>AP027109.1:38907476-39494367 GCA_028142955.1 Pinctada fucata | reverse complement strand
TCATGATTGAATCGGTTTCAGATAGGTAGAATTTCATTTACTTATTCATTTTGACAATTTCTGCCATAAAAAGCGCCCATTGGACCTCTATATGCGCTCTTTGCGCCTATACCCAGGTTCGATAGGGGTATATGCGCTATACCAATCGAAAGAGGAGACTTGGGGCTAGGTACATGTCAAGTTTCATCATGATTGAATCGGTTTCAGATAGGTAGAATTTCATTTACTTATTCATTTTGACAATTTCTGCCATAAAAAGCGCCCATTGGACCTCTATATGCGCTCTTTGCGCCTATACCCAGGTTCGATAGGGGTATATGCGCTATACCAATCGAAAGAGGAGACTTGGGGCTAGGTACATGTCAAGTTTCATCATGATTGAATCGGTTTCAGATAGGTAGAATTTCATTTACTTATTCATTTTGACAATTTCTGCCATAAAAAGCGCCCATTGGACCTCTATATGCGCTCTTTGCGCCTATACCCAGGTTCGATAGGGGTATATGCGCTATACCAATCGAAAGAGGAGACTTGGGGCTAGGTACATGTCAAGTTTCATCATGATTGAATCGGTTTCAGATAGGTAGAATTTCATTTACTTATTCATTTTGACAATTTCTGCCATAAAAAGCGCCCATTGGACCTCTATATGCGCTCTTTGCGCCTATACCCAGGTTCGATAGGGGTATATGCGCTATACCAATCGAAAGAGGAGACTTGGGGCTAGGTACATGTCAAGTTTCATCATGATTGAATCGGTTTCAGATAGGTAGAATTTCATTTACTTATTCATTTTGACAATTTCTGCCATAAAAAGCGCCCATTGGACCTCTATATGCGCTCTTTGCGCCTATACCCAGGTTCGATAGGGGTATATGCGCTATACCAATCGAAAGAGGAGACTTGGGGCTAGGTACATGTCAAGTTTCATCATGATTGAATCGGTTTCAGATAGGTAGAATTTCATTTACTTATTCATTTTGACAATTTCTGCCATAAAAAGCGCCCATTGGACCTCTATATGCGCTCTTTGCGCCTATACCCAGGTTCGATAGGGGTATATGCGCTATACCAATCGAAAGAGGAGACTTGGGGCTAGGTACATGTCAAGTTTCATCATGATTGAATCGGTTTCAGATAGGTAGAATTTCATTTACTTATTCATTTTGACAATTTCTGCCATAAAAAGCGCCCATTGGACCTCTATATGCGCTCTTTGCGCCTATACCCAGGTTCGATAGGGGTATATGCGCTATACCAATCGAAAGAGGAGACTTGGGGCTAGGTACATGTCAAGTTTCATCATGATTGAATCGGTTTCAGATAGGTAGAATTTCATTTACTTATTCATTTTGACAATTTCTGCCATAAAAAGCGCCCATTGGACCTCAATATGCGCTCTTTGCGCCTATACCCAGGTTCGATAGGGGTATATGCGCTATACCAATCGAAAGAGGAGACTTGGGGCTAGGTACATGTCAAGTTTCATCATGATTGAATCGGTTTCAGATAGGTAGAATTTCATTTACTTATTCATTTTGACAATTTCTGCCATAAAAAGCGCCCATTGGACCTCTATATGCGCTCTTTGCGCCTATACCCAGGTTCGATAGGGGTATATGCGCTATACCAATCGAAAGAGGAGACTTGGGGCTAGGTACATGTCAAGTTTCATCATGATTGAATCGGTTTCAGATAGGTAGAATTTCATTTACTTATTCATTTTGACAATTTCTGCCATAAAAAGCGCCCATTGGACCTCTATATGCGCTCTTTGCGCCTATACCCAGGTTCGATAGGGGTATATGCGCTATACCAATCGAAAGAGGAGACTTGGGGCTAGGTACATGTCAAGTTTCATCATGATTGAATCGGTTTCAGATAGGTAGAATTTCATTTACTTATTCATTTTGACAATTTCTGCCATAAAAAGCGCCCATTGGACCTCTATATGCGCTCTTTGCGCCTATACCCAGGTTCGATAGGGGTATATGCGCTATACCAATCGAAAGAGGAGACTTGGGGCTAGGTACATGTCAAGTTTCATCATGATTGAATCGGTTTCAGATAGGTAGAATTTCATTTACTTATTCATTTTGACAATTTCTGCCATAAAAAGCGCCCATTGGACCTCTATATGCGCTCTTTGCGCCTATACCCAGGTTCGATAGGGGTATATGCGCTATACCAATCGAAAGAGGAGACTTGGGGCTAGGTACATGTCAAGTTTCATCATGATTGAATCGGTTTCAGATAGGTAGAATTTCATTTACTTATTCATTTTGACAATTTCTGCCATAAAAAGCGCCCATTGGACCTCTATATGCGCTCTTTGCGCCTATACCCAGGTTCGATAGGGGTATATGCGCTATACCAATCGAAAGAGGAGACTTGGGGCTAGGTACATGTCAAGTTTCATCATGATTGAATCGGTTTCAGATAGGTAGAATTTCATTTACTTATTCATTTTGACAATTTCTGCCATAAAAAGCGCCCATTGGACCTCTATATGCGCTCTTTGCGCCTATACCCAGGTTCGATAGGGGTATATGCGCTATACCAATCGAAAGAGGAGACTTGGGGCTAGGTACATGTCAAGTTTCATCATGATTGAATCGGTTTCAGATAGGTAGAATTTCATTTACTTATTCATTTTGACAATTTCTGCCATAAAAAGCGCCCATTGGACCTCTATATGCGCTCTTTGCGCCTATACCCAGGTTCGATAGGGGTATATGCGCTATACCAATCGAAAGAGGAGACTTGGGGCTAGGTACATGTCAAGTTTCATCATGATTGAATCGGTTTCAGATAGGTAGAATTTCATTTACTTATTCATTTTGACAATTTCTGCCATAAAAAGCGCCCATTGGACCTCTATATGCGCTCTTTGCGCCTATACCCAGGTTCGATAGGGGTATATGCGCTATACCAATCGAAAGAGGAGACTTGGGGCTAGGTACATGTCAAGTTTCATCATGATTGAATCGGTTTCAGATAGGTAGAATTTCATTTACTTATTCATTTTGACAATTTCTGCCATAAAAAGCGCCCATTGGACCTCTATATGCGCTCTTTGCGCCTATACCCAGGTTCGATAGGGGTATATGCGCTATACCAATCGAAAGAGGAGACTTGGGGCTAGGTACATGTCAAGTTTCATCATGATTGAATCGGTTTCAGATAGGTAGAATTTCATTTACTTATTCATTTTGACAATTTCTGCCATAAAAAGCGCCCATTGGACCTCTATATGCGCTCTTTGCGCCTATACCCAGGTTCGATAGGGGTATATGCGCTATACCAATCGAAAGAGGAGACTTGGGGCTAGGTACATGTCAAGTTTCATCATGATTGAATCGGTTTCAGATAGGTAGAATTTCATTTACTTATTCATTTTGACAATTTCTGCCATAAAAAGCGCCCATTGGACCTCTATATGCGCTCTTTGCGCCTATACCCAGGTTCGATAGGGGTATATGCGCTATACCAATCGAAAGAGGAGACTTGGGGCTAGGTACATGTCAAGTTTCATCATGATTGAATCGGTTTCAGATAGGTAGAATTTCATTTACTTATTCATTTTGACAATTTCTGCCATAAAAAGCGCCCATTGGACCTCTATATGCGCTCTTTGCGCCTATACCCAGGTTCGATAGGGGTATATGCGCTATACCAATCGAAAGAGGAGACTTGGGGCTAGGTACATGTCAAGTTTCATCATGATTGAATCGGTTTCAGATAGGTAGAATTTCATTTACTTATTCATTTTGACAATTTCTGCCATAAAAAGCGCCCATTGGACCTCTATATGCGCTCTTTGCGCCTATACCCAGGTTCGATAGGGGTATATGCGCTATACCAATCGAAAGAGGAGACTTGGGGCTAGGTACATGTCAAGTTTCATCATGATTGAATCGGTTTCAGATAGGTAGAATTTCATTTACTACTTATTCATTTTGATAATTTCTGCCATAAAAAGCGCCCATTGGACCTCTATATGCGCTCTTTGCGCCCTATACCCAGGTTCGATAGGGGTATATGCGCTATACCAATCGAAAGAGGAGACTTGGGGCTAGGTACATGTCAAGTTTCATCATGATTGAATCGGTTTCAGATGGGTAGAATTTCATTTACTTATTCATTTTGATAATTTCTGCCATAAAAAGCGCCCATTGGACCTCTATATGCGCTCTTTGCGCCTATACCCAGGTTCGATAGGGGTATATGCGCTATACCAATCGAAGAGGAGACTTGGGGCTAGGTACATGTCAAGTTTCATCATGATTGAATCGGTTTCAGATGGGTAGAATTTCATTTACTTATTCATTTTGATAATTTCTGCCATAAAAAGCGCCCATTGGACCTCTATATGCGCTCTTTGCGCCTATACCCAGGTTCGATAGGGGTATATGCGCTATACCAATCGAAAGAGGAGACTTGGGGCTAGGTACATGTCAAGTTTCATCATGATTGAATCGGTTTCAGATGGGTAGAATTTCATTTACTTATTCATTTTGATAATTCTGCCATAAAAAGCGCCCATTGACCTCAATATGCGCTCTTTGCGCCTATACCCAGGTCGATAGGGGTATATGCGCTATACCAATCGAAAGAGGAACTTGGGGCTAGGTACATGTCAAGTTTCATCATGATTGAATCGGTTTCAGATGGGTAGAATTTCATTTACTTATTCATTTTGATATTTCTGCCATAAAAAGCGCCCATTGGACCTCTATATGCGCTCTTTGCGCCTATACCCAGGTTCGATAGGGGTATATGCGCTATACCAATCGAAAGAGGAGACTTGGGGCTAGGTACATGTCAAGTTTCATCAGATTGAATCGGTTTCAGATGGGTAGAATTTCATTTACTTATTCATTTTGATAATTTCTGCCATAAAAAGCGCCCATTGGACCTCTATATGCGCTCTTTGCGCCTATACCCAGGTTCGATAGGGGTATATGCGCTATACCAATCGAAAGAGGAGACTTGGGGCTAGGTACATGTCAAGTTTCATCATGATTGAATCGGTTTCAGATGGGTAGAATTTCATTTACTTATTCATTTTGATAATTTCTGCCATAAAAAGCGCCCATTGGACCTCTATATGCGCTCTTTGCGCCTATACCCAGGTTCGATAGGGGTATATGCGCTATATCAATCGAAATGAGGAGACTTGGGGCTAGGTACATGTCAAGTTTCATCTGATTGAATCGGTTTCAGATGGGTAGAATTTCATTTACTTATTCATTTTGATAATTTCTGCCATAAAAAGCGCCCATTGGACCTCTATATGCGCTCTTTGCGCCTATACCAGGTTCGATAGGGGTATATGCGCTATACCAATCGAAAGAGGAGACTTGGGGCTAGGTACATGTCAAGTTTCATCATGATTGAATCGGTTTCAGATGGGTAGAATTTCATTTACTTATTCATTTTGATAATTTCTGCCATAAAAAGCGCCCATTGGACCTCTATATGCGCTCTTTGCGCCTATACCCAGGTTCGATAGGGGTATATGCGCTATACCAATCGAAAGAGGAGACTTGGGGCTAGGTACATGTCAAGTTTCATCATGATTGAATCGGTTTCAGATGGGTAGAATTTCATTTACTTATTCATTTTGATAATTTCTAGCCATAAAAAGCGCCCATTGGACCTCTATATGCGCTCTTTGCGCCTATACCCAGGTTCGATAGGGGTATATGCGCTATACCAATCGAAAGAGGAGACTTGGGGCTAGGTACATGTCAAGTTTCATCATGATTGAATCGGTTTCAGATGGGTAGAATTTTCATTTACTTATTCATTTTGATAATTTCTGCTTAAAAAGCGCCCATTGGACCTCTATATGCGCTCTTTGCGCCTATACCCAGGTTCGATAGGGGTATATGCGCTATACCAATCGAAAGAGGAGACTTGGGGCTAGGTACATGTCAAGTTTCATCATGATTGAATCGGTTCAGATGGGTAGAATTTCATTTACTTATTCATTTTGATAATTTCTGCCATAAAAAGCGCCCATTGGGACCTCTATATGCGCTCTTTGCGCCTATACCCAGGTTCGATAGGGGTATATGCGCTATACCAATCGAAAGAGGAGACTTGGGGCTAGGTACATGTCAAGTTTCATCATGATTGAATCGGTTTCAGATGGGTAGAATTTCATTTACTTATTCATTTTGATAATTTCTGCCATAAAAAGCGCCCATTGGACCTCTATATGCGCTCTTTGGCGCCTATACCCAGGTTCGATAGGGGTATATGCGCTATACCAATCGAAAGAGGAGACTTGGGGCTAGGTACATGTCAAGTTTCATCATGATTGAATCGGTTTCAGATGGGTAGAATTCATTTACTTATTCATTTTGATAATTTCTGCCATAAAAAGCGCCCATTGGACCTCTATATGCGCTCTTTGCGCCTATACCCAGGTTCGATAGGGGTATATGCGCTATACCAATCGAAAGAGGAGACTTGGGGCTAGGTACATGTCAAGTTTCATCATGATTGAATCGGTTTCAGATGGGTAGAATTTCATTTACTTATTCATTTTGATAATTTCTGCCATAAAAAGCGCCCATTGGACCTCTATATGCGCTCTTTGCGCCTATACCCAGGTTCGATAGGGGTATATGCGCTATACCAATCGAAAGAGGAGACTTGGGCTAGGTACATGTCAAGTTTCATCATGATTGAATCGGTTTCAGATGGGTAGAATTTCATTTACTTATTCATTTTGATAATTTCTGCCATAAAAAGCGCCCATTGGGACCTCTATATGCGCTCTTTGCGCCTATACCCAGGTTCGATAGGGGTATATGCGCTATACCAATCGAAAGAGGAGACTTGGGGCTAGGTACATGTCAAGTTTCATCATGATTGAATCGGTTTCAGATGGGTAGAATTTCATTTACTTATTCATTTTGATAATTTCTGCCATAAAAAGCGCCCATTGGACCTCTATATGCGCTCTTTGCGCCTATACCCAGGTTCGATAGGGGTATATGCGCTATACCAATCGAAAGAGGAGACTTGGGGCTAGGTACATGTCAAGTTTCATCATGATTGAATCGGTTTCAGATGGGTAGAATTTCATTTACTTATTCATTTTGATAATTTCTGCCATAAAAAGCGCCCATTGGACCTCTATATGCGCTCTTTGCGCCTATACCCAGGTTCGATAGGGGTATATGCGCTATACCAATCGAAAGAGGAGACTTGGGGCTAGGTACATGTCAAGTTTCATCATGATTGAATCGGTTTCAGATGGGTAGAATTTCATTTACTTATTCATTTTGATAATTTCTGCCATAAAAAGCGCCCATTGGACCTCTATATGCGCTCTTTGCGCCTATACCCAGGTTCGATAGGGGTATATGCGCTATACCAATCGAAAGAGGAGACTTGGGGCTAGGTACATGTCAAGTTTCATCATGATTGAATCGGTTTCAGATGGGTAGAATTTCATTTACTTATTCATTTTGATAATTTCTGCCATAAAAAGCGCCCATTGGACCTCTATATGCGCTCTTTGCGCCTATACCCAGGTTCGATAGGGGTATATGCGCTATACCAATCGAAAGAGGAGACTTGGGGCTAGGTACATGTCAAGTTTCATCATGATTGAATCGGTTTCAGATGGGTAGAATTTCATTTACTTATTCATTTTGATAATTTCTGCCATAAAAAGCGCCCATTGGACCTCTATATGCGCTCTTTGCGCCTATACCCAGGTTCGATAGGGGTATATGCGCTATACCAATCGAAAGAGGAGACTTGGGGCTAGGTACATGTCAAGTTTCATCATGATTGAATCGGTTTCAGATGGGTAGAATTTCATTTACTTATTCATTTTGATAATTTCTGCCATAAAAAGCGCCCATTGGACCTCTATATGCGCTCTTTGCGCCTATACCCAGGTTCGATAGGGGTATATGCGCTATACCAATCGAAAGAGGAGACTTGGGGCTAGGTACATGTCAAGTTTCATCATGATTGAATCGGTTTCAGATGGGTAGAATTTCATTTACTTATTCATTTTGATAATTTCTGCCATAAAAAGCGCCCATTGGACCTCTATATGCGCTCTTTGCGCCTATACCCAGGTTCGATAGGGGTATATGCGCTATACCAATCGAAAGAGGAGACTTGGGGCTAGGTACATGTCAAGTTTCATCATGATTGAATCGGTTTCAGATGGGTAGAATTTCATTTACTTATTCATTTTGATAATTTCTGCCATAAAAAGCGCCCATTGGACCTCTATATGCGCTCTTTGCGCCTATACCCAGGTTCGATAGGGGTATATGCGCTATACCAATCGAAAGAGGAGACTTGGGGCTAGGTACATGTCAAGTTTCATCATGATTGAATCGGTTTCAGATGGGTAGAATTTCATTTACTTATTCATTTTGATAATTTCTGCCATAAAAAGCGCCCATTGGACCTCTATATGCGCTCTTTGCGCCTATACCCAGGTTCGATAGGGGTATATGCGCTATACCAATCGAAAGAGGAGACTTGGGGCTAGGTACATGTCAAGTTTCATCATGATTGAATCGGTTTCAGATGGGTAGAATTTCATTTACTTATTCATTTTGATAATTTCTGCCATAAAAAGCGCCCATTGGACCTCTATATGCGCTCTTTGCGCCTATACCCAGGTTCGATAGGGGTATATGCGCTATACCAATCGAAAGAGGAGACTTGGGGCTAGGTACATGTCAAGTTTCATCATGATTGAATCGGTTTCAGATGGGTAGAATTTCATTTACTTATTCATTTTGATAATTTCTGCCATAAAAAGCGCCCATTGGACCTCTATATGCGCTCTTTGCGCCTATACCCAGGTTCGATAGGGGTATATGCGCTATACCAATCGAAAGAGGAGACTTGGGGCTAGGTACATGTCAAGTTTCATCATGATTGAATCGGTTTCAGATGGGTAGAATTTCATTTACTTATTCATTTTGATAATTTCTGCCATAAAAAGCGCCCATTGGACCTCTATATGCGCTCTTTGCGCCTATACCCAGGTTCGATAGGGGTATATGCGCTATACCAATCGAAAGAGGAGACTTGGGGCTAGGTACATGTCAAGTTTCATCATGATTGAATCGGTTTCAGATGGGTAGAATTTCATTTACTTATTCATTTTGATAATTTCTGCCATAAAAAGCGCCCATTGGACCTCTATATGCGCTCTTTGCGCCTATACCCAGGTTCGATAGGGGTATATGCGCTATACCAATCGAAAGAGGAGACTTGGGGCTAGGTACATGTCAAGTTTCATCATGATTGAATCGGTTTCAGATGGGTAGAATTTCATTTACTTATTCATTTTGATAATTTCTGCCATAAAAAGCGCCCATTGGACCTCTATATGCGCTCTTTGCGCCTATACCCAGGTTCGATAGGGGTATATGCGCTATACCAATCGAAAGAGGAGACTTGGGGCTAGGTACATGTCAAGTTTCATCATGATTGAATCGGTTTCAGATGGGTAGAATTTCATTTACTTATTCATTTTGATAATTTCTGCCATAAAAAGCGCCCATTGGACCTCTATATGCGCTCTTTGCGCCTATACCCAGGTTCGATAGGGGTATATGCGCTATACCAATCGAAAGAGGAGACTTGGGGCTAGGTACATGTCAAGTTTCATCATGATTGAATCGGTTTCAGATGGGTAGAATTTCATTTACTTATTCATTTTGATAATTTCTGCCATAAAAAGCGCCCATTGGACCTCTATATGCGCTCTTTGCGCCTATACCCAGGTTCGATAGGGGTATATGCGCTATACCAATCGAAAGAGGAGACTTGGGGCTAGGTACATGTCAAGTTTCATCATGATTGAATCGGTTTCAGATGGGTAGAATTTCATTTACTTATTCATTTTGATAATTTCTGCCATAAAAAGCGCCCATTGGACCTCTATATGCGCTCTTTGCGCCTATACCCAGGTTCGATAGGGGTATATGCGCTATACCAATCGAAAGAGGAGACTTGGGGCTAGGTACATGTCAAGTTTCATCATGATTGAATCGGTTTCAGATGGGTAGAATTTCATTTACTTATTCATTTTGATAATTTCTGCCATAAAAAGCGCCCATTGGACCTCTATATGCGCTCTTTGCGCCTATACCCAGGTTCGATAGGGGTATATGCGCTATACCAATCGAAAGAGGAGACTTGGGGCTAGGTACATGTCAAGTTTCATCATGATTGAATCGGTTTCAGATGGGTAGAATTTCATTTACTTATTCATTTTGATAATTTCTGCCATAAAAAGCGCCCATTGGACCTCTATATGCGCTCTTTGCGCCTATACCCAGGTTCGATAGGGGTATATGCGCTATACCAATCGAAAGAGGAGACTTGGGGCTAGGTACATGTCAAGTTTCATCATGATTGAATCGGTTTCAGATGGGTAGAATTTCATTTACTTATTCATTTTGATAATTTCTGCCATAAAAAGCGCCCATTGGACCTCTATATGCGCTCTTTGCGCCTATACCCAGGTTCGATAGGGGTATATGCGCTATACCAATCGAAAGAGGAGACTTGGGGCTAGGTACATGTCAAGTTTCATCATGATTGAATCGGTTTCAGATGGGTAGAATTTCATTTACTTATTCATTTTGATAATTTCTGCCATAAAAAGCGCCCATTGGACCTCTATATGCGCTCTTTGCGCCTATACCCAGGTTCGATAGGGGTATATGCGCTATACCAATCGAAAGAGGAGACTTGGGGCTAGGTACATGTCAAGTTTCATCATGATTGAATCGGTTTCAGATGGGTAGAATTTCATTTACTTATTCATTTTGATAATTTCTGCCATAAAAAGCGCCCATTGGACCTCTATATGCGCTCTTTGCGCCTATACCCAGGTTCGATAGGGGTATATGCGCTATACCAATCGAAAGAGGAGACTTGGGGCTAGGTACATGTCAAGTTTCATCATGATTGAATCGGTTTCAGATGGGTAGAATTTCATTTACTTATTCATTTTGATAATTTCTGCCATAAAAAGCGCCCATTGGACCTCTATATGCGCTCTTTGCGCCTATACCCAGGTTCGATAGGGGTATATGCGCTATACCAATCGAAAGAGGAGACTTGGGGCTAGGTACATGTCAAGTTTCATCATGATTGAATCGGTTTCAGATGGGTAGAATTTCATTTACTTATTCATTTTGATAATTTCTGCCATAAAAAGCGCCCATTGGACCTCTATATGCGCTCTTTGCGCCTATACCCAGGTTCGATAGGGGTATATGCGCTATACCAATCGAAAGAGGAGACTTGGGGCTAGGTACATGTCAAGTTTCATCATGATTGAATCGGTTTCAGATGGGTAGAATTTCATTTACTTATTCATTTTGATAATTTCTGCCATAAAAAGCGCCCATTGGACCTCTATATGCGCTCTTTGCGCCTATACCCAGGTTCGATAGGGGTATATGCGCTATACCAATCGAAAGAGGAGACTTGGGGCTAGGTACATGTCAAGTTTCATCATGATTGAATCGGTTTCAGATGGGTAGAATTTCATTTACTTATTCATTTTGATAATTTCTGCCATAAAAAGCGCCCATTGGACCTCTATATGCGCTCTTTGCGCCTATACCCAGGTTCGATAGGGGTATATGCGCTATACCAATCGAAAGAGGAGACTTGGGGCTAGGTACATGTCAAGTTTCATCATGATTGAATCGGTTTCAGATGGGTAGAATTTCATTTACTTATTCATTTTGATAATTTCTGCCATAAAAAGCGCCCATTGGACCTCTATATGCGCTCTTTGCGCCTATACCCAGGTTCGATAGGGGTATATGCGCTATACCAATCGAAAGAGGAGACTTGGGGCTAGGTACATGTCAAGTTTCATCATGATTGAATCGGTTTCAGATGGGTAGAATTTCATTTACTTATTCATTTTGATAATTTCTGCCATAAAAAGCGCCCATTGGACCTCTATATGCGCTCTTTGCGCCTATACCCAGGTTCGATAGGGGTATATGCGCTATACCAATCGAAAGAGGAGACTTGGGGCTAGGTACATGTCAAGTTTCATCATGATTGAATCGGTTTCAGATGGGTAGAATTTCATTTACTTATTCATTTTGATAATTTCTGCCATAAAAAGCGCCCATTGGACCTCTATATGCGCTCTTTGCGCCTATACCCAGGTTCGATAGGGGTATATGCGCTATACCAATCGAAAGAGGAGACTTGGGGCTAGGTACATGTCAAGTTTCATCATGATTGAATCGGTTTCAGATGGGTAGAATTTCATTTACTTATTCATTTTGATAATTTCTGCCATAAAAAGCGCCCATTGGACCTCTATATGCGCTCTTTGCGCCTATACCCAGGTTCGATAGGGGTATATGCGCTATACCAATCGAAAGAGGAGACTTGGGGCTAGGTACATGTCAAGTTTCATCATGATTGAATCGGTTTCAGATGGGTAGAATTTCATTTACTTATTCATTTTGATAATTTCTGCCATAAAAAGCGCCCATTGGACCTCTATATGCGCTCTTTGCGCCTATACCCAGGTTCGATAGGGGTATATGCGCTATACCAATCGAAAGAGGAGACTTGGGGCTAGGTACATGTCAAGTTTCATCATGATTGAATCGGTTTCAGATGGGTAGAATTTCATTTACTTATTCATTTTGATAATTTCTGCCATAAAAAGCGCCCATTGGACCTCTATATGCGCTCTTTGCGCCTATACCCAGGTTCGATAGGGGTATATGCGCTATACCAATCGAAAGAGGAGACTTGGGGCTAGGTACATGTCAAGTTTCATCATGATTGAATCGGTTTCAGATGGGTAGAATTTCATTTACTTATTCATTTTGATAATTTCTGCCATAAAAAGCGCCCATTGGACCTCTATATGCGCTCTTTGCGCCTATACCCAGGTTCGATAGGGGTATATGCGCTATACCAATCGAAAGAGGAGACTTGGGGCTAGGTACATGTCAAGTTTCATCATGATTGAATCGGTTTCAGATGGGTAGAATTTCATTTACTTATTCATTTTGATAATTTCTGCCATAAAAAGCGCCCATTGGACCTCTATATGCGCTCTTTGCGCCTATACCCAGGTTCGATAGGGGTATATGCGCTATACCAATCGAAAGAGGAGACTTGGGGCTAGGTACATGTCAAGTTTCATCATGATTGAATCGGTTTCAGATGGGTAGAATTTCATTTACTTATTCATTTTGATAATTTCTGCCATAAAAAGCGCCCATTGGACCTCTATATGCGCTCTTTGCGCCTATACCCAGGTTCGATAGGGGTATATGCGCTATACCAATCGAAAGAGGAGACTTGGGGCTAGGTACATGTCAAGTTTCATCATGATTGAATCGGTTTCAGATGGGTAGAATTTCATTTACTTATTCATTTTGATAATTTCTGCCATAAAAAGCGCCCATTGGACCTCTATATGCGCTCTTTGCGCCTATACCCAGGTTCGATAGGGGTATATGCGCTATACCAATCGAAAGAGGAGACTTGGGGCTAGGTACATGTCAAGTTTCATCATGATTGAATCGGTTTCAGATGGGTAGAATTTCATTTACTTATTCATTTTGATAATTTCTGCCATAAAAAGCGCCCATTGGACCTCTATATGCGCTCTTTGCGCCTATACCCAGGTTCGATAGGGGTATATGCGCTATACCAATCGAAAGAGGAGACTTGGGGCTAGGTACATGTCAAGTTTCATCATGATTGAATCGGTTTCAGATGGGTAGAATTTCATTTACTTATTCATTTTGATAATTTCTGCCATAAAAAGCGCCCATTGGACCTCTATATGCGCTCTTTGCGCCTATACCCAGGTTCGATAGGGGTATATGCGCTATACCAATCGAAAGAGGAGACTTGGGGCTAGGTACATGTCAAGTTTCATCATGATTGAATCGGTTTCAGATGGGTAGAATTTCATTTACTTATTCATTTTGATAATTTCTGCCATAAAAAGCGCCCATTGGACCTCTATATGCGCTCTTTGCGCCTATACCCAGGTTCGATAGGGGTATATGCGCTATACCAATCGAAAGAGGAGACTTGGGGCTAGGTACATGTCAAGTTTCATCATGATTGAATCGGTTTCAGATGGGTAGAATTTCATTTACTTATTCATTTTGATAATTTCTGCCATAAAAAGCGCCCATTGGACCTCTATATGCGCTCTTTGCGCCTATACCCAGGTTCGATAGGGGTATATGCGCTATACCAATCGAAAGAGGAGACTTGGGGCTAGGTACATGTCAAGTTTCATCATGATTGAATCGGTTTCAGATGGGTAGAATTTCATTTACTTATTCATTTTGATAATTTCTGCCATAAAAAGCGCCCATTGGACCTCTATATGCGCTCTTTGCGCCTATACCCAGGTTCGATAGGGGTATATGCGCTATACCAATCGAAAGAGGAGACTTGGGGCTAGGTACATGTCAAGTTTCATCATGATTGAATCGGTTTCAGATGGGTAGAATTTCATTTACTTATTCATTTTGATAATTTCTGCCATAAAAAGCGCCCATTGGACCTCTATATGCGCTCTTTGCGCCTATACCCAGGTTCGATAGGGGTATATGCGCTATACCAATCGAAAGAGGAGACTTGGGGCTAGGTACATGTCAAGTTTCATCATGATTGAATCGGTTTCAGATGGGTAGAATTTCATTTACTTATTCATTTTGATAATTTCTGCCATAAAAAGCGCCCATTGGACCTCTATATGCGCTCTTTGCGCCTATACCCAGGTTCGATAGGGGTATATGCGCTATACCAATCGAAAGAGGAGACTTGGGGCTAGGTACATGTCAAGTTTCATCATGATTGAATCGGTTTCAGATGGGTAGAATTTCATTTACTTATTCATTTTGATAATTTCTGCCATAAAAAGCGCCCATTGGACCTCTATATGCGCTCTTTGCGCCTATACCCAGGTTCGATAGGGGTATATGCGCTATACCAATCGAAAGAGGAGACTTGGGGCTAGGTACATGTCAAGTTTCATCATGATTGAATCGGTTTCAGATGGGTAGAATTTCATTTACTTATTCATTTTGATAATTTCTGCCATAAAAAGCGCCCATTGGACCTCTATATGCGCTCTTTGCGCCTATACCCAGGTTCGATAGGGGTATATGCGCTATACCAATCGAAAGAGGAGACTTGGGGCTAGGTACATGTCAAGTTTCATCATGATTGAATCGGTTTCAGATGGGTAGAATTTCATTTACTTATTCATTTTGATAATTTCTGCCATAAAAAGCGCCCATTGGACCTCTATATGCGCTCTTTGCGCCTATACCCAGGTTCGATAGGGGTATATGCGCTATACCAATCGAAAGAGGAGACTTGGGGCTAGGTACATGTCAAGTTTCATCATGATTGAATCGGTTTCAGATGGGTAGAATTTCATTTACTTATTCATTTTGATAATTTCTGCCATAAAAAGCGCCCATTGGACCTCTATATGCGCTCTTTGCGCCTATACCCAGGTTCGATAGGGGTATATGCGCTATACCAATCGAAAGAGGAGACTTGGGGCTAGGTACATGTCAAGTTTCATCATGATTGAATCGGTTTCAGATGGGTAGAATTTCATTTACTTATTCATTTTGATAATTTCTGCCATAAAAAGCGCCCATTGGACCTCTATATGCGCTCTTTGCGCCTATACCCAGGTTCGATAGGGGTATATGCGCTATACCAATCGAAAGAGGAGACTTGGGGCTAGGTACATGTCAAGTTTCATCATGATTGAATCGGTTTCAGATGGGTAGAATTTCATTTACTTATTCATTTTGATAATTTCTGCCATAAAAAGCGCCCATTGGACCTCTATATGCGCTCTTTGCGCCTATACCCAGGTTCGATAGGGGTATATGCGCTATACCAATCGAAAGAGGAGACTTGGGGCTAGGTACATGTCAAGTTTCATCATGATTGAATCGGTTTCAGATGGGTAGAATTTCATTTACTTATTCATTTTGATAATTTCTGCCATAAAAAGCGCCCATTGGACCTCTATATGCGCTCTTTGCGCCTATACCCAGGTTCGATAGGGGTATATGCGCTATACCAATCGAAAGAGGAGACTTGGGGCTAGGTACATGTCAAGTTTCATCATGATTGAATCGGTTTCAGATGGGTAGAATTTCATTTACTTATTCATTTTGATAATTTCTGCCATAAAAAGCGCCCATTGGACCTCTATATGCGCTCTTTGCGCCTATACCCAGGTTCGATAGGGGTATATGCGCTATACCAATCGAAAGAGGAGACTTGGGGCTAGGTACATGTCAAGTTTCATCATGATTGAATCGGTTTCAGATGGGTAGAATTTCATTTACTTATTCATTTTGATAATTTCTGCCATAAAAAGCGCCCATTGGACCTCTATATGCGCTCTTTGCGCCTATACCCAGGTTCGATAGGGGTATATGCGCTATACCAATCGAAAGAGGAGACTTGGGGCTAGGTACATGTCAAGTTTCATCATGATTGAATCGGTTTCAGATGGGTAGAATTTCATTTACTTATTCATTTTGATAATTTCTGCCATAAAAAGCGCCCATTGGACCTCTATATGCGCTCTTTGCGCCTATACCCAGGTTCGATAGGGGTATATGCGCTATACCAATCGAAAGAGGAGACTTGGGGCTAGGTACATGTCAAGTTTCATCATGATTGAATCGGTTTCAGATGGGTAGAATTTCATTTACTTATTCATTTTGATAATTTCTGCCATAAAAAGCGCCCATTGGACCTCTATATGCGCTCTTTGCGCCTATACCCAGGTTCGATAGGGGTATATGCGCTATACCAATCGAAAGAGGAGACTTGGGGCTAGGTACATGTCAAGTTTCATCATGATTGAATCGGTTTCAGATGGGTAGAATTTCATTTACTTATTCATTTTGATAATTTCTGCCATAAAAAGCGCCCATTGGACCTCTATATGCGCTCTTTGCGCCTATACCCAGGTTCGATAGGGGTATATGCGCTATACCAATCGAAAGAGGAGACTTGGGGCTAGGTACATGTCAAGTTTCATCATGATTGAATCGGTTTCAGATGGGTAGAATTTCATTTACTTATTCATTTTGATAATTTCTGCCATAAAAAGCGCCCATTGGACCTCTATATGCGCTCTTTGCGCCTATACCCAGGTTCGATAGGGGTATATGCGCTATACCAATCGAAAGAGGAGACTTGGGGCTAGGTACATGTCAAGTTTCATCATGATTGAATCGGTTTCAGATGGGTAGAATTTCATTTACTTATTCATTTTGATAATTTCTGCCATAAAAAGCGCCCATTGGACCTCTATATGCGCTCTTTGCGCCTATACCCAGGTTCGATAGGGGTATATGCGCTATACCAATCGAAAGAGGAGACTTGGGGCTAGGTACATGTCAAGTTTCATCATGATTGAATCGGTTTCAGATGGGTAGAATTTCATTTACTTATTCATTTTGATAATTTCTGCCATAAAAAGCGCCCATTGGACCTCTATATGCGCTCTTTGCGCCTATACCCAGGTTCGATAGGGGTATATGCGCTATACCAATCGAAAGAGGAGACTTGGGGCTAGGTACATGTCAAGTTTCATCATGATTGAATCGGTTTCAGATGGGTAGAATTTCATTTACTTATTCATTTTGATAATTTCTGCCATAAAAAGCGCCCATTGGACCTCTATATGCGCTCTTTGCGCCTATACCCAGGTTCGATAGGGGTATATGCGCTATACCAATCGAAAGAGGAGACTTGGGGCTAGGTACATGTCAAGTTTCATCATGATTGAATCGGTTTCAGATGGGTAGAATTTCATTTACTTATTCATTTTGATAATTTCTGCCATAAAAAGCGCCCATTGGACCTCTATATGCGCTCTTTGCGCCTATACCCAGGTTCGATAGGGGTATATGCGCTATACCAATCGAAAGAGGAGACTTGGGGCTAGGTACATGTCAAGTTTCATCATGATTGAATCGGTTTCAGATGGGTAGAATTTCATTTACTTATTCATTTTGATAATTTCTGCCATAAAAAGCGCCCATTGGACCTCTATATGCGCTCTTTGCGCCTATACCCAGGTTCGATAGGGGTATATGCGCTATACCAATCGAAAGAGGAGACTTGGGGCTAGGTACATGTCAAGTTTCATCATGATTGAATCGGTTTCAGATGGGTAGAATTTCATTTACTTATTCATTTTGATAATTTCTGCCATAAAAAGCGCCCATTGGACCTCTATATGCGCTCTTTGCGCCTATACCCAGGTTCGATAGGGGTATATGCGCTATACCAATCGAAAGAGGAGACTTGGGGCTAGGTACATGTCAAGTTTCATCATGATTGAATCGGTTTCAGATGGGTAGAATTTCATTTACTTATTCATTTTGATAATTTCTGCCATAAAAAGCGCCCATTGGACCTCTATATGCGCTCTTTGCGCCTATACCCAGGTTCGATAGGGGTATATGCGCTATACCAATCGAAAGAGGAGACTTGGGGCTAGGTACATGTCAAGTTTCATCATGATTGAATCGGTTTCAGATGGGTAGAATTTCATTTACTTATTCATTTTGATAATTTCTGCCATAAAAAGCGCCCATTGGACCTCTATATGCGCTCTTTGCGCCTATACCCAGGTTCGATAGGGGTATATGCGCTATACCAATCGAAAGAGGAGACTTGGGGCTAGGTACATGTCAAGTTTCATCATGATTGAATCGGTTTCAGATGGGTAGAATTTCATTTACTTATTCATTTTGATAATTTCTGCCATAAAAAGCGCCCATTGGACCTCTATATGCGCTCTTTGCGCCTATACCCAGGTTCGATAGGGGTATATGCGCTATACCAATCGAAAGAGGAGACTTGGGGCTAGGTACATGTCAAGTTTCATCATGATTGAATCGGTTTCAGATGGGTAGAATTTCATTTACTTATTCATTTTGATAATTTCTGCCATAAAAAGCGCCCATTGGACCTCTATATGCGCTCTTTGCGCCTATACCCAGGTTCGATAGGGGTATATGCGCTATACCAATCGAAAGAGGAGACTTGGGGCTAGGTACATGTCAAGTTTCATCATGATTGAATCGGTTTCAGATGGGTAGAATTTCATTTACTTATTCATTTTGATAATTTCTGCCATAAAAAGCGCCCATTGGACCTCTATATGCGCTCTTTGCGCCTATACCCAGGTTCGATAGGGGTATATGCGCTATACCAATCGAAAGAGGAGACTTGGGGCTAGGTACATGTCAAGTTTCATCATGATTGAATCGGTTTCAGATGGGTAGAATTTCATTTACTTATTCATTTTGATAATTTCTGCCATAAAAAGCGCCCATTGGACCTCTATATGCGCTCTTTGCGCCTATACCCAGGTTCGATAGGGGTATATGCGCTATACCAATCGAAAGAGGAGACTTGGGGCTAGGTACATGTCAAGTTTCATCATGATTGAATCGGTTTCAGATGGGTAGAATTTCATTTACTTATTCATTTTGATAATTTCTGCCATAAAAAGCGCCCATTGGACCTCTATATGCGCTCTTTGCGCCTATACCCAGGTTCGATAGGGGTATATGCGCTATACCAATCGAAAGAGGAGACTTGGGGCTAGGTACATGTCAAGTTTCATCATGATTGAATCGGTTTCAGATGGGTAGAATTTCATTTACTTATTCATTTTGATAATTTCTGCCATAAAAAGCGCCCATTGGACCTCTATATGCGCTCTTTGCGCCTATACCCAGGTTCGATAGGGGTATATGCGCTATACCAATCGAAAGAGGAGACTTGGGGCTAGGTACATGTCAAGTTTCATCATGATTGAATCGGTTTCAGATGGGTAGAATTTCATTTACTTATTCATTTTGATAATTTCTGCCATAAAAAGCGCCCATTGGACCTCTATATGCGCTCTTTGCGCCTATACCCAGGTTCGATAGGGGTATATGCGCTATACCAATCGAAAGAGGAGACTTGGGGCTAGGTACATGTCAAGTTTCATCATGATTGAATCGGTTTCAGATGGGTAGAATTTCATTTACTTATTCATTTTGATAATTTCTGCCATAAAAAGCGCCCATTGGACCTCTATATGCGCTCTTTGCGCCTATACCCAGGTTCGATAGGGGTATATGCGCTATACCAATCGAAAGAGGAGACTTGGGGCTAGGTACATGTCAAGTTTCATCATGATTGAATCGGTTTCAGATGGGTAGAATTTCATTTACTTATTCATTTTGATAATTTCTGCCATAAAAAGCGCCCATTGGACCTCTATATGCGCTCTTTGCGCCTATACCCAGGTTCGATAGGGGTATATGCGCTATACCAATCGAAAGAGGAGACTTGGGGCTAGGTACATGTCAAGTTTCATCATGATTGAATCGGTTTCAGATGGGTAGAATTTCATTTACTTATTCATTTTGATAATTTCTGCCATAAAAAGCGCCCATTGGACCTCTATATGCGCTCTTTGCGCCTATACCCAGGTTCGATAGGGGT
This sequence comes from Pinctada fucata, assembly GCA_028142955.1. Classification (NCBI taxonomy): domain Eukaryota; kingdom Metazoa; phylum Mollusca; class Bivalvia; order Pterioida; family Pteriidae; genus Pinctada; species Pinctada fucata. Next base: position 39,473,781 of record AP027109.1, on the reverse strand, counting down.
ATATGCGCTATACCAATCGAAAGAGGAGACTTGGGGCTAGGTACATGTCAAGTTTCATCATGATTGAATCGGTTTCAGATGGGTAGAATTTCATTTACTTATTCATTTTGATAATTTCTGCCATAAAAAGCGCCCATTGGACCTCTATATGCGCTCTTTGCGCCTATACCCAGGTTCGATAGGGGTATATGCGCTATACCAATCGAAAGAGGAGACTTGGGGCTAGGTACATGTCAAGTTTCATCATGATTGAATCGGTTTCAGATGGGTAGAATTTCATTTACTTATTCATTTTGATAATTTCTGCCATAAAAAGCGCCCATTGGACCTCTATATGCGCTCTTTGCGCCTATACCCAGGTTCGATAGGGGTATATGCGCTATACCAATCGAAAGAGGAGACTTGGGGCTAGGTACATGTCAAGTTTCATCATGATTGAATCGGTTTCAGATGGGTAGAATTTCATTTACTTATTCATTTTGATAATTTCTGCCATAAAAAGCGCCCATTGGACCTCTATATGCGCTCTTTGCGCCTATACCCAGGTTCGATAGGGGTATATGCGCTATACCAATCGAAAGAGGAGACTTGGGGCTAGGTACATGTCAAGTTTCATCATGATTGAATCGGTTTCAGATGGGTAGAATTTCATTTACTTATTCATTTTGATAATTTCTGCCATAAAAAGCGCCCATTGGACCTCTATATGCGCTCTTTGCGCCTATACCCAGGTTCGATAGGGGTATATGCGCTATACCAATCGAAAGAGGAGACTTGGGGCTAGGTACATGTCAAGTTTCATCATGATTGAATCGGTTTCAGATGGGTAGAATTTCATTTACTTATTCATTTTGATAATTTCTGCCATAAAAAGCGCCCATTGGACCTCTATATGCGCTCTTTGCGCCTATACCCAGGTTCGATAGGGGTATATGCGCTATACCAATCGAAAGAGGAGACTTGGGGCTAGGTACATGTCAAGTTTCATCATGATTGAATCGGTTTCAGATGGGTAGAATTTCATTTACTTATTCATTTTGATAATTTCTGCCATAAAAAGCGCCCATTGGACCTCTATATGCGCTCTTTGCGCCTATACCCAGGTTCGATAGGGGTATATGCGCTATACCAATCGAAAGAGGAGACTTGGGGCTAGGTACATGTCAAGTTTCATCATGATTGAATCGGTTTCAGATGGGTAGAATTTCATTTACTTATTCATTTTGATAATTTCTGCCATAAAAAGCGCCCATTGGACCTCTATATGCGCTCTTTGCGCCTATACCCAGGTTCGATAGGGGTATATGCGCTATACCAATCGAAAGAGGAGACTTGGGGCTAGGTACATGTCAAGTTTCATCATGATTGAATCGGTTTCAGATGGGTAGAATTTCATTTACTTATTCATTTTGATAATTTCTGCCATAAAAAGCGCCCATTGGACCTCTATATGCGCTCTTTGCGCCTATACCCAGGTTCGATAGGGGTATATGCGCTATACCAATCGAAAGAGGAGACTTGGGGCTAGGTACATGTCAAGTTTCATCATGATTGAATCGGTTTCAGATGGGTAGAATTTCATTTACTTATTCATTTTGATAATTTCTGCCATAAAAAGCGCCCATTGGACCTCTATATGCGCTCTTTGCGCCTATACCCAGGTTCGATAGGGGTATATGCGCTATACCAATCGAAAGAGGAGACTTGGGGCTAGGTACATGTCAAGTTTCATCATGATTGAATCGGTTTCAGATGGGTAGAATTTCATTTACTTATTCATTTTGATAATTTCTGCCATAAAAAGCGCCCATTGGACCTCTATATGCGCTCTTTGCGCCTATACCCAGGTTCGATAGGGGTATATGCGCTATACCAATCGAAAGAGGAGACTTGGGGCTAGGTACATGTCAAGTTTCATCATGATTGAATCGGTTTCAGATGGGTAGAATTTCATTTACTTATTCATTTTGATAATTTCTGCCATAAAAAGCGCCCATTGGACCTCTATATGCGCTCTTTGCGCCTATACCCAGGTTCGATAGGGGTATATGCGCTATACCAATCGAAAGAGGAGACTTGGGGCTAGGTACATGTCAAGTTTCATCATGATTGAATCGGTTTCAGATGGGTAGAATTTCATTTACTTATTCATTTTGATAATTTCTGCCATAAAAAGCGCCCATTGGACCTCTATATGCGCTCTTTGCGCCTATACCCAGGTTCGATAGGGGTATATGCGCTATACCAATCGAAAGAGGAGACTTGGGGCTAGGTACATGTCAAGTTTCATCATGATTGAATCGGTTTCAGATGGGTAGAATTTCATTTACTTATTCATTTTGATAATTTCTGCCATAAAAAGCGCCCATTGGACCTCTATATGCGCTCTTTGCGCCTATACCCAGGTTCGATAGGGGTATATGCGCTATACCAATCGAAAGAGGAGACTTGGGGCTAGGTACATGTCAAGTTTCATCATGATTGAATCGGTTTCAGATGGGTAGAATTTCATTTACTTATTCATTTTGATAATTTCTGCCATAAAAAGCGCCCATTGGACCTCTATATGCGCTCTTTGCGCCTATACCCAGGTTCGATAGGGGTATATGCGCTATACCAATCGAAAGAGGAGACTTGGGGCTAGGTACATGTCAAGTTTCATCATGATTGAATCGGTTTCAGATGGGTAGAATTTCATTTACTTATTCATTTTGATAATTTCTGCCATAAAAAGCGCCCATTGGACCTCTATATGCGCTCTTTGCGCCTATACCCAGGTTCGATAGGGGTATATGCGCTATACCAATCGAAAGAGGAGACTTGGGGCTAGGTACATGTCAAGTTTCATCATGATTGAATCGGTTTCAGATGGGTAGAATTTCATTTACTTATTCATTTTGATAATTTCTGCCATAAAAAGCGCCCATTGGACCTCTATATGCGCTCTTTGCGCCTATACCCAGGTTCGATAGGGGTATATGCGCTATACCAATCGAAAGAGGAGACTTGGGGCTAGGTACATGTCAAGTTTCATCATGATTGAATCGGTTTCAGATGGGTAGAATTTCATTTACTTATTCATTTTGATAATTTCTGCCATAAAAAGCGCCCATTGGACCTCTATATGCGCTCTTTGCGCCTATACCCAGGTTCGATAGGGGTATATGCGCTATACCAATCGAAAGAGGAGACTTGGGGCTAGGTACATGTCAAGTTTCATCATGATTGAATCGGTTTCAGATGGGTAGAATTTCATTTACTTATTCATTTTGATAATTTCTGCCATAAAAAGCGCCCATTGGACCTCTATATGCGCTCTTTGCGCCTATACCCAGGTTCGATAGGGGTATATGCGCTATACCAATCGAAAGAGGAGACTTGGGGCTAGGTACATGTCAAGTTTCATCATGATTGAATCGGTTTCAGATGGGTAGAATTTCATTTACTTATTCATTTTGATAATTTCTGCCATAAAAAGCGCCCATTGGACCTCTATATGCGCTCTTTGCGCCTATACCCAGGTTCGATAGGGGTATATGCGCTATACCAATCGAAAGAGGAGACTTGGGGCTAGGTACATGTCAAGTTTCATCATGATTGAATCGGTTTCAGATGGGTAGAATTTCATTTACTTATTCATTTTGATAATTTCTGCCATAAAAAGCGCCCATTGGACCTCTATATGCGCTCTTTGCGCCTATACCCAGGTTCGATAGGGGTATATGCGCTATACCAATCGAAAGAGGAGACTTGGGGCTAGGTACATGTCAAGTTTCATCATGATTGAATCGGTTTCAGATGGGTAGAATTTCATTTACTTATTCATTTTGATAATTTCTGCCATAAAAAGCGCCCATTGGACCTCTATATGCGCTCTTTGCGCCTATACCCAGGTTCGATAGGGGTATATGCGCTATACCAATCGAAAGAGGAGACTTGGGGCTAGGTACATGTCAAGTTTCATCATGATTGAATCGGTTTCAGATGGGTAGAATTTCATTTACTTATTCATTTTGATAATTTCTGCCATAAAAAGCGCCCATTGGACCTCTATATGCGCTCTTTGCGCCTATACCCAGGTTCGATAGGGGTATATGCGCTATACCAATCGAAAGAGGAGACTTGGGGCTAGGTACATGTCAAGTTTCATCATGATTGAATCGGTTTCAGATGGGTAGAATTTCATTTACTTATTCATTTTGATAATTTCTGCCATAAAAAGCGCCCATTGGACCTCTATATGCGCTCTTTGCGCCTATACCCAGGTTCGATAGGGGTATATGCGCTATACCAATCGAAAGAGGAGACTTGGGGCTAGGTACATGTCAAGTTTCATCATGATTGAATCGGTTTCAGATGGGTAGAATTTCATTTACTTATTCATTTTGATAATTTCTGCCATAAAAAGCGCCCATTGGACCTCTATATGCGCTCTTTGCGCCTATACCCAGGTTCGATAGGGGTATATGCGCTATACCAATCGAAAGAGGAGACTTGGGGCTAGGTACATGTCAAGTTTCATCATGATTGAATCGGTTTCAGATGGGTAGAATTTCATTTACTTATTCATTTTGATAATTTCTGCCATAAAAAGCGCCCATTGGACCTCTATATGCGCTCTTTGCGCCTATACCCAGGTTCGATAGGGGTATATGCGCTATACCAATCGAAAGAGGAGACTTGGGGCTAGGTACATGTCAAGTTTCATCATGATTGAATCGGTTTCAGATGGGTAGAATTTCATTTACTTATTCATTTTGATAATTTCTGCCATAAAAAGCGCCCATTGGACCTCTATATGCGCTCTTTGCGCCTATACCCAGGTTCGATAGGGGTATATGCGCTATACCAATCGAAAGAGGAGACTTGGGGCTAGGTACATGTCAAGTTTCATCATGATTGAATCGGTTTCAGATGGGTAGAATTTCATTTACTTATTCATTTTGATAATTTCTGCCATAAAAAGCGCCCATTGGACCTCTATATGCGCTCTTTGCGCCTATACCCAGGTTCGATAGGGGTATATGCGCTATACCAATCGAAAGAGGAGACTTGGGGCTAGGTACATGTCAAGTTTCATCATGATTGAATCGGTTTCAGATGAGTAGAATTTCATTTACTTATTCATTTTGATAATTTCTGCCATAAAAAGCGCCCATTGGACCTCTATATGCGCTCTTTGCGCCTATACCCAGGTTCGATAGGGGTATATGCGCTATACCAATCGAAAGAGGAGACTTGGGGCTAGGTACATGTCAAGTTTCATCATGATTGAATCGGTTTCAGATGGGTAGAATTTCATTTACTTATTCATTTTGATAATTTCTGCCATAAAAAGCGCCCATTGGACCTCTATATGCGCTCTTTGCGCCTATACCCAGGTTCGATAGGGGTATATGCGCTATACCAATCGAAAGAGGAGACTTGGGGCTAGGTACATGTCAAGTTTCATCATGATTGAATCGGTTTCAGATGGGTAGAATTTCATTTACTTATTCATTTTGATAATTTCTGCCATAAAAAGCGCCCATTGGACCTCTATATGCGCTCTTTGCGCCTATACCCAGGTTCGATAGGGGTATATGCGCTATACCAATCGAAAGAGGAGACTTGGGGCTAGGTACATGTCAAGTTTCATCATGATTGAATCGGTTTCAGATGGGTAGAATTTCATTTACTTATTCATTTTGATAATTTCTGCCATAAAAAGCGCCCATTGGACCTCTATATGCGCTCTTTGCGCCTATACCCAGGTTCGATAGGGGTATATGCGCTATACCAATCGAAAGAGGAGACTTGGGGCTAGGTACATGTCAAGTTTCATCATGATTGAATCGGTTTCAGATGGGTAGAATTTCATTTACTTATTCATTTTGATAATTTCTGCCATAAAAAGCGCCCATTGGACCTCTATATGCGCTCTTTGCGCCTATACCCAGGTTCGATAGGGGTATATGCGCTATACCAATCGAAAGAGGAGACTTGGGGCTAGGTACATGTCAAGTTTCATCATGATTGAATCGGTTTCAGATGGGTAGAATTTCATTTACTTATTCATTTTGATAATTTCTGCCATAAAAAGCGCCCATTGGACCTCTATATGCGCTCTTTGCGCCTATACCCAGGTTCGATAGGGGTATATGCGCTATACCAATCGAAAGAGGAGACTTGGGGCTAGGTACATGTCAAGTTTCATCATGATTGAATCGGTTTCAGATGGGTAGAATTTCATTTACTTATTCATTTTGATAATTTCTGCCATAAAAAGCGCCCATTGGACCTCTATATGCGCTCTTTGCGCCTATACCCAGGTTCGATAGGGGTATATGCGCTATACCAATCGAAAGAGGAGACTTGGGGCTAGGTACATGTCAAGTTTCATCATGATTGAATCGGTTTCAGATGGGTAGAATTTCATTTACTTATTCATTTTGATAATTTCTGCCATAAAAAGCGCCCATTGGACCTCTATATGCGCTCTTTGCGCCTATACCCAGGTTCGATAGGGGTATATGCGCTATACCAATCGAAAGAGGAGACTTGGGGCTAGGTACATGTCAAGTTTCATCATGATTGAATCGGTTTCAGATGGGTAGAATTTCATTTACTTATTCATTTTGATAATTTCTGCCATAAAAAGCGCCCATTGGACCTCTATATGCGCTCTTTGCGCCTATACCCAGGTTCGATAGGGGTATATGCGCTATACCAATCGAAAGAGGAGACTTGGGGCTAGGTACATGTCAAGTTTCATCATGATTGAATCGGTTTCAGATGGGTAGAATTTCATTTACTTATTCATTTTGATAATTTCTGCCATAAAAAGCGCCCATTGGACCTCTATATGCGCTCTTTGCGCCTATACCCAGGTTCGATAGGGGTATATGCGCTATACCAATCGAAAGAGGAGACTTGGGGCTAGGTACATGTCAAGTTTCATCATGATTGAATCGGTTTCAGATGGGTAGAATTTCATTTACTTATTCATTTTGATAATTTCTGCCATAAAAAGCGCCCATTGGACCTCTATATGCGCTCTTTGCGCCTATACCCAGGTTCGATAGGGGTATATGCGCTATACCAATCGAAAGAGGAGACTTGGGGCTAGGTACATGTCAAGTTTCATCATGATTGAATCGGTTTCAGATGGGTAGAATTTCATTTACTTATTCATTTTGATAATTTCTGCCATAAAAAGCGCCCATTGGACCTCTATATGCGCTCTTTGCGCCTATACCCAGGTTCGATAGGGGTATATGCGCTATACCAATCGAAAGAGGAGACTTGGGGCTAGGTACATGTCAAGTTTCATCATGATTGAATCGGTTTCAGATGGGTAGAATTTCATTTACTTATTCATTTTGATAATTTCTGCCATAAAAAGCGCCCATTGGACCTCTATATGCGCTCTTTGCGCCTATACCCAGGTTCGATAGGGGTATATGCGCTATACCAATCGAAAGAGGAGACTTGGGGCTAGGTACATGTCAAGTTTCATCATGATTGAATCGGTTTCAGATGGGTAGAATTTCATTTACTTATTCATTTTGATAATTTCTGCCATAAAAAGCGCCCATTGGACCTCTATATGCGCTCTTTGCGCCTATACCCAGGTTCGATAGGGGTATATGCGCTATACCAATCGAAAGAGGAGACTTGGGGCTAGGTACATGTCAAGTTTCATCATGATTGAATCGGTTTCAGATGGGTAGAATTTCATTTACTTATTCATTTTGATAATTTCTGCCATAAAAAGCGCCCATTGGACCTCTATATGCGCTCTTTGCGCCTATACCCAGGTTCGATAGGGGTATATGCGCTATACCAATCGAAAGAGGAGACTTGGGGCTAGGTACATGTCAAGTTTCATCATGATTGAATCGGTTTCAGATGGGTAGAATTTCATTTACTTATTCATTTTGATAATTTCTGCCATAAAAAGCGCCCATTGGACCTCTATATGCGCTCTTTGCGCCTATACCCAGGTTCGATAGGGGTATATGCGCTATACCAATCGAAAGAGGAGACTTGGGGCTAGGTACATGTCAAGTTTCATCATGATTGAATCGGTTTCAGATGGGTAGAATTTCATTTACTTATTCATTTTGATAATTTCTGCCATAAAAAGCGCCCATTGGACCTCTATATGCGCTCTTTGCGCCTATACCCAGGTTCGATAGGGGTATATGCGCTATACCAATCGAAAGAGGAGACTTGGGGCTAGGTACATGTCAAGTTTCATCATGATTGAATCGGTTTCAGATGGGTAGAATTTCATTTACTTATTCATTTTGATAATTTCTGCCATAAAAAGCGCCCATTGGACCTCTATATGCGCTCTTTGCGCCTATACCCAGGTTCGATAGGGGTATATGCGCTATACCAATCGAAAGAGGAGACTTGGGGCTAGGTACATGTCAAGTTTCATCATGATTGAATCGGTTTCAGATGGGTAGAATTTCATTTACTTATTCATTTTGATAATTTCTGCCATAAAAAGCGCCCATTGGACCTCTATATGCGCTCTTTGCGCCTATACCCAGGTTCGATAGGGGTATATGCGCTATACCAATCGAAAGAGGAGACTTGGGGCTAGGTACATGTCAAGTTTCATCATGATTGAATCGGTTTCAGATGGGTAGAATTTCATTTACTTATTCATTTTGATAATTTCTGCCATAAAAAGCGCCCATTGGACCTCTATATGCGCTCTTTGCGCCTATACCCAGGTTCGATAGGGGTATATGCGCTATACCAATCGAAAGAGGAGACTTGGGGCTAGGTACATGTCAAGTTTCATCATGATTGAATCGGTTTCAGATGGGTAGAATTTCATTTACTTATTCATTTTGATAATTTCTGCCATAAAAAGCGCCCATTGGACCTCTATATGCGCTCTTTGCGCCTATACCCAGGTTCGATAGGGGTATATGCGCTATACCAATCGAAAGAGGAGACTTGGGGCTAGGTACATGTCAAGTTTCATCATGATTGAATCGGTTTCAGATGGGTAGAATTTCATTTACTTATTCATTTTGATAATTTCTGCCATAAAAAGCGCCCATTGGACCTCTATATGCGCTCTTTGCGCCTATACCCAGGTTCGATAGGGGTATATGCGCTATACCAATCGAAAGAGGAGACTTGGGGCTAGGTACATGTCAAGTTTCATCATGATTGAATCGGTTTCAGATGGGTAGAATTTCATTTACTTATTCATTTTGATAATTTCTGCCATAAAAAGCGCCCATTGGACCTCTATATGCGCTCTTTGCGCCTATACCCAGGTTCGATAGGGGTATATGCGCTATACCAATCGAAAGAGGAGACTTGGGGCTAGGTACATGTCAAGTTTCATCATGATTGAATCGGTTTCAGATGGGTAGAATTTCATTTACTTATTCATTTTGATAATTTCTGCCATAAAAAGCGCCCATTGGACCTCTATATGCGCTCTTTGCGCCTATACCCAGGTTCGATAGGGGTATATGCGCTATACCAATCGAAAGAGGAGACTTGGGGCTAGGTACATGTCAAGTTTCATCATGATTGAATCGGTTTCAGATGGGTAGAATTTCATTTACTTATTCATTTTGATAATTTCTGCCATAAAAAGCGCCCATTGGACCTCTATATGCGCTCTTTGCGCCTATACCCAGGTTCGATAGGGGTATATGCGCTATACCAATCGAAAGAGGAGACTTGGGGCTAGGTACATGTCAAGTTTCATCATGATTGAATCGGTTTCAGATGGGTAGAATTTCATTTACTTATTCATTTTGATAATTTCTGCCATAAAAAGCGCCCATTGGACCTCTATATGCGCTCTTTGCGCCTATACCCAGGTTCGATAGGGGTATATGCGCTATACCAATCGAAAGAGGAGACTTGGGGCTAGGTACATGTCAAGTTTCATCATGATTGAATCGGTTTCAGATGGGTAGAATTTCATTTACTTATTCATTTTGATAATTTCTGCCATAAAAAGCGCCCATTGGACCTCTATATGCGCTCTTTGCGCCTATACCCAGGTTCGATAGGGGTATATGCGCTATACCAATCGAAAGAGGAGACTTGGGGCTAGGTACATGTCAAGTTTCATCATGATTGAATCGGTTTCAGATGGGTAGAATTTCATTTACTTATTCATTTTGATAATTTCTGCCATAAAAAGCGCCCATTGGACCTCTATATGCGCTCTTTGCGCCTATACCCAGGTTCGATAGGGGTATATGCGCTATACCAATCGAAAGAGGAGACTTGGGGCTAGGTACATGTCAAGTTTCATCATGATTGAATCGGTTTCAGATGGGTAGAATTTCATTTACTTATTCATTTTGATAATTTCTGCCATAAAAAGCGCCCATTGGACCTCTATATGCGCTCTTTGCGCCTATACCCAGGTTCGATAGGGGTATATGCGCTATACCAATCGAAAGAGGAGACTTGGGGCTAGGTACATGTCAAGTTTCATCATGATTGAATCGGTTTCAGATGGGTAGAATTTCATTTACTTATTCATTTTGATAATTTCTGCCATAAAAAGCGCCCATTGGACCTCTATATGCGCTCTTTGCGCCTATACCCAGGTTCGATAGGGGTATATGCGCTATACCAATCGAAAGAGGAGACTTGGGGCTAGGTACATGTCAAGTTTCATCATGATTGAATCGGTTTCAGATGGGTAGAATTTCATTTACTTATTCATTTTGATAATTTCTGCCATAAAAAGCGCCCATTGGACCTCTATATGCGCTCTTTGCGCCTATACCCAGGTTCGATAGGGGTATATGCGCTATACCAATCGAAAGAGGAGACTTGGGGCTAGGTACATGTCAAGTTTCATCATGATTGAATCGGTTTCAGATGGGTAGAATTTCATTTACTTATTCATTTTGATAATTTCTGCCATAAAAAGCGCCCATTGGACCTCTATATGCGCTCTTTGCGCCTATACCCAGGTTCGATAGGGGTATATGCGCTATACCAATCGAAAGAGGAGACTTGGGGCTAGGTACATGTCAAGTTTCATCATGATTGAATCGGTTTCAGATGGGTAGAATTTCATTTACTTATTCATTTTGATAATTTCTGCCATAAAAAGCGCCCATTGGACCTCTATATGCGCTCTTTGCGCCTATACCCAGGTTCGATAGGGGTATATGCGCTATACCAATCGAAAGAGGAGACTTGGGGCTAGGTACATGTCAAGTTTCATCATGATTGAATCGGTTTCAGATGGGTAGAATTTCATTTACTTATTCATTTTGATAATTTCTGCCATAAAAAGCGCCCATTGGACCTCTATATGCGCTCTTTGCGCCTATACCCAGGTTCGATAGGGGTATATGCGCTATACCAATCGAAAGAGGAGACTTGGGGCTAGGTACATGTCAAGTTTCATCATGATTGAATCGGTTTCAGATGGGTAGAATTTCATTTACTTATTCATTTTGATAATTTCTGCCATAAAAAGCGCCCATTGGACCTCTATATGCGCTCTTTGCGCCTATACCCAGGTTCGATAGGGGTATATGCGCTATACCAATCGAAAGAGGAGACTTGGGGCTAGGTACATGTCAAGTTTCATCATGATTGAATCGGTTTCAGATGAGTAGAATTTCATTTACTTATTCATTTTGATAATTTCTGCCATAAAAAGCGCCCATTGGACCTCTATATGCGCTCTTTGCGCCTATACCCAGGTTCGATAGGGGTATATGCGCTATACCAATCGAAAGAGGAGACTTGGGGCTAGGTACATGTCAAGTTTCATCATGATTGAATCGGTTTCAGATGGGTAGAATTTCATTTACTTATTCATTTTGATAATTTCTGCCATAAAAAGCGCCCATTGGACCTCTATATGCGCTCTTTGCGCCTATACCCAGGTTCGATAGGGGTATATGCGCTATACCAATCGAAAGAGGAGACTTGGGGCTAGGTACATGTCAAGTTTCATCATGATTGAATCGGTTTCAGATGGGTAGAATTTCATTTACTTATTCATTTTGATAATTTCTGCCATAAAAAGCGCCCATTGGACCTCTATATGCGCTCTTTGCGCCTATACCCAGGTTCGATAGGGGTATATGCGCTATACCAATCGAAAGAGGAGACTTGGGGCTAGGTACATGTCAAGTTTCATCATGATTGAATCGGTTTCAGATGGGTAGAATTTCATTTACTTATTCATTTTGATAATTTCTGCCATAAAAAGCGCCCATTGGACCTCTATATGCGCTCTTTGCGCCTATACCCAGGTTCGATAGGGGTATATGCGCTATACCAATCGAAAGAGGAGACTTGGGGCTAGGTACATGTCAAGTTTCATCATGATTGAATCGGTTTCAGATGGGTAGAATTTCATTTACTTATTCATTTTGATAATTTCTGCCATAAAAAGCGCCCATTGGACCTCTATATGCGCTCTTTGCGCCTATACCCAGGTTCGATAGGGGTATATGCGCTATACCAATCGAAAGAGGAGACTTGGGGCTAGGTACATGTCAAGTTTCATCATGATTGAATCGGTTTCAGATGGGTAGAATTTCATTTACTTATTCATTTTGATAATTTCTGCCATAAAAAGCGCCCATTGGACCTCTATATGCGCTCTTTGCGCCTATACCCAGGTTCGATAGGGGTATATGCGCTATACCAATCGAAAGAGGAGACTTGGGGCTAGGTACATGTCAAGTTTCATCATGATTGAATCGGTTTCAGATGGGTAGAATTTCATTTACTTATTCATTTTGATAATTTCTGCCATAAAAAGCGCCCATTGGACCTCTATATGCGCTCTTTGCGCCTATACCCAGGTTCGATAGGGGTATATGCGCTATACCAATCGAAAGAGGAGACTTGGGGCTAGGTACATGTCAAGTTTCATCATGATTGAATCGGTTTCAGATGGGTAGAATTTCATTTACTTATTCATTTTGATAATTTCTGCCATAAAAAGCGCCCATTGGACCTCTATATGCGCTCTTTGCGCCTATACCCAGGTTCGATAGGGGTATATGCGCTATACCAATCGAAAGAGGAGACTTGGGGCTAGGTACATGTCAAGTTTCATCATGATTGAATCGGTTTCAGATGGGTAGAATTTCATTTACTTATTCATTTTGATAATTTCTGCCATAAAAAGCGCCCATTGGACCTCTATATGCGCTCTTTGCGCCTATACCCAGGTTCGATAGGGGTATATGCGCTATACCAATCGAAAGAGGAGACTTGGGGCTAGGTACATGTCAAGTTTCATCATGATTGAATCGGTTTCAGATGGGTAGAATTTCATTTACTTATTCATTTTGATAATTTCTGCCATAAAAAGCGCCCATTGGACCTCTATATGCGCTCTTTGCGCCTATACCCAGGTTCGATAGGGGTATATGCGCTATACCAATCGAAAGAGGAGACTTGGGGCTAGGTACATGTCAAGTTTCATCATGATTGAATCGGTTTCAGATGGGTAGAATTTCATTTACTTATTCATTTTGATAATTTCTGCCATAAAAAGCGCCCATTGGACCTCTATATGCGCTCTTTGCGCCTATACCCAGGTTCGATAGGGGTATATGCGCTATACCAATCGAAAGAGGAGACTTGGGGCTAGGTACATGTCAAGTTTCATCATGATTGAATCGGTTTCAGATGGGTAGAATTTCATTTACTTATTCATTTTGATAATTTCTGCCATAAAAAGCGCCCATTGGACCTCTATATGCGCTCTTTGCGCCTATACCCAGGTTCGATAGGGGTATATGCGCTATACCAATCGAAAGAGGAGACTTGGGGCTAGGTACATGTCAAGTTTCATCATGATTGAATCGGTTTCAGATGGGTAGAATTTCATTTACTTATTCATTTTGATAATTTCTGCCATAAAAAGCGCCCATTGGACCTCTATATGCGCTCTTTGCGCCTATACCCAGGTTCGATAGGGGTATATGCGCTATACCAATCGAAAGAGGAGACTTGGGGCTAGGTACATGTCAAGTTTCATCATGATTGAATCGGTTTCAGATGGGTAGAATTTCATTTACTTATTCATTTTGATAATTTCTGCCATAAAAAGCGCCCATTGGACCTCTATATGCGCTCTTTGCGCCTATACCCAGGTTCGATAGGGGTATATGCGCTATACCAATCGAAAGAGGAGACTTGGGGCTAGGTACATGTCAAGTTTCATCATGATTGAATCGGTTTCAGATGGGTAGAATTTCATTTACTTATTCATTTTGATAATTTCTGCCATAAAAAGCGCCCATTGGACCTCTATATGCGCTCTTTGCGCCTATACCCAGGTTCGATAGGGGTATATGCGCTATACCAATCGAAAGAGGAGACTTGGGGCTAGGTACATGTCAAGTTTCATCATGATTGAATCGGTTTCAGATGGGTAGAATTTCATTTACTTATTCATTTTGATAATTTCTGCCATAAAAAGCGCCCATTGGACCTCTATATGCGCTCTTTGCGCCTATACCCAGGTTCGATAGGGGTATATGCGCTATACCAATCGAAAGAGGAGACTTGGGGCTAGGTACATGTCAAGTTTCATCATGATTGAATCGGTTTCAGATGGGTAGAATTTCATTTACTTATTCATTTTGATAATTTCTGCCATAAAAAGCGCCCATTGGACCTCTATATGCGCTCTTTGCGCCTATACCCAGGTTCGATAGGGGTATATGCGCTATACCAATCGAAAGAGGAGACTTGGGGCTAGGTACATGTCAAGTTTCATCATGATTGAATCGGTTTCAGATGGGTAGAATTTCATTTACTTATTCATTTTGATAATTTCTGCCATAAAAAGCGCCCATTGGACCTCTATATGCGCTCTTTGCGCCTATACCCAGGTTCGATAGGGGTATATGCGCTATACCAATCGAAAGAGGAGACTTGGGGCTAGGTACATGTCAAGTTTCATCATGATTGAATCGGTTTCAGATGGGTAGAATTTCATTTACTTATTCATTTTGATAATTTCTGCCATAAAAAGCGCCCATTGGACCTCTATATGCGCTCTTTGCGCCTATACCCAGGTTCGATAGGGGTATATGCGCTATACCAATCGAAAGAGGAGACTTGGGGCTAGGTACATGTCAAGTTTCATCATGATTGAATCGGTTTCAGATGGGTAGAATTTCATTTACTTATTCATTTTGATAATTTCTGCCATAAAAAGCGCCCATTGGACCTCTATATGCGCTCTTTGCGCCTATACCCAGGTTCGATAGGGGTATATGCGCTATACCAATCGAAAGAGGAGACTTGGGGCTAGGTACATGTCAAGTTTCATCATGATTGAATCGGTTTCAGATGGGTAGAATTTCATTTACTTATTCATTTTGATAATTTCTGCCATAAAAAGCGCCCATTGGACCTCTATATGCGCTCTTTGCGCCTATACCCAGGTTCGATAGGGGTATATGCGCTATACCAATCGAAAGAGGAGACTTGGGGCTAGGTACATGTCAAGTTTCATCATGATTGAATCGGTTTCAGATGGGTAGAATTTCATTTACTTATTCATTTTGATAATTTCTGCCATAAAAAGCGCCCATTGGACCTCTATATGCGCTCTTTGCGCCTATACCCAGGTTCGATAGGGGTATATGCGCTATACCAATCGAAAGAGGAGACTTGGGGCTAGGTACATGTCAAGTTTCATCATGATTGAATCGGTTTCAGATGGGTAGAATTTCATTTACTTATTCATTTTGATAATTTCTGCCATAAAAAGCGCCCATTGGACCTCTATATGCGCTCTTTGCGCCTATACCCAGGTTCGATAGGGGTATATGCGCTATACCAATCGAAAGAGGAGACTTGGGGCTAGGTACATGTCAAGTTTCATCATGATTGAATCGGTTTCAGATGGGTAGAATTTCATTTACTTATTCATTTTGATAATTTCTGCCATAAAAAGCGCCCATTGGACCTCTATATGCGCTCTTTGCGCCTATACCCAGGTTCGATAGGGGTATATGCGCTATACCAATCGAAAGAGGAGACTTGGGGCTAGGTACATGTCAAGTTTCATCATGATTGAATCGGTTTCAGATGGGTAGAATTTCATTTACTTATTCATTTTGATAATTTCTGCCATAAAAAGCGCCCATTGGACCTCTATATGCGCTCTTTGCGCCTATACCCAGGTTCGATAGGGGTATATGCGCTATACCAATCGAAAGAGGAGACTTGGGGCTAGGTACATGTCAAGTTTCATCATGATTGAATCGGTTTCAGATGGGTAGAATTTCATTTACTTATTCATTTTGATAATTTCTGCCATAAAAAGCGCCCATTGGACCTCTATATGCGCTCTTTGCGCCTATACCCAGGTTCGATAGGGGTATATGCGCTATACCAATCGAAAGAGGAGACTTGGGGCTAGGTACATGTCAAGTTTCATCATGATTGAATCGGTTTCAGATGGGTAGAATTTCATTTACTTATTCATTTTGATAATTTCTGCCATAAAAAGCGCCCATTGGACCTCTATATGCGCTCTTTGCGCCTATACCCAGGTTCGATAGGGGTATATGCGCTATACCAATCGAAAGAGGAGACTTGGGGCTAGGTACATGTCAAGTTTCATCATGATTGAATCGGTTTCAGATGGGTAGAATTTCATTTACTTATTCATTTTGATAATTTCTGCCATAAAAAGCGCCCATTGGACCTCTATATGCGCTCTTTGCGCCTATACCCAGGTTCGATAGGGGTATATGCGCTATACCAATCGAAAGAGGAGACTTGGGGCTAGGTACATGTCAAGTTTCATCATGATTGAATCGGTTTCAGATGGGTAGAATTTCATTTACTTATTCATTTTGATAATTTCTGCCATAAAAAGCGCCCATTGGACCTCTATATGCGCTCTTTGCGCCTATACCCAGGTTCGATAGGGGTATATGCGCTATACCAATCGAAAGAGGAGACTTGGGGCTAGGTACATGTCAAGTTTCATCATGATTGAATCGGTTTCAGATGGGTAGAATTTCATTTACTTATTCATTTTGATAATTTCTGCCATAAAAAGCGCCCATTGGACCTCTATATGCGCTCTTTGCGCCTATACCCAGGTTCGATAGGGGTATATGCGCTATACCAATCGAAAGAGGAGACTTGGGGCTAGGTACATGTCAAGTTTCATCATGATTGAATCGGTTTCAGATGGGTAGAATTTCATTTACTTATTCATTTTGATAATTTCTGCCATAAAAAGCGCCCATTGGACCTCTATATGCGCTCTTTGCGCCTATACCCAGGTTCGATAGGGGTATATGCGCTATACCAATCGAAAGAGGAGACTTGGGGCTAGGTACATGTCAAGTTTCATCATGATTGAATCGGTTTCAGATGGGTAGAATTTCATTTACTTATTCATTTTGATAATTTCTGCCATAAAAAGCGCCCATTGGACCTCTATATGCGCTCTTTGCGCCTATACCCAGGTTCGATAGGGGTATATGCGCTATACCAATCGAAAGAGGAGACTTGGGGCTAGGTACATGTCAAGTTTCATCATGATTGAATCGGTTTCAGATGGGTAGAATTTCATTTACTTATTCATTTTGATAATTTCTGCCATAAAAAGCGCCCATTGGACCTCTATATGCGCTCTTTGCGCCTATACCCAGGTTCGATAGGGGTATATGCGCTATACCAATCGAAAGAGGAGACTTGGGGCTAGGTACATGTCAAGTTTCATCATGATTGAATCGGTTTCAGATGGGTAGAATTTCATTTACTTATTCATTTTGATAATTTCTGCCATAAAAAGCGCCCATTGGACCTCTATATGCGCTCTTTGCGCCTATACCCAGGTTCGATAGGGGTATATGCGCTATACCAATCGAAAGAGGAGACTTGGGGCTAGGTACATGTCAAGTTTCATCATGATTGAATCGGTTTCAGATGGGTAGAATTTCATTTACTTATTCATTTTGATAATTTCTGCCATAAAAAGCGCCCATTGGACCTCTATATGCGCTCTTTGCGCCTATACCCAGGTTCGATAGGGGTATATGCGCTATACCAATCGAAAGAGGAGACTTGGGGCTAGGTACATGTCAAGTTTCATCATGATTGAATCGGTTTCAGATGGGTAGAATTTCATTTACTTATTCATTTTGATAATTTCTGCCATAAAAAGCGCCCATTGGACCTCTATATGCGCTCTTTGCGCCTATACCCAGGTTCGATAGGGGTATATGCGCTATACCAATCGAAAGAGGAGACTTGGGGCTAGGTACATGTCAAGTTTCATCATGATTGAATCGGTTTCAGATGGGTAGAATTTCATTTACTTATTCATTTTGATAATTTCTGCCATAAAAAGCGCCCATTGGACCTCTATATGCGCTCTTTGCGCCTATACCCAGGTTCGATAGGGGTATATGCGCTATACCAATCGAAAGAGGAGACTTGGGGCTAGGTACATGTCAAGTTTCATCATGATTGAATCGGTTTCAGATGGGTAGAATTTCATTTACTTATTCATTTTGATAATTTCTGCCATAAAAAGCGCCCATTGGACCTCTATATGCGCTCTTTGCGCCTATACCCAGGTTCGATAGGGGTATATGCGCTATACCAATCGAAAGAGGAGACTTGGGGCTAGGTACATGTCAAGTTTCATCATGATTGAATCGGTTTCAGATGGGTAGAATTTCATTTACTTATTCATTTTGATAATTTCTGCCATAAAAAGCGCCCATTGGACCTCTATATGCGCTCTTTGCGCCTATACCCAGGTTCGATAGGGGTATATGCGCTATACCAATCGAAAGAGGAGACTTGGGGCTAGGTACATGTCAAGTTTCATCATGATTGAATCGGTTTCAGATGGGTAGAATTTCATTTACTTATTCATTTTGATAATTTCTGCCATAAAAAGCGCCCATTGGACCTCTATATGCGCTCTTTGCGCCTATACCCAGGTTCGATAGGGGTATATGCGCTATACCAATCGAAAGAGGAGACTTGGGGCTAGGTACATGTCAAGTTTCATCATGATTGAATCGGTTTCAGATGGGTAGAATTTCATTTACTTATTCATTTTGATAATTTCTGCCATAAAAAGCGCCCATTGGACCTCTATATGCGCTCTTTGCGCCTATACCCAGGTTCGATAGGGGTATATGCGCTATACCAATCGAAAGAGGAGACTTGGGGCTAGGTACATGTCAAGTTTCATCATGATTGAATCGGTTTCAGATGGGTAGAATTTCATTTACTTATTCATTTTGATAATTTCTGCCATAAAAAGCGCCCATTGGACCTCTATATGCGCTCTTTGCGCCTATACCCAGGTTCGATAGGGGTATATGCGCTATACCAATCGAAAGAGGAGACTTGGGGCTAGGTACATGTCAAGTTTCATCATGATTGAATCGGTTTCAGATGGGTAGAATTTCATTTACTTATTCATTTTGATAATTTCTGCCATAAAAAGCGCCCATTGGACCTCTATATGCGCTCTTTGCGCCTATACCCAGGTTCGATAGGGGTATATGCGCTATACCAATCGAAAGAGGAGACTTGGGGCTAGGTACATGTCAAGTTTCATCATGATTGAATCGGTTTCAGATGGGTAGAATTTCATTTACTTATTCATTTTGATAATTTCTGCCATAAAAAGCGCCCATTGGACCTCTATATGCGCTCTTTGCGCCTATACCCAGGTTCGATAGGGGTATATGCGCTATACCAATCGAAAGAGGAGACTTGGGGCTAGGTACATGTCAAGTTTCATCATGATTGAATCGGTTTCAGATGGGTAGAATTTCATTTACTTATTCATTTTGATAATTTCTGCCATAAAAAGCGCCCATTGGACCTCTATATGCGCTCTTTGCGCCTATACCCAGGTTCGATAGGGGTATATGCGCTATACCAATCGAAAGAGGAGACTTGGGGCTAGGTACATGTCAAGTTTCATCATGATTGAATCGGTTTCAGATGGGTAGAATTTCATTTACTTATTCATTTTGATAATTTCTGCCATAAAAAGCGCCCATTGGACCTCTATATGCGCTCTTTGCGCCTATACCCAGGTTCGATAGGGGTATATGCGCTATACCAATCGAAAGAGGAGACTTGGGGCTAGGTACATGTCAAGTTTCATCATGATTGAATCGGTTTCAGATGGGTAGAATTTCATTTACTTATTCATTTTGATAATTTCTGCCATAAAAAGCGCCCATTGGACCTCTATATGCGCTCTTTGCGCCTATACCCAGGTTCGATAGGGGTATATGCGCTATACCAATCGAAAGAGGAGACTTGGGGCTAGGTACATGTCAAGTTTCATCATGATTGAATCGGTTTCAGATGGGTAGAATTTCATTTACTTATTCATTTTGATAATTTCTGCCATAAAAAGCGCCCATTGGACCTCTATATGCGCTCTTTGCGCCTATACCCAGGTTCGATAGGGGTATATGCGCTATACCAATCGAAAGAGGAGACTTGGGGCTAGGTACATGTCAAGTTTCATCATGATTGAATCGGTTTCAGATGGGTAGAATTTCATTTACTTATTCATTTTGATAATTTCTGCCATAAAAAGCGCCCATTGGACCTCTATATGCGCTCTTTGCGCCTATACCCAGGTTCGATAGGGGTATATGCGCTATACCAATCGAAAGAGGAGACTTGGGGCTAGGTACATGTCAAGTTTCATCATGATTGAATCGGTTTCAGATGGGTAGAATTTCATTTACTTATTCATTTTGATAATTTCTGCCATAAAAAGCGCCCATTGGACCTCTATATGCGCTCTTTGCGCCTATACCCAGGTTCGATAGGGGTATATGCGCTATACCAATCGAAAGAGGAGACTTGGGGCTAGGTACATGTCAAGTTTCATCATGATTGAATCGGTTTCAGATGGGTAGAATTTCATTTACTTATTCATTTTGATAATTTCTGCCATAAAAAGCGCCCATTGGACCTCTATATGCGCTCTTTGCGCCTATACCCAGGTTCGATAGGGGTATATGCGCTATACCAATCGAAAGAGGAGACTTGGGGCTAGGTACATGTCAAGTTTCATCATGATTGAATCGGTTTCAGATGGGTAGAATTTCATTTACTTATTCATTTTGATAATTTCTGCCATAAAAAGCGCCCATTGGACCTCTATATGCGCTCTTTGCGCCTATACCCAGGTTCGATAGGGGTATATGCGCTATACCAATCGAAAGAGGAGACTTGGGGCTAGGTACATGTCAAGTTTCATCATGATTGAATCGGTTTCAGATGGGTAGAATTTCATTTACTTATTCATTTTGATAATTTCTGCCATAAAAAGCGCCCATTGGACCTCTATATGCGCTCTTTGCGCCTATACCCAGGTTCGATAGGGGTATATGCGCTATACCAATCGAAAGAGGAGACTTGGGGCTAGGTACATGTCAAGTTTCATCATGATTGAATCGGTTTCAGATGGGTAGAATTTCATTTACTTATTCATTTTGATAATTTCTGCCATAAAAAGCGCCCATTGGACCTCTATATGCGCTCTTTGCGCCTATACCCAGGTTCGATAGGGGTATATGCGCTATACCAATCGAAAGAGGAGACTTGGGGCTAGGTACATGTCAAGTTTCATCATGATTGAATCGGTTTCAGATGGGTAGAATTTCATTTACTTATTCATTTTGATAATTTCTGCCATAAAAAGCGCCCATTGGACCTCTATATGCGCTCTTTGCGCCTATACCCAGGTTCGATAGGGGTATATGCGCTATACCAATCGAAAGAGGAGACTTGGGGCTAGGTACATGTCAAGTTTCATCATGATTGAATCGGTTTCAGATGGGTAGAATTTCATTTACTTATTCATTTTGATAATTTCTGCCATAAAAAGCGCCCATTGGACCTCTATATGCGCTCTTTGCGCCTATACCCAGGTTCGATAGGGGTATATGCGCTATACCAATCGAAAGAGGAGACTTGGGGCTAGGTACATGTCAAGTTTCATCATGATTGAATCGGTTTCAGATGGGTAGAATTTCATTTACTTATTCATTTTGATAATTTCTGCCATAAAAAGCGCCCATTGGACCTCTATATGCGCTCTTTGCGCCTATACCCAGGTTCGATAGGGGTATATGCGCTATTTTTACCAATGGGAAAAAGAAAAGGTATTGAAGGGATCTAGTGACAGTTATACTGTCACATTTTATAAATCTGAATGTTGAATAAGTAACCAACTTCATTTTGTATTTACTTATTCAATATTGAACGTTGCAATATTGAATAAGTAACCAACTTCTTTTTCCGTGTGGATGATGCATCTGGAAATACTTTGTGCAATGTAGGTACAGATGTTGGTTTTGAGACAAGGTGAGCGCTGTCATCTCTGATGACCCTATGTTTGGATACTATAATTGCATTAGGTATGTTACTAGTACATGATTCATGTGATATATGAAAATAATAAGTGCAACGCCATCTACATTGTATTCTACAATGCCTTCAGCTCTTACAGTGGATATTGTTAATTAGTTAAGTTGTCCTTCGAGTTTCTGTTGAGCTTCTTTCATTGTTTACGTCTGCTTGTCCTATTTTCTTTTCGCGTAAGAATGTTCTGATTTATATTTTTTTCCAAAATTCGTAAGCCTTTTGATTGCGGATTTTGGAGTGTGGTTTCGGTTTTTGTGTTGACTTTTATTAACTGATTCAGCAGGGGATAACGCGACACACAACAACAACACACAGATAACTCAAAACGGTCTATATAAAAATACACAATTGATAGATTAATTTATTGGGGTATGATAAGAATGTCGTCAAAAAGGTAGAAGTTATAGACAGTCATGTATCTTATTTATTTTCAGATATTTTTTTTTCTTTATCTCTCAACTCACCATAAAAATGTATGGTCCCGAACAAAGCCGAAGTCGTGCGTCTTCTACCAACTTCGTGGTATTAAATTTTTCGATTATCAAAACAACCGGAAGTAGAATATCATACCCGTGATGCCTTAAAGATAACTATTGTGCACCTTGTACCGTATTTGGATAGTCGTCTGCTTTTTTAGACAGCGAAATGTATGGTTATCCGGATTACATTCGCCAACTCCCTCTCGTATAGCCGGCTGGCGTAAATAAAAAAGCCTTCTGACTGTAAGATAATATCACAAAAAGACAATTATAGGCAGGGTTCCTATGCAACACAAAAGTTATGTAAAATTATAATCAAAAAGCAACGGGCCTCTGAAATGTACCGATGCTCTGCTAGCAGAATCGAGCTCATTATCAATCACCTGATGTGATGTTTAAAATAAACTTTCAGAAAGGAAGACTACGGAGGTAAATCGCAAGACAAAATACTTACTGAAAATAATAGTTTTTCTCAGTAATTAATACCGAGTTAATGTGTGGAAATAATCATCCCGAACAATTACATTACGTATCGTTTGTCTTTTGAAGTAAGGTAGTTTCCTTCTGTTGTCATCAGAGCATGTTCAACATGATTTAATATTTCATTAGCTCTGAATATGCATTACTCTTTAACTTTGATCTAGTAATGCAAAACATGCAAAATGCTAATTTCATAATTCATAAATCAGTAATTGCATGTAGAGGTGCAGTAGCTATCATCATTAGATCCTTTCAACACTTTGCAGAAGCAGTACCATGATTGTCGTATCGAGCAATTCATTAGACCTTTGATTTTAGCTCGTTAATCCTCACTATTCGTTAGCATAAGCATTTCAACTGAAAGCTATTCAACAAATGATCAGCACTTTCTTTAGTCGATAATTTGACGTTGTGCGCCGATTTCCGAATAAACAATTATCAATAATTGTGATAAGAATGCCGATACCATGTGATCATAAAGAATGTTTAAATACACTTGACATCAGAGCCACCCGGTCAAACACTCGTTTGATAATTGATCGAAGCATCCTTCTCCGATAATGTTTCATGATAATGTAGAAGCAAGGAATATCGGATAGATATAGAGTTTCTATGGTTATTGTATGTCAAAATATTAGAAAAGATGGGATGTACAATGTCTAATTTTGTAATTCGTGATCTACCCGGAAAGCAATTGGATACATATGTGACATCAGAGGAAGTCCGATTGGTGAAGCAAAGTTGGAGCATTGTGAAACAAGACATGGAAAGTGTCGGCGTTCTCATGTTCCAAAAGTATGTTTTTTTATATTTATTCTACAATTATTTTGTTCGTTATGTGAAAGTGATATAGGTATCATCCCTTTAACATACGTATTTTTCAAACAAAAATATTTTTAGAATTAATTTTTCTAAATCTAAGATTTATTTAATCGAAAGTTTGAAATATCTGAAATGTTCTTACTTTTTATCTACAGAATTAAATTCAAAGAATTACGGCATTAAAATAAGTTGCCTTAAAATATCTAAATTATTCTTTTTAGAAATTGAATCAATTTGAATTTCTCCTGCAGTCTAAGCTTCAGACAAAGAGATATATTTTACCCTCCGAAATATTTCTTTAAAAACAATGGGGAACTACTGGAGAATGATAGAAACCTAAAGTATAATAATTAATACATAAAATCTTTGCGAGGTCCTGAAATTGTGCAAGCACTTGAATTATCACACCTTACCTTTTGAAAACATACAGATAGAAAAAAATTCCGCCCCAAAACGGATCTTAAAAGATTTTTCTTAAGAATTATCAATTATTTTTTATGTAAGTACCTCAAATATCGAATATATTCAAACATAAATGAGTTAAGCATGCATGGCGAGGAAAAAAAGAATCACTTTTCGCCGATGCACTGCGCTGTGAAATTTCAATGCCTTCGCACATGCTTTCATAAAAATCTTTTTCAATTATATATAAAGCGATTAATATACCGATCGCCTGACATTTGCTAATAAAATAAATCTAGGAAATACGAGCAAATATGGTTACTAATACTTGTCATGTTTAATGCTGTGTCGAGTATCATGATAAGAAAACATATTGCATTTTCGGATGACTGACCGTCATATTTGTAGCGTAGAAGTAATTCTTACAACCATTAGTAAAACATAAAGTATTTCCGATTTAAGCTAATGAAGTGTCGTTACCTATTCATTGAAAAATATACTGTATGCTGTTTGAATACAGAGCGATCCAAAACTCTGAAGGGCCGAAACAGCTGTATAAAAGAAAATAGGTGTTCAAAGTCTGCTGCCGTCTGGATATTAAAATCGTGGCAACAGAAAAACATAAAGAGCGCAATTAAACAGATCTCATAAAAGTTCTCAAATTACATTTTTTCTTGCTTTAGGAATAATTATAGTTTATTATGCATATTGATCGAACTTTCCTTGATTAATTTTCAAGCTAAAGATTAGGAGGTTTTATACAATAAACATTTAGAAACACAATATTTTTAGGACAGTAGTGAACCTTAATTAAGAAGTTCAATACAATTGAGGCCTTCAAGATAAATCATTAGTTGAAATATGAGAATATTTAAAAATAAGTAATCTGAAAGGAAGATGCATAGCGACGTTGAACATCTTGGAACACACACGAAAACAGTGAAGTGACGCTACTCAGATGATTCAATGGGATAACGTAGACATCTAAAATGGTTCAAATGAATAAATATAAACAAGCACAATTTTAATGTGCACTAGAAAAGGACCCGCGCAAGCGCGGGAAAGATTGTCATAGATACGTTGACATATTCGGATATGTTATGTATGACTCAAGTATGCAATACATAGGGATCCTGTTCAGACTTATAGATGCCATCACATATTGTTTGGAACTGATATTGATAAATTTACTAAATGAATTTGAAATAATATGATAATTTTCATTAACACCGGTAAGGGGATTACCGTAATCAGTTACCTTTTCTATGAATCACAGGCTGGACCCCACCCCCGCTCCCCCATATCTGCTAGTCAAGGCCAAAAGAAAAAAAGAAATATATATGTATATATATATCATATATCACTTGAAAATTCTGTTTCCACTCGCCCGACGGCTACCCCTGATCCAACACAGAGATCTGATTATTTTTCGGTACATGTAATGAAAGTACCGGGTGAATGTTGTGAGAAACGTAGATCAAGGTGCGTGCTCCATAGACTTCGATGGAAAAGGCATTTATCTAGAATGTTCTTATAAGATCGAACGTCGTATATATCAGAAAACGAAAATGGAATCTTTAATTTGTGTCGAGGCGAAATTAGCTTCCTGCTAACATGAGAAAAGTCTTGCAAGAATCGTCTTACTAAATTTCTGATACTTAAAAATTCGGGTATTGGAAAGGGAGTATAACTCAGAAGAAAATAGGAAGTTAATAGTTAGTGTCATACGCCGGTTTTGAACTTAAGATTTTATAAGATTTATTTTAGGAAAACGGTGAGACATAATTAATGATTACACATTTTATATTAGAAACAATTCCTTCGAAACAATTATCAAATTCTCATTGTCACATCATATGATATATCTTCATATCACATCATATTTCTCTTTCCCATTTGTTTCGACGGAGAATCGGCTAATTCGTTCGTTTCGTAGTATATATATATTGAGAGCTGAGCGAACCTATGACGTTGTGATGCAAGACGGGAAGAAAGCTTCCAAAATATCACGACTGCATGGAATCAATGCAATGATTTTACAGGTGATTGTGGAGAAAAATATTCTGTCTGCCAGATACTCTCGCAGTTTTTTATGTTCTGTATAAGACTGGATAGAAGGTACTTCATGTTTACGAAAACCTTCGAATCCCTATGTCTCAATCATGGTGGATGCTCGTATAAGTAAAAAAAAAAGTCATCCAATGCACAGTTATGTTTGTGACACGATCACAGCTGGTATTCACATAGTCTCAGGTCTCATGGAACCGATTTCTAGTTCAAATATTTTGGCCATATTTCATCGTTTGGATTGAAGATCTCTGACGAGGGTTGGATACCCGAAATGTGCATGTCTGGTCCACGCTGTTAATTAATCTGCTTTTAAATGATGCTAATGAATCTGAAGACGTTTAGCATTTGTACCACTTGGTGAGTGTAACTGCTGTTGGACCAGGAGTCCCCGAGGGCACATGTAGCCAAGTTCGATCATTTTCGGTTGGTCGTTTCCTCAAACGCATTCGAAAATTTCTGCTTACAAAATTTTCACAAATTTCTGAAGCATCAAATCTTAGCCATCTAGGTACGTATTTTAGTATATTTTGACATAATTTTGAAATATTTTGGCCATATTTTATTGTTTGGATTGAGGATCTCTGACGAGGGTTAAATACCGTAAACGTGCATGTCTGGTCCACGCTGTAAATTAATCTGCCTTTATATGATGCGTATGAATTTGAAGACGTTAACATTTGTACCACTTGGTGAGTGTCACTGCTGATGGACCAGGAGTCCCCGAGGGCACATGTAGCCAAGTTCGATCATTTTCGGTTGGTCGTTTCCTCAAACGCATTCGAAAATTTCTGTTTACAAAATTTTCACAAATTTCTGAAACCTGGGTCCTGTAGCATCAAATCTTAGCCATCTAGGTACATATTTTAGTATTTGACATAATTTTGAAATATTTTGGCCATATTTCATTGTTTGGATTGAGGATCTCTGACGAGGGTTAAATACCGTAAACGTGCATGTCTGGTCCACGCTGTAAATTAATCTGCCTTTAAATGATGCTAATGAATTGGAAGACGTTTAACACTCATAGATCAAAGTATTTGATAAATCTTAATGTCTTTATGTATTCTTTGTTTGAATGTGGAAAGTCGAGTCATTTCATTGCAAGTGCACTACAATGCATTGCTCTAAATTTAAAGCGAAAATGATTAACTAACAATTCGCAGTAGAAAACATGTCACAATATTAATAATTTTAAAATGTAGACTTGTGATTTCATCTTTTCAACCAAGGCACTGAAAAGCTTCAATTTTTACTAATTGCAACTCAGACCATTTGCAAGTGCAAACATAAGGAAAACTGGCCAAACTCAGCGAATCAGAGTCCTTGGTGATATATTCGTATTAAGCAGTGAGACAGACCTGTTGCACTTTAGGCATCGAGCGGTACCAAAAAATACAGAAGAGCAACAAAGCTTTGAAATCGGACTATGCTGTCTATAGATGACGATTATAGTTTATTATGATTTTATGAGTCTTGAATCCAATTACGCCGGAATACCACAGAAAGGAATTAATTGACAATGTGGAGCGGGAGGTATGACCAGTAGAATTATGTACCTTACAAAAGGGTAAAATAAAGCTAATGAATATAGAAATTCCTAACAACAACTTAATCAATAAGATCATCAATAACCGATATCACCTCCTTGACTTTCAATATCTACTCCTCCTTGGAATACAATACATACGTAACAGTTGCGTATGAAGCAGAATTTTTATTCACGCAACGGCAATTTAATCGTTACTAGGAATAACGGTATTTGCGCTGTTTCAATGATATCCTCATTATATTTTTTTCTAGGGGGGGGGGGGGATGTTAAATTCATTGCGACAAATAATATACCAATGCAAAATAAAACCTACTTTGAAAAAAATAATATTTACATTGTAAGTTGATTTCCTATGTTGAACGCCTACTCATTTTTGACGTTCCTTTCACGATGAACGCAGGTTGACCCCAATCACATGACGTGCGCGCACGAATTTTAAACAGTGGGTGCATACTGATGCTGAATTTGCGAGCAGGGAGAGATTCCCATGTCGACGATGAAGTTACCATTGCATGAGACGATAAAAAGAGAAAAAAAAAAACAGAGGGGACAACAACAAAAACCTTTAAATCATTAGAATATGAATAACAACCCTATGTTTACGTACATTCCGATAAAAGTCCAGTTATTTGAACTTCGATGAAATGAATTTATACAGCACTGTCTATACTTAAAATAAATAAGGCTTTATTTTCGTCGATTCTTTTATATAAAAAAAGTTTAAAATCATCGTGAAAACCATTAACAAATATTTACAACAAACATTTACATTTTGAGAACGTTTTGATAGCTAGTCCATTTGTAAATCTGAACTTCAATGTAGATTGCGCTTGCAACTGAAATGAATTTATGCCAGCACTTATTACTTTTATCATAAATAAGGCTTTATTTTCTTCAAATGGTTTATAAACAGTTTTAAAAACTCATCGTGAAAACGTTTTAAAGATAATTTCTAAAGTAATTTTTAAGATTAAACCGTATATATATATACTTTGCAATATCTTGTACTTCGTGGTAGGGAGTATTGACACACGTGAAACATTCAGATCTTAAAATGTTCATTAAATTTCTATGAAAATTCGATGATGTTTTTTAAAAAATATTTTACATATGAAAGTCTCCGAATATAAATATGAGGAATGCGTGTCTTATTTTTTGCGTTCATGGCTTTTACACTCTGATTCGACAGGCGCAATTTTTTCGAGAATCGCTGTTCACGAGATTTGCGCCTATCGAACCAGAGTGTAAAAGGCATGAACGCAAAAAGACATCCATTCCTTAATCATTTAAAATAAGGCTGACATGTCCAAAAGACTGAATGACTGATCAGAATTCACACCATTCCATAACCTGTTATAACTCTTCAGAAATAACATTCATTTTTAGTAATTAGGTTACTGTATCCTTTGAACATGTATGAGACTCTTGCAGCAGATCACGGCGTTTTGTTTTGTTTTTGTTTTTTGTTTGTTTGTTTGTTTTTTTTTTTTTTTTGTTTTTTTACATTTGCTGACCATTCGTGTGATACCAATCAAATAATGTTAAACACGATTTTTTTTACGTAGTTCATCTTTTTCGTTCGTTTAGTTGTTGATAGCTTAACATGTACAGTGCCATGTGTGTAATTTGACAAAATACACTCGTGTTGATATCGTTACATTAATATTAGTTCCTACAATCAATAGTATGATTATAATCAATATATAAAACAACGATCATCTCCCAAGTAATATAATTGACTCTTCAATAATAAAACTCCCTAACCATAACATTATCAATGTGTCATTTCAATACCTTTAATTCAAATGCATCGTATCATCCATGATTTACTTCCAAATCACAGTCCTTAAGGGCATATCACATAACATTTATGATTACATATACATTAATTTCTAAATAAAATCTGTTTACAGATTATTTGAAATGCAGGAACAATTAAAGAAATTGTTCACTTCCCTTATGATACCCAATGGGCAATCCTACCTCATTGATGAAGAGAAACTTCGGCAGCATGCAGTGATAGTGATGGAAGGTCTTGGTGCGGCTGTGGAAAGCCTTGAAGATTCCATATATTTAACAAATTTACTGATCGCAATGGGCGAGAGGCATTACAATTACAAAGTCAGACCGGATATGCTTGGGGTAAGGATATATAATAAGAAAATATAAAATGGTTATTACATCTAGAGGTATACAGAAAACGGAATATTTTATTGCCTGAGGCCATTTAGAGTAAAAACTTATGGACATTGTCTAAGACAAAACGGACTACGACGCCTTCAAAAATAGGACATACATATGCCCGTACTGAGTTTTCCCATTTCAGACAGTATTTGATGTAAAACCATTATGACGCCATGATATATGGTAACGTCGATTTCGTACCGTCATTTCCCAGAATTTAAGGATATGATTTTTAAAGTCAAAGTGGTTTTTGCATCAGGTACATGTATCATCCAAAGTTGGGAGTAACTATGGTTATCAAAAAATACCGAATTTTGAATCAGAGAATGAAAGTCAAACAGCATCCCCGAAATCAGAATCTGCGAATGAAAGTCAAATACAAACCCGAAATTAGAATCTGTGAATGAAAGTCAAACAGCAAACCCGAAATCAGAATCTGTGAATGAAAGTCAAACACAAAACCCGAAATCAGAAAATGTGAATGAAAGTCAAACAGAAAACCCGAAATCAGAAAATGTGAATGAAAGTCAAACTGAAAACCCGACATCAGAATCTGTGAATGAAAGTCAAACACAAAACCCGAAATCAGAATCTGTGAATGAAAGTCAAACAGAAAACCCGAAATCAGAAAATGTGAATGAAAGTCAAACTGAAAACCCGACATCAGAATCTGTGAATGAAAGTCAAACACAAAACCCGAAATCAGAATCAGTGAATGAAAGTCAAACAGAAAACCCGAAATCAGAATATGTGAATGAAAGTCAAACAGAAAACCGGAAATCAGAATCTGTGAATGAAAGTCAAACAGAAAACCCAAAATCAGAATCTGTGAATGAAAGTCAAACAGCAAACCCCGTAATCAGAATCTGTGAATAAAAGTCAAACAGAAAACCCGAAATCAGAATCTGTGAATGAAAGTTAAACACAAAACCCGAAATCAGAATCTGTGAATGAAAGTCATACAGCAAACCCCGAAATCAGAATCTGTGAATGAAAGTCAAACACAAAACCCTAAATCAGAATATGTGAATGAAAGTCAAACACAAAACCCGAAATCAGAATCTGTGAATGAAAGTCATACAGCAAACCCCGTAATCAGAATCTGTGAATGAAAGTCAAACAGAAAACCCAAAATCAGAATCTGTGAATGAAAGTCAAACAGCAAACCCCGTAATCAGAATCTGTGAATGAAAGTCAAACAGAAAACCCGAAATCATAATCTGTGAATGAAAGTCAAAGAGCAAACCCCGTGATCAAAATCTGTGAATGAAAGTCAAACAGAAAACCCAAAATCAGAATCTGTGAATGAAAGTCAAACAGCAAACCCCGTAATCAGAATCTGTGAATGAAAGTCAAACAGAAAACCCGAAATCATAATCTGTGAATGAAAGTCAAACAGCAAACCCCGTAATCAAAATCTGTGAATGAAAGTCAAACAGAAAACCCGAAATCAGAATCTGTGAATGAAAGTCAAACACAAACCCCGAAATCAGAATCAGTGAATGAAAGTCAAACACATGATGCTATTGAATTTAAAGACGTTTAACATTTGCACTCAGACTGACTGTGACGACGGTACTCCATGACGGGCCCTGTCCAAACCTCTTTGAGAAGACAGGGCTCCGACCACCTGTCCTCTCTGAATGTCAGCCGGACTCCCTCGGGTGATAACATACATGAGCTCGCGTCGGCAGAGCACGATTGTATTACGTACGTCCTCTTTTTATATCCATTTACATATTCATCAGGGCTGGTTGGACCCCTGCGTTTTGCGGTCTTGTTTGTGTGTGTTCATCTAACAGTGAAGAGGTTGTTTTACACCAAAATTGTACGTTCTTCGAGACCTCTGGGTAATTGGAGAAGTGAGAAGGTTGTGCGCACGTTATCCAGGATAACAACACCATTTGCTTCTTGTGTGGCAAATGGCCGTCCAAAGTCGGTACCGGTTACCAATTGGTCTCATTGGTTTATGTGTTGTCATTTGTGATTGATGTTTATATGTCGTATGTCTATTTTTCGTTTCATAGTATGCTGGTCTTGGTGTTTTACTGTTGATGTTTATAATATAAAAGGACAAAAGGCAATTTATCTATAGATGAGTCAGATTATATTCGGATGAGTAATTTTCTATTATGTCCGGTGTTTTTATTTTTCAAGACTTAATTTGCAATCACTTGGTTTCACCGAGTTTTTAATGACTTTGCGTTTCATCCACTCGCTTTTGCTATCTTTGGATATTCTCATTGGTTTCTCATTCTTCATTAATTTTGACGTCAATTTCATACGAATCAACAAAATAAGGAAGAGCGAAAGAAGCCTATATTTACATCTAGATAGCAGAATAATAAAATCGCTTTTTTAAAATGTGGATATCATCATAGAGTCGTTAAAGGGATGCTTTGCACAATAATATTTCATGAATTCTTTTCAATTTCCGTTCTCAAAAAGCATTGTTACTGCTCAAACTGATAAAGCAACAAATATCAAAGTATGCAATAATATGTACATATAAAAACCATGAACCTTAGTTGGAATAAGGAAAAGAATCGACAAGCAAAGGGAAATCCTACTAGATATTTTTTCACCGTGACTTTGCACTTCGGACTTCGAACATTAGAGAATCATTGGCATAGCTGCCGTTCATAAACTCATAAACGAAGTCATATACATTTTGATTAGTATACTCAATGGAATTGGTATTTTGGACTTCCTGTACTACTGGTGTCGCTTTTTTCGGCAGCTTACTTTAACTTTTCAACATGATTAAAATGCGAAAATCGAAGTCCGAAGTGCGAAGTTCTTCACAGCGAAAAATGTCTATTAATACTCCCACTATTTTTTTCTAGCTTCAAACACACTTGAAAATCACAAACCTGGCCAATTCACTATGGTTAAGTCACTAGTCAATTAGATAATTGTACTATTTTCCAGAAATGTACAAACCCTCTAACGGACAAACCTTATTTCTGGATCGTCGTAACGCTCAACTAAATCTGTATCGATCATTTTTAATTAAATTCTCTCAGCAATCAAAACCGGTCTTCACATGTGGATTTAAAAAGAAATCATAGATCACCTTAATTACGCAGATTTATGCATGTAATGTATTTTCGATCAAATCATTCGATTTTTCGACTATGTAAAAGGATTCTGTACTCCAAGTCCAAAGAATGAAAATTCCAATGATTTGAAATTACTTCATCAACAACAATGGTAGACGCAAATTCAAGCACATATTGTTATTACTTACAATAAAAACTTATCTTATAAGGAAAAATTCTTATTCTATTGATAACTACACAAAGTAGGATGGTGTCTTCCTGTTTCTTCCACTTTTGTAAAAGAAATATATTGAAGGTTGGAATTGAGGTGGGAAGAGCAGGAATAATTACTTAGATTACGGGGTTGCTAGAATCACATTATTAAGCAATTAACTTATTGGTAATAAAATTTTATCTGTATTTTTCGCAAGTTTACCTGTAATTTTTTCTTTATTTCTAGCGTATCATCATCTTGTATCGCGATAACGAGATCTTTTATCGTTATAACGAGAAAATTAATTCGTTATAACGCGAAAATTATCTCGTAATAACGAGATCTTTTCTCGTTATAACGAGAAAATTATCTCGTAATAACGAGATCTTTTCTCGTAATAACGAGAAAATTATCTCGTTATAACGAGATCTTTTCTCGTAATTACGAGATAATTATCTCGTAATAACGAGATCTTTTTTTCGTAATAACGCGATAATTATCTCATAATAACGAGATCTTTTCTCGTTATAACGAGATCTTTTCTCGTAATAACGCGATAATTATCTCGTAATAACGCGATCTTTACTCGTTATAACGAGATAAATTTATTTTTTTGTTTGACACTATCCGGCTTTCGTAGTAGAGAGATATACGACTAATATTTTATAAAGGATTATGAAGGAAAAAATGGCGGGAAAATTTTCTCTATAAAATGCAACCAAATTTGCTACCCTTATAACTTTCTTCACCCTCCGAGTCTGACGAAAATTCCTTCAGAATATTCATATGGACGCTGATCTGAACAAATTTCAAGAGAAAAAAGTTCTGCAAAAATGTTAAGGTCTTTCAACTGCCTGGTTCTTATGTGGAACTTCGATTGTCATCGAACTTTGCCTTATGATATGCCCATTGGAAGCGGAATAATCCTTGATTTTCAAGCTTAGGTCATAACACACTAGTAGTCAGGATCCAAATTGGCAATAATTTACAGGGCTCTCAGACAACTTTTTGGTACTGGGACCGGGTTGTTTTAAAATTGGGAACAATATTAATATTTTCTCAAAAATTGGAAAAATTTAAATACAAAAGATTTTACTTTTCAATCATTTTAATTGTTGATTTTAACATAAAGGACTAGGTACGATAAGGGCCCATTTTGGCCCTGTAATTTTCATGAAATTAAAAATAAATTTCAAAGAACAAAACATGCTTAAAACATGTAAGCGAGATTGACTGAAATATTTCATAGCCGAAGACTTTTGAAAATCGAAAGTTGACTGTGTAATACAACGCTCGGAACTTTGGACGGTTTCGAAAATCTTACGTTTTCTTGATTTTTTTTAACAATTCATCACTGAAATTGACATTGGGCCATATCCACGACATTGTCCAAACTTTGATAGTTTCAGCATTGTCGAGGACACGGCCGACATCGAACATTTTGTCATGAAACTACATCTCCATGGGTATATTTTATTTATGATGAAAAATAAGAAATTTGAAAAGGTGCCATTATGCCCGGAAACTGCAACGGAATATCCGATTCTCAAAATTTAGACTGATTTATATTCCGTAGATCTTCTTTTTTTATTGTTTTATTCAGATCAGAGATAGGGCCGATTTTGGCCCATTACGAACCTAGGAAGTTCGGTATTTAATCCTAATTCACTTGAAATACAGCATTTTGAACTAGTTTCTTTTCTAATTTTTTGTACTCTCATTTCTACGAGATGTGACATTGGGAAATGTAATTGACAATAAATTGGGAAAAAAGATACCATTTTTCATTAAGAATTGGGCCGAATATAGATTCAAAATCAGGCTGATCGAGAACTATTCAAGGATGCACATGAGGCCAATTATCATGATTATTGGACTCATTCTCAAAGCAGAAATTACCAATATTTTCCTATTATTTGAAGGAAATTTCCCAATTTTGAAAATTCAAATATAGTATTGTATTATAAAAGCTCTTTTAAAAGAATTTGAACTTTAATTATTTTACAACGTTACAAGTTACACAACTTATATTAATGTCTCACGTTGGCTCAGATGTTGGCGTGAGGGGGTCCAATGAGCAGGAGGAAACCGGAGTACCTGGAGAAAAAACCCCTGCAGATGCCTGGGTGGGGGACCACCTACCCTCTAACATAAGACCTTTTCCCGAATCTGATATTCGATCCCGGGACCTTAGAGGTTAGAAGCGAGCGCGCTACCACTGCGATAACCCGGCCTTGGTAAAGTACCCAAAACGTGCATGGCTGGTCCATGCTACAAAATTATCTGTTCTTAAATGATGCTATGAGTTTGAAGACATGTTTAAGCTCTTTTAGATCGATAATAATCATAAAAGAAGAAGCTAGTATATTTTAAGTGTTTGAAAGAATGGTTTTTAGCAAATTGTTGGAATTCTAATGGAAACCAACTGTGCTCTAATCCTGACTTCTTTTTTATACACATATGAAGCCGAGTTTGCCAAGTTCTTGCTTTCTCATGGAGAAAAAAATCAATAAATACTTAAAGGAGGCTCTCGGGTAGAACAGATGGAACACAGCTTTCTTTCTTTAATGAAGATTTTTCTCTATATCACTAACTTCTTTAACCCATTACGTTTACAATTCGATGATTTCTTCCCCTAGTACTAGTCAATGGCAATTCATACAAAAGTGAAAATTACGGAAAGAGGAACTTTGCCCTTCAATTCGATATACAGACACATTGATGGCTCCGTCCCCATTGATAATCTAAAGGTGGATCACCTTCTCTTGTGAATTAGAGTTGAGATCACTGAAAGCATTCATTCTGAAGTTGCTTCATTCTTAGATCTAATATTATCTTTCGACGACGATGTCGCCTAAATACCTCAATATATCCCAAACGTGACTACCTTAACATTTAAAGTAAAACCTTCCCATTCCGATGAAGTACTTAGTAGTATTTCTTCTCCCCTGTCTTTAGAGTATTCATATCGCAACTGATTCGCTATCCCCGATGAAGCTCAAACTGCAACGACTTCATTCTGAGGACAAGGTGTCTACCTACTCAATCCAGGGATATATTTCTAAGCGACAGACTTATAAAATGAAGAGGTAACATTTGTACCTCTTTATGAGTGTCACTGTTCGTGGACCAGGAGTGCCCATGCGCACATGTAGCAAAGTTCGAACAACTTCGAATATTTACATTACTGGTATATTCCCCACGTTGAACGCCCATTAGGCAACTAGAATTATATTCCAATAACTTGGGTTGGTATTGTGACGTGACGTTCAAGTTTTTCATGTAGGGAGAATTTACCAACGTTCAAATACTTTTGACGCTATAACAGGCAAACTATGCGAAGTCCATGCGAAAAACAATGACCGATATTTAGAATAAATGTCAATATAAGTAATGACTGTCTTACTTTTGGTGTTCATGGGTGTATAATTCTGGTTGGACACGTGCAAATTTTCCGAGAATCGCTTCGCGACTCACGGAATTTGCACGTGACCAACCAGAATTATACACCCATGAACACCAAAAGTAAGACAGTCATTTCTTAATTGATCGTTTTTTCAAACGCATTCTATTCTCTCGATTACTGATAATTGGGTTCTGTAGCATCATATCCTACCCATCCGGCTACGTCAGTCGTTTTTGTTTGTATGGTTTTTTTTTTGGGGGGGGGGGGGTTGTTTTTTTACAAACATTTCAGTCTTTGGCCATGTTTGATTGTTTGGATCGATGATCATTGACGAGGGTAAAGTACCAAAAACGTGCATGTTTTGACCATGCTACAAATTTATCTGTTCTTGAATGATGCTATAAGTTTGAAGACGTATAACACTTCTCATGTTATTTATATATATTTTTAGAATATGTATTTAAAATACAAAAAACTGTAACATATCACATCTTTGAACTATCAAAACAAATAATTTGAATATGTATCTCTTATGATACATCATTTCTTCAAATTCGTATATGGTGCTGGTCTGTTTGTTTATTTTATTCATTAATGTTTTGTTTGTTTGTTTGGTTGGTTGGTTTCTTTTTAACATAATGTTTAGGTCATGCTAACAATTTTGCGCACATATATTCATCATTTGCTTCCTATGTTTTGACATCGAGACATTATTTGTTGAAATGCGCATTTGGTGCACTTCTATTTTTATCAAATAACATATATGCCAATAGTTATCAAGCGACTTTAACCTTTCGTTTACAGGTATAGTGACGGTTGTTCATAGCAAGCCAGATGTGGTTACTAACCTTGGGAACCTGGTTTTTAATTCCTACGGAAATTAACATTTTCATACAGAAAGTTGTAGTTGGGGTTTGTTGTTGTTGTTTTTATTTTTTATTCATTATTTTTCTTATTTATTTAGGTTTAACATTTTCTCTGGGGTGTTTTTGTATGGCTCTTAATTTTGGGTTTTAAATTCCGATTTTGGTTTTATGTTGTGTTTTGGGATAACTCGAAGTTCAGTCGGGAAACATCGGGACTAGAGGTAG
Source organism: Pinctada fucata (assembly GCA_028142955.1). Classification (NCBI taxonomy): domain Eukaryota; kingdom Metazoa; phylum Mollusca; class Bivalvia; order Pterioida; family Pteriidae; genus Pinctada; species Pinctada fucata. Next base: position 39,435,612 of record AP027109.1, on the reverse strand, counting down.
CGTTCCTTTTGGCTTATATTTTTAGGTCCCCCTCATAATCCCAATTTGGCAACCTAGACGTAGCCACTACTCAGCAAGACTTTGCTCCGATCAACTACAATTTCGATAATATTCAGCCCAGTTTTTTCCCGATTCTCGACGAGTATAAACTTGGACCAACTGCGACTTCAGTAAAACTCTACCCAGATTTTTACGATTCTCAACTACCTCTCTATTACTGAAGTATCATCTTTAGCGGTCATGATAATGTTTCATAGTCTGTATTTGACAATGGTGTCCATTGTTTCGCATGTGATCCGGATAAACACACCATTTGCTGCTAACCTGGCCGTCCTAAGTCGGCACCAGTTGCTCTTTTGTCTATATGTAGTCTTTTGTGTTTAGTGATTGCATGTCGTATTTGGTGTTTCTTGTCCCTTTTGCGTCTCTTGAAATGAATTTTGGCTGCTTATGAAAAGCACTTTGACTTGAAGCATCACTGATGAGAATTTGATATTCGAAACGCGTGTCTGGTGCATGAAAATTGGTTTAAAATTTTTCTTAAAGAAGGTATAGAGTTTGAACACTTCCGTATTCACTTGGGGTGTTTAGGTGTTTTTCTGTGAATGCTGCAAGCAAGTCTTATAGGAGATCACTTCCTTCTATTTTACTCAGATGATTGCAGTAAGTGTTAGCGGATTCTATTTCTGAATATGAATTATCGCATGCAAAAATTCTAGCGTCTATTAGATAGAAATACATGACAAATATTTTCATTCACCCTCACATTAAAAGATTAACGAGTAATGACAAAGTTTATAATTAAGGTATCAAAAATGGTCAAAAACATTTAAAAAATGGACCTTTAATGGATAGTTATTTTTCTGTAATCAATACTTTTTTTAATCATTGGACGAAGACATGCAAACCTGACTTTAGTCTAAATCTGTTGATGAGACTTTGTAATATGAAAGGAAATGGCTTTCTACATGAGTTGAAAATACCTCAGCAAGGACATTAGGGGTATGCACGTGATGCCACATGATAACCTGGATATCTTCCGCAATGCTCACAAAAGATTATTGAGTAAATGTTAAAAGAAAGGAAGTTATGTGGCAAAACTTGTTATTAGTATTTCAGTGCATAAAAGGCAAACACAAATTCCAAAATCACAGCTTATGGCCAAATCGGACTGTTAGAGAAGACGAATGTTTAAATAAAACCCTTTTCACCTCGACATTGAAGGAAGGTAATCTTGGATGTATTGTTCAGATTACGTACGAGCAATCCTACCATATAATCCAAAACACAGAGGTCCATCTGATGTACATGCACGGCGCGTGTGGCTAGCCAAACAGGGGATGCTTACTCCTTCCGGGCACCTGGTCCCACCCACCTCTAGCTAGCTAGGGATCGGTCGATGCTCAGTTTGTTACTCTATTGTGAGTGCTGTTGAGATTGTCGTCGGGATCTTCTTTGTCTCATTTGCATTAACAACATACAAAAACTACTGCTAAATGAGAAAACGATATGTCCCATCAATACTCTAATAAACATCGAAGAAGTACCCATCAGTTATTCAGTATCAAACTCGGGTGGGTAAGAGAAAATTATTAGAATGCCAATTGGAACAGTTACGAACCCTGAAATAAACAATATTCCGAGGTTAGACCAGGTGCACGAGAAGAGTCAGTCTCTCCTGTTTGCATGCAACAGTCGTCGCAACAGTTCCATAAAAACTTGTCAGGTTCAGTGACTTTCTTGATGTACATATTGATGTACATATCAGGTAAAGATGAAACAGAATAGAAATCTTATGACGCATTTGCCGGAAAAATGTCGACACAAATCTTCGAAACACGGCTTATCAATTACGCCGTTAGGACTCGTTATGCATCGAAAAACTTATACTTTTACAATATGACGTGTCGAAACAACATTCCAAGAATGATTCGCAAGGTACCTGCGAATAAGAATTTTTTTTATTGTTGCCTTTAATAGTTCAGCGACAAAGTTGTCTTTCAAACCGGAATGAAATGAAAAGTACATAATATTATGACAGGATGAATCCCGATTACTTAGGAATTAAACTTTAAAATTTCAATTTATTCTAAAACAATATGGTTTTAGGAAACTGATATAGAAAAATCGGATAAAAAATATGTACGTTGCCTCAAATCATATAATACCTCAAAGAATTGAAAAATCCTTAAAGTAAATCCTCATAATTTAAAAGAATTACCAATACCAATTTAGATTAAATCCGATAAAAAGATAAGTTTTAAACTTTTTATGGTTTTGACGTAAATATAGCAGTACTTGACTCCAGAGCTACTTTTCAAAAATCAATATTAGAATTTCTGAATATTGTAGATCTAAATGAAAAGTAAGTTCCGTAATTTTAATGAAAAGGCTACTCCAATAATTCAAATTTAATATACGAACAAAATAAAGTTTATCAGCACTCATCATGATCTCGATGAATAATCAGGGTTGCCTCCTAATAAATACCACCGTCATAAAATATAAATTTGAGGGAACTCTGACAACCAATCGGAGGGAAATTTTCATTAGGAAAGTTACGAATAGTAAGATGCAAAAATACACCTTAAGGCACGGTCCATTTGATATTCAGGGGGGGGGGGGCTTGGGTTTTTGTCGGAGCAAGATTATTTTTTTCGCCCCGGACCGGGGCAAAATTATTTTTTTCTTGCAAAGTTGGAGCAAGGAAATTTTTTTAACAAAGTGATGCGCATATTTAAAGAATGTTTGTGTTTTATCAATAGAAATTATTTATATTTTTACTCACAACTTTAAATATTAATATTTTATATATTAGTTTATTTTTATGCTTGTAGAGAGATAAAAGACTTTGAATACAATTCTCAATATTTTATATAAGGTACATGTATATAACATGTATAAGAGGGTCTGAGGGGAAGGTCTCCTAGACAAATTTTGAAATGTTACTAATATTTGTAAATTGGTGAATAACTGAAGTTCTTCTTTCAAGCTTACAAGAACATAAAATTAGACTCTATGGTAGACTCTATAAATATTGAGAATGGTATTCAAAGTCTTTTATCTCTCTACAAGCATTAAAATAAACTAATATATAAAATATTAATATTTAAAGTTGTGAGTAAAAATATAAATAATTTCAAAGTAAAACTGAAATTAAAATACGCCGCTTACAAGCTGAACTTGCCTGGATAACCAAACTGCAAACTGCGTACCCCCCTTGGTCTAAACGATAAGATTTATGGACAAGGAAACATTTCTTCGACATCTTCAAATATTAATGTTTTTCAATCCGCCCTAACACTAGGAAGCATTGGTCTCACGGTAAAAGGCGAAACAAAAAACTCGGAAAAAGAGCTAGAGACATCGTACCCTCAAAGATCTACTGATCATTGCACGCAATGGCGGCAGACATGAACTGCTACATGCTCTCTCTTCAGTTCCAGCAGTTCAATTAAAATCTATCTTGGATGAAGCACTGGTTGCATTCTTAAGAAACACTGATTGATTCAGGCTAAATATCATTGTTGCATTCGCACAAAATAAACTATATCCTTTGATTAAAAACACCTCCCCTAAAAGACGATTCATAAAAATTCCATTTATTAACAAAGGATTTGATCTTCTGAACATCTCTAATATTTTTCGGGATCATCGCGTACAAAGTACCATTCCTCAATATTTTGAAAATTTAGAACCTCCTTTTATTTGTTACAAATATAAGAGACCTATTCGAAATTTCGTTTTTTACTACAACAAAGTTACACAAGATCCTAAAATCCTTTAATCATGTCCTGCTTCTTGAGAATGTGCAACGTCTGCATATCTATATAAACCAGCTGGTCATATTATTACAGGCGACTTTTCAATTATCAAAGACAGGCAGCTCCGTGGTCTTCTAAAGAAAGGACCTAAGTATAGAATCCCATCCAAGATAGATTTTATTAAATGTCGCGAAGTGCTAAAGGAAGCTTTAGATAACTATACCAAACGATGGTGTAAATCGGAAGGAGTCGAATCGCATGCTCTGAATGACTGGAAAAACCTCATTTCTGATATTATCGATATTCGAATAGATACCTACCACAAAAATCCTCAACTTTTTGAAAATCCAATTTCTAAATCTGAAAGATATTTCAAATCCAAGTTACGTAATTTACATGAAAAATATGTCTTCGCGCCTGCAGATAAAGCAGCCAACAACACCATAATTATTTGAAAACGCTACTACATATCAACTTTAGTTTCGGAACTTTCCTCTATTAACTCTTATATCGAAAGCAACGAAAATGTTCCCAATATTTTGAACAAACATAACAGTGAAATTTCTTCTTTTAACATCCCTATTTCTAAATTGGATCTCCCTACAATATACTGTATACCAATACTTCACAAGTCTCCTTACAAGTTTCGATGGTTTGCTAATTCTAGCAACTGCTCAACAACAATTTTGTCTAGAAATCTGACGTCAGCACTCACGGCTATAAAGGAACACGTGGCAAAATACTGTGAACTGTCATGAACAGGAATGGCGTAAACTTCTTTTGGTCTTTTAAAAATTCAGGGGATGTGATTGACAAAATGAAATCAAGAAATTTTGAAGCAAATACGATATCTTCATACGACTTTTCTAATATGTACACCACGCTTCCTCACGACAAAATAAATGATCGACTGTCCAAACTCATTAAATGGTGCTTTGATCGAGAGGGGAAAACTTATATTTGTACTTCTGAATCGAAGGGTTTCTTTTCCGCCACAGATTACAAATCATACAAATCATGGACATGTGGTGACCTGTGTATTGCCTTGTCCTTCCTTTTGGACAATATTTATGTAAGATTTGGTGAGAGACTCTACAAGCAGGTTGTAGGGATTCCAATGGGTACTAATTGTGCGCCTCTTCTTGCAGATTTATTTTTATACACGTATAAAAAGGAATCTATCCAAAATCTTCAAAAACAAAGAAAAAATGATGATGTGAAATGTTTCATTGGTACTTCTAGGTACCTGGATGATATTCTTACTATCGACAATCCTGTTTTTGAGAAATATAAAAATGTTATTTATCCACAAGAATTGATTCTAAACAAGGCAAACGTTTCAAACACAGAAACACCATTTTTGGACCTAAATATCAAAATTGTTAACGGAGAGATCCATACAAGTGTGTATGACAAAAGAGATGATTTTGGATTTAACATAGTAAATTTCCCCTGGCTTGACGGTGATGTTCCTAGATTACCGTCCTATGGTATCTATATTTCACAGCTCATCCGGTATGCTAGAGCATGTACTGATGTTTTGGATTTTCATAGTAGAAATTTACAAATTACCAAGAAACTTTTAGGACAAGGTTTTCGCTTTCACAAACTAGTAAAGACTTTCTGGAAATTTTACAAAAATTATTGTCAACTTCTTCTGAAATTCGGACCAATACAGGCAACAGAGTATATTACTTTGGGTATTTCACAACCTGCATGTTATGGTGACATTATTTACAAGATAAGAAGGATCAAAGATAGACAACATCACTATCGAAAATGCATCAGAATCATCAAACGCCTTTAATACCGTGGGTATGATCCTAATGTCACCAGACGGACACTAGGCTTGGTACTTGACCAATCTACAGTCTTGTACAAGCGCATTCTTAAAACTTGCACTCTGACTGACTGTGACGACGGGACTCCATGACGGGCCCTGTCCAAACCTCTTTAGAGAAGACAGGGCCCCGACCACCTGTCCTCTCTGAATGTCAGTCGGACTCCTCGGGTGAAAACATACATGAGCTCGCGGCGGCAGAGCACGGATTGTATTACCTACGCCCTCTTTTTATATCCATTTACATATTCATCTGTGTTGCTTGGGCCCCTGCGTTTTGCGGTCTTGTTTGTGTGTGGTCATCTGACAGTGAGGAGGTTGTTTTACACCACAATTGTGCGTTCTTCGAGACCTCTGGGTAATCGGAAAAGTGGGAGGGTTGTGCGCACGTAATCCAGGATAACCATACCTTCTGCTATTTCCGTGGCAGATGGCCGTCCTAAGTCGGCACCGGTTGCCCATTGGTCTCGTTGGTTTATGTGTAGTCCTTTGTGTTTGATGTTTCTGTGTTGTGCGTTGACGTTCCTTGTCCCTTACGCGTCTCTTTCTGTGCTTGTCTGCTTTGTGTTTTTGCATTGGGTGTTTTAGGGTTTTGCTGTGGGTGCTGCAACCTGGTGTTGTTGAAGATTCCCTCCTTTGTTCTGTGGGATACATACAACATGTATTAATAGCAATACATAAATATTGATGATATGTTGAAGCTTTTATGGAAGCCCTTTTTCATTCACATATAACTTTCGACATCTTCAAAATATGAACATTGCCATTAGTAAATAATGTATGGCGAGCGAAGCGAGCCAAAAATTTGTGATAAAATTTGAAAACTGCGGCGAGCGAAGCGAGCTGGAAAATTTTCATGAATTTTAGCGAAATTTTATGGTAATTCTTCAAATTCAGATTATTTGTAAGAACAAGATAATTTTTTTCTGTCAAATTTATTTTTTTCATCAAAATTGAGGGCAAAATTATTTTTTTCGAAAAAAACCCAAGCCCCCCCCCCCCCCAGATGATCAAATGGACCGTGCCTAAGGGGTTCTAGAACAGTATCCTAAAGAATCCCATCGGAAATCTCTAGATCAATTATGCCGTCAGAATAGAAACGGCGACATTGGTGTGTATTTCGCAAGAACGTCAGCATTAGGTAATGTAAAAATAAGGGGGAGTGGGTAACAAAATAAATGCAACTTAAAAAGTGACGGTCAAATTTCAATAGGAACTTATCGGTGTTTTACTTGACATATATAAAACAGTGATGCACGTTGATGGAATAGTTTTCAAAATGACTGTCATGGAAATTCCTTTTCATAATATGCCAGAGCAAGTACCAAATATACGGATTTTGTTCTGAGAGCTAGGCGTCTTTCAGATAAGCTTCTCAGTCAGGGATATGTTTGTGACCGACTAACATCGTCACTGAGGAAGTTCTACGGTCGATATGGGGAACTCGTCATACACTATGATGTTCCACTCTCAAGAATGGTGGATGATATTCTGTCATAGACCATTTGAACCATCCAACCAAAGATTGTACTCTATATCTTCCAAAATGGAAGTAACCGGATGTGACAGTTCTACCGAATTGAAGCGACGGGTGTTGCATGCAAGCAGGAGATGCTTACTCTTCCTGGGCACCTGGTCTCACTCCCATATCGGGAGTTCGCTTCTTTTCATATGGTGGAGGTTTTTGTTTGTTTGCTTTGGTTCCTGTTTTGTCCTGATTTTGTATGCCTTCGGTTTCTGATTTTTGAATTATCGATTTTGTGCTGTATACAGGGATATGGTCATTATCCATATTTGTCATATATATATATTAATGAGGTTTTCTGAAAAGATAATATTCAAAAAATGTTGAAGCCTTTTTTTAGAATTCCCTTATCGCACTGACGTCAAATTCTGTTACATCGATGGGTAATCATTCTTAAGTTATGGGTCGACTACTCATAACCGGAACGTTCGAACTCTACTGCCTGAAATAATCTTTTTAGACTTCAAAGAATCCAAATAGTGTGCAACGGGTATGCTTTTCTCGAATATGAATTCTCATTGGTAGTACTTCTCGCTAAAATGATTAAGAGAAAGATAAATATGGATAATGACCATATCCCTGTATACAGCACAAAATCGATAATTCAGAAAATCAGAAACCGAAGGCATATAAAATCAGGATAAAACAGGAACCAAAGCAAACAAACAAAAACCTCCACCATATAAAAAGAAGCGAACTCTCGATATGGGAGTGAGACCAGGTGTCCAGGAAGAGTAAGCATCTCCTGCTTGGATGCAACACCCGCCTCTTCAATTCGGTAGAACTGTCACATCCGGTTACTTCCATTTCGGAAGACATAGAGTACAAGCAAGATAAAAAGATGGTGTCCACTCGTTTAATTTAAGGTATCTATTATGTCAAGAATAAGCGGCCTAAAATTTTCTATATGGTCTATTCCAATGCTTAAATCAAACGGAAAATTTAGAGACCTATCGGTGATAAAACGTTGATGGTAATTTAAAATGGAGTGGCTGATTTAAATAGACCGATAAGGGATAGGAATTCATGTCTTTAAATTTTGATTGAATAATTGAATTGATGCTCTTCGCTTATTAGTCCATTATAAGATATTTTTGCATTTTGAAAATCAATTAGGTAGGATATCAGTCATTGCATTAAATAAAAGATCATTTGATGGACAGGAACGTGAAAATCCTCTTTATTTCCTATCTTCAAAATGTATTTTTGCGACTAGGTCTAGTGGTTTAAAAGTTCGTCGATCCAGTAATTCAAATGTTGCTGGTTCGAGCCTCACTTGTGAAACTGGTCGACCGATATACCTACACATCCAGAATGCCCAGGGTTGTATCTTATCAACATGATACAATTTTAGATTGGTTTAACGCTGTCAGGATACTTCTGGATATTATATTTCCCTGTTTCAATAGTTTGATATCCATTTGTTAAGATACTAGATGTATAATGAGAATTACCGTGTATAACCAGTACTTTTCTTGATCAAGTTTTAGGATAAATTAAGTATTCCTTACTTTTTACATTTCTATATATCTCCTTTCAATTTGGCAATGAAGATTTTTCGTCCCAACTCCGTCCGACATCGGCTCACTTCGACCGACATCGAAAATAAACGTTTTTCACAATCAAAACAAACCGGCAGTATACATATAATACCTTAAGATCTGTCAATCTGAACGTTTATTTCGACCGATGTCTATGTCGGTGAAGCCATCAACAAAGAAATCCGTTTCCAAGACAATTAGTACGTGTAATATTAGCCATTGGATTTCTTTTCTTCTTATGCGCTGTATTTTATGTTGAGTCGTGATTTGCCTTGTTTCTTTGTCGTTTTGAACTAATTATTGGACATCTCCCGCAATTTTTGACGTGGTTGTTTAGCCCCTCCCTTTATTGAATCACACGCATGTGTTCCGTTGTCAAGAAAGTAAATAAATATTGCCCTTATACATAAAATCGTTATTTCAAAAATAATGTTTCTCTTATATTCTAGTACCTATGGCCCGCTGTTAGAGACACACTGAAAGAGAAACTTGGTGAAGATTGTTCGGAGGACGTCGAACGAGCGTGGAGTCATGTGTTTGAATATGTTGCCAATAAATTCCAGGAAGGCATTCGTCGTGGCAAGCAGAATCACAACAAAGCCGATGGGGAGGACAAAGAGGACACAACGTCGTAATATTATATTATGGAATATGATGTCGGACTTTGTTTATATATATCATTTTAGCTTTTAATGAAGGTTTCAATATATATCATATATTTTTATATATATTAAGGAAGAAAATTATATATACGTGTATATGTTATGTGTTTATATCTTTAGCTGTTTAGGAACGATGTTTATATAAATGTTTAACGTTGGGAATGTTCCTCAGACAGTCACCTTTTACTGTGTCATATGAAAAAAAATCTAGGAAAACCAAACCTTTTATGACGGATGGTGTTAGATTTGATAAACAACTCCAAAAGTCAAGTATACGCACAGTCAGTTTTCTGTGGTGAAAGGAATTTCCTGTTTCGTTGTTAAATTACTTTGCAAAGTATAAATATCTTGTGTTCTTTCTATAGATTACAGATCACAATTAATTTTGAGATTTCGATAATTCCCAATTACTTTAATCCCTCGTCCTCTTACATTTTATCTCCAAGACTCTTTTTACGTAAGATGATTTTTTAACATCATTGAATTGCAGATGAATGGAAAAAATATTCAAGCATATTGAACGATACTGCATCATCCTAATCGCGGATTCACAGATGAGTAATGACGGTTTAAAAAGATATTGAATGTCTTCTAGGCGACATATTTTTGCGTGGTTCCGTTTTCCAGCTTATTTTGATACCATCTAACAGATATAAAAGTTTCAAGCAAAAGGAGGTGGTGCGACTCGGGTATTCAATCAACATCTTACAAAGGAAAAATACCTATATGAATGAATTTAAACATGAACAACAAAGTTGCAAAATTTCATTTGATACCTGAAAGATCGAATAGGATCTCAACTTTCAAATAGGATAGATGTATAATTTACAAAAACGTATCATTTCATCGTTTGAACCCCATTATAAGTCATCAGATATGTACAAAAATTGTATAAAATACCTAATCTAACGTGATTAAAGGTTTACATTGTCCTGGTTTATATCATATTCATATGGGGTCATTTCGGATTCTGTTCTGGACCCCCTTTAGAACAGATAGATTTGCAGAATTAACCAACCTAAGATTGTACTCTATGTCTTCCGAAATGGAAGTAACCGGATGTGACAGTTCTACCGAATTGAAACGGCGGGTGTTGCATGCAAGCAGGAGATGCTTACTCTTCCTGGGCACCTGGTCTCACTCCCATATCGGGAGTTCGCTTCTTTTCATATATTGGAGGTTGTGTTTGTTTGCTTTGGTTCCTGTTTTATCCTGATTTTGTATGCCTTTCGGTTTCTGATTTTCTGAATTATCGATTTTGTGCTGTATACAGGGATATGGTCATAATCCATATTTGTCATGCATGTTTCGGGTACTTTAAACCCTCGTCAGTGATCATCAATCAAAACAATGAAATATGACTAGAGACTGATAATTATGTAAAATGACGTAGTAGGATGGGTGGGATATGATGTTACATGACCCACTTTTCAGAAATTTAGAGAAGTTTTAGTCTGAATTTTTCGGACCGATCCCTGAACAAAGATAACACAAAGCGCTGTATTTATGACACGGTTTTGAGTTATCCTCTGCAATGACTGTCATACACAATGTTGCAGAGATCAAGAACGGTACTTCTAAATTTTCTGTAAATTAGTCACCTATCTATTGTTATTTTTAGATTCAGATATTGGGGGTTTTGTATGACTTTCATTCAGTAATGATCGCCTTTGGTCCCCTTCTGATGACATATATTAAACATTAAGGTTTGTCTTTTTAACGCATTTGAAATTTTCTATTACAAAATTTCTTGAAATTTCGAAAACGTGGGTCCTGTAGCATCAAATCCCACCCATTCTGCTACGTCTTTTGGTACATTTTTTGGACATAATAATTTTCATACTTTTCGGCCATTTACATTGTTTAGACTGAGGATCACTGACGAGGGTTTAGTACCCGAAACGTGCATGTCTGGTCCATGCTGTAAATTAATCAGGTCTTAAATAATGCTATTGAATTTGAAGACGTTTACATTGGAAACATTGGAACTGTACCGAGTCAAATAAAAAGAAAACATGTATTCGGGGTCCTCTAACATGATAGGACTGAATTATTTATCTCTCTGACTTACCCACTATGATTGATACTTCTTCTCCGTTATACTTCTTATTCAATGGATTCCCTGTGTTGTTAGATGACCAATGTTACCCCCATTGACCAATTATTTGATACGTTTGCTAATTTGATTTTGAATACATCAAGAAGAGAAAAAAATAAAATATATTTTTGACGAATCTCCATTCGTTTCATAAACTCTGGTACAGAACGGAACAAGAGTCTTCGGCATCACAGATCAAAGATGATGAGGAAAAAAGAAAAATTCAATAGTCTTAAATATTTATGAATATCTATCACCCAAACAAAAGATTAAGAGAGTGGTTTAGTTTGAATGAATGACTTTCTTTGTCTGAGCTTTAGATAATATGTACTTTTTTACATACTATATCAATACTCATACATGTATAGTTTATACGTGGAACCTTTAAGGCCACTTGCGCACGTCAGGCTTGAGACTGGTAAGAGGAGAACACATATGAGCAAATATCTTATTCTGGTATTGGGTGGGTTTAAGCCTAGGTTCAGTTAGCACATGACCTTTTTTTCCACAAAATAAGCAGTTCTGGTATTGTAGAAAGATAGATTAAGATACATTTGGATGTACTTTAAGTTATTAGATGTATAATGAAGGGAATCATGACCAAAATAATGAAAGCATCTGTATGAATCATTCCATGTTTCTCTATAGCTTTTGATGTTGCACAAACTTTTATAGAATAATGAAAGGTATCTGGGAAAGGATTTTTAATAGGGTCATTTTTAAGAGTTATCTCCCTTTGATGGAGAAGCCTTTTAAAATCCATTGCGAAAGATCTAAACGGTGAACTTGGGATTTTTCCGTGAATTTTGATAAATTTCAATTTTTCGCAATTTTTCATCCACCCATATTTGAGTGAGCCCCCATCAGTTTCTTGGAAAATATGGCTGAAATATAAATTTTTCAATACAGTTCATTGTAAACTCTAAGGGCCGATAACTCTTGTAGGAACCTAACATTTGTCAAAAACGCATTGGTGGAAAATTTTCAATAAATTTTTATATTATTACTATGTCAAAAATTAAGAGTTCAAAACTCAGTAAACGGGTGAACCAATGATCCCTCATTATACATCCAATGCCTTAATGTACGGTCGATCAAGGGATTTCCTAGTACGGAAGGACGGTAATGGATAAACATGAAATATCTATTCATGGATGACTATTCTCAGGAATAAAATTCATGGATAATACCTTCCTGTACCTTTGTTTTTTGCTAAGTGTTATACAACATCGTTATGTAATATTTCCGGTCTTGCGCCGAGTCTTCGTTATCTCTTCCCTAAGATCAATAATAGCGGACTTAGCTTCACTTTAGTTTATTTTACAGCTTCCATTGCAACGCTTAAGCGTACTGCCCGTGTTCAACTGAATTCAAGTAGACCCAATTCTATGTAGAAATTCAATGTTTTTGATCAAATTTTGTCGTGGAGTTTCCGTTGGTCAAGGGTCTAGTGCCCGAGGTCGCATGTTCGAATTTCGCCACGTTTTTATTTGATGGCTTTGTATTTATCAATCAACATATTCATTTAATTTCTAGGAAATTTCATATAGTCCGTATTTATTAAAATTGAACGTGACTAACTGAAGTCAAGGAAACGCCACTCCATGTAGAAAATCGATTTTTTTTATCATTTATTAAATCAAAATATTTCCTATTTGTGGTTTTTATTTAAGGATGCATGAAACTTTCATAGTTACATGTAAAGTGAAAAGACAGTCCGTACTCCAGCTATAACATTAATGTTTTAGCTTTTCTTGTTAAATTTATTTTTGCAGTGCGTTCAATACTTTTACGCCTGCATGACATGCTATAAAGTTCTTGAATTCCTGAATTTTGTTTTCAAGATGAAAAATGATTGGAGTTTATGAACTTCAATATAAACCGATGGGATAGGAATGGGAGTGTATGACAACCTTGTATTCAATTACTTAGAACTGGAGGCTTTTTTTTTTTTTTACTTTCAAGGGATTTTCAATGTGCAACAAATTCCGAGTCCTGCCTTTACTTTGGAAGGAGTTTTTTTTCGCGTATTCCTGCTGGGAATGCTTTTCAATCATAAGTATAACATTAGATTTTCTTATCATCTTATTTCCTCGTATGTATTTATAAACTCTAGGAAATTTATTTTTTTAAGATCTTGAATGATTATGAATTTTAAAAAGTATAACTATAATAAGCCATTTTTGCATTTTGTCCCAGACTCAATGATAATTTGATTTAAGAGCAAGCTCAGATTAGAATGACTTCAATCTTAAGGCATTGTGATTATCCAAACACCTACTCAATAAAGAGTTGTTTTTTTTTTTTTTTTTTTTTTTTTTGTCTGACTTTCTCACTTTCTGTAAAATCATTTTTGACGATAAAAATACAATACCATTAAATCAACCATGTTCAAAGATACTTTAGTCAAAAACCATTAAAACATCGAATTTGACACATACACTGTTGCTGACGAGAGTTTCTAGCACGGGAGATACTCTCCCTGGGCACATATTCTTATCTTCATTGGCGATTTTCATTTTGCTCTTTTACAGATTTTTTTTTTTCTTTTTTTTTTTTTTTGGTTTTGTATTTTTTTCATGATTTTGTATGCCAACTAATTCTGATTTTGGAGTTTGGGGTTTAACTTTTGCACTGATTTGATCCTTTCTTCATACAACATTTGTTTTGAAAAGTACTGTCGAAGAAATATAATCTTTGATAAGATCATAAGGATACAGCTTAGTTCTGAATTAAGTCTTAGAGGATTGCGTAGTAAAGTGGTTAAACCGGAGAACTTCGAATAAATATGTAAGAAATACCCATCAATTTATCAGTCTCAAAGTAACCATAGGTCGTTGATATAAATGTAATGATGACATCGTATTCTGTCCAAGTTCTTTGTAATCCGAGTACCTGGCACATTTGATGAGTTCGCTACCTCCAAGTGCGTTGGCTCTTTTGTATGCTGCACCTTTAATGGGAAGTGAGGAGGTACTTAACAAGTCAATCCAAGGAGGGAGGTATACGTAGAAGTGCACGTGATAATCTTAACATTTATCTTTACATTTTGTACTTCAGATCTTGGAAACCTTGACTTATATTGGTCGCCTCCTGGTAGACTAGAACCCTTTTTTAATAAACACAGGAGTCCCTAGGGCACATGAAGCCAACTCTGATAAACTTCGGTTGATCGTTTCCTCAAATGCATACGAAAATTTCTGTTAACAAAATGTTCTCGAAATTTCTGAAAAGTGTGTCCTGTAGCATCATATCCCACCCATCCTGCTACGTCTTTCGGTACGCTTTTTCGACATAGTAACTTTCATACTTTTTTGGCATATTACATTGTTTAGATTTTGTGATCACTGACGAGGGTTGAGTACCCGAAACGTGCATGTCTGGTCCATGTTGCCAATTTATCTGTTCTTAAATGATGCTATTCAATTTGAAGACGTTTACATTTATACCACTTGGTGAGTGTCACTGCTGGTGGACCAGGAGTCCCCGAGGGCACATGTAGCCAAGTTCGATCAATTTCGGTTGATCGTTTCTTCAACGAATTCTAAAATTTCTGATATCAAAATATCCTGAAATTTCTAAAACGTGGGTCCTGTAGCATCATATCCCACCCATCCTGCTACGTCTTTCGGTACGCTTTTTCGACATAGTAACTTTCATACTTTTTTGGCATATTACATTGTTTAGATTTTAGGATCACTGACGAGGGTTGAGTACCCGAAACGTGAATGTCTGGTCATACTGCAAATACATCTGTTCTGAAATGATGCTATTCAATTTGAAGACGTTTAAATTTCATAGTTTTTGGCCATATTCAATTGTTTGGATTGAGGACCACTGACGAGAGTTAGGTACCCGAAACGTGAATGTCTGGTCATACTGCAAATACATCTGTTCTGAAATGATGCTATGAATTTGAACACGTTAAACACAATAATCAATTTTGACCTTTTCTGCATGGCTAAGTAGATAGGTGAAGAGGCTTTCCGTCCCCTAGCATATGATCTAATATCCAATGGGGAGTTTCTTAGTTTGCAGATTATTTTACTTGTTATGTTTTGTTTTGTAATTTCCATGATTTTGTAGACCCATTGATAATGATATAGGTTTGCATTTTATTCACCGATTCCTAATATTTCTTTATTATGTATTTGTTTTAATAGAACTTTCGCAGAAAAATATTTTTTCGATAAGACGATAGGGATATAATTAAGTTCTAAATCACATTGTCGATGAATTAAATAGATACGGGTTACAACTGAGCCACATCTTGGGGTTTAACTTTACCATCAACGAACATGAAAAGCCATTGTGACCTCTATTGCAAACTGTCCTATCTGTTTGTAATCTGAGTACGTGAAACATGAGGCGAGCTAGCTACCTCCAAGTGCTTCAGCTCTGTTATATGCCACACGTCTAAATGAAAGTGAGAATAATAGAATCTAGCACCACTTTGAGTTCCGGATAGAAAAATATCAGTCGAGGGTGGGATTGATCAAGTACCAACCGAGGCGTTAGCCGAGGTTGGGACGTTGATCATCCCACCCGAGACTGATATTTTTCTATCCGGAACTCAAATGTGGTGCTTGATTATTTTTCTCGCACATTGAAACCTTCAAAGTCCGCTTGTTTACGCATCAGAATAACTGAACGTCATGCTAAATATATGTGCACGTGAAATAACGTACGTCAGTTTGTCTGTGACGTCATAAAGGAACAATCAAAAGTGCCGGATCAGGGGTGCCGGATCGAATTCTCTAGCACCGCTGAAAAGGGGAATCAGCCTATCCAGTGTGCGAGAAAACACTGATCAGGTCAACCGAAGTGGGGAGGTATAGATGGAAGTGCAGGAGGCCTCGGCAATGATCTTTAAATTTACCAGTTGCTTCCTCATTATAATCTCGATAACAATGACTATAAATTGTTACCTCCTAAACGGGTTGCCAATTGACCCTTCCGATTGCGGGAAAACAATGCAAAATTTCGTGACGTCACAATGCTTTTACCTCGGACAAACAAGCTTCGAACCTCGGTCAAACATCGAAATTACATTGTGACGTCATGGAATTTTTCAATTTTTTCCCGCGTTCGGAAGGGTCAGTTGGTCTCGTTGGTTTATGTGTGGAGATTCTGTGTTGTTTTTGTTGTTCCTTTCCCTTTTGCGACTTTTGCTGTGCACGTCAACTCTGTATTTGCATGGGTTGTTTTGGTGTTTTCCTGTGGGTGCTGCAACCGGACCGAGTGTTGTTGTAGATTCCCTCCTTCCTTTTATGTTTCGATCCTCTTTTGTTTTTGGAGATCCCCTCTTTTCTCATGGTAACGTTAGAAGCATCTCAAAACACCGTGTTTGACACATTGACTGGTTTTGACCTACTCTACACGGCTGAAGCGACGGGTGTTGCTGGCAAGCAGAATTAAGATGCTTACGATCTCCTCGTACCTGATCTTATCTCCCTTCGGAATTTACTTTTATTCCTTTGCAGAATATTGTTGTTGTTTAGTTTGGTTTTGTATTTTTTCATGATTTTCTATGCCCATTTGATTATACATATATATGTTATTTTCAATTCTGATAATGGTTTTGTATTTGATCTACTGATTTCTACAAATTCTTCACTTTATGTTTGGTTTTAAACATGCTATCTAAGAAAAGATGATTGGGAAACAGCTGAATTCCCAACGAAATCATCAAGGAATAAAGTGGTCATCAAGTGGAATACTGAAACTGTCTTGCAGATTTAATTTTTTTTTCATTCGCTGAACATGAAATGCCATTGTAATCTCAATTTCATTATGTCCTAGCTGTTTGTAATCCTAGTACATGTCACATTAGACGAGCTAGCTACCTCCAGGAGCATCGGATCTGGTGTATGTATGCTGCACGTAGGGAAGTGATAAGTTACTGAACTAGTCAATCAAATGAGGGAGGTATAACTACAGGCTTCGGTGATAATCTTAACATTTACCTTTTTTATTTCTGAAATTCACATCTTTAAAACCTTGACTTTCAAGGGTTACCTCCTAGTATAGAATTCGGTTTGAGTGTTGAGGGGGTCTTGATGATGTCTCTAAATAATTGTTCTCTTTTTACGTCTCGTCCGTGTATTTTCTGTCGTGATCACTGCAATGAGTTCATCTCGGGGATATCATATTCTTATCTTAACTTCCAGACATTTACCCTCACCCTTATTTCTTACTTTTCATATTGAAATACATGACTAAAAAATCACCGTCGATGAAGAATAATACAGAAGTCTTCCGACTCTTTACCTTCTTGAAGAAAATT
This sequence comes from Pinctada fucata, assembly GCA_028142955.1. Taxonomy (NCBI): domain Eukaryota; kingdom Metazoa; phylum Mollusca; class Bivalvia; order Pterioida; family Pteriidae; genus Pinctada; species Pinctada fucata. The sequence goes on along the minus strand of AP027109.1, from coordinate 39,417,896 downwards.
TCAATCAAATTTTAACGCACCAGACATGTGTTTCGGGTAGTAAATCCTCATCAGTGATAATTATTGAATGACGAATGGATTTTCTGACACAGCCGAATGTATTTCAGTAGCGTTCTCTAGTTTTATGTTTTGAATTTAAATTTCTGCATCAACTTTGCAGAAAGTGCGAGGGTCGATTCAGTAGCATAGTTAAATAAAATATATGTCCAAAATAGCACTGGAGGGATGGTGTTAAGATGTTCGTCTCCTTTAATTTAATTTCGACGATATTTTTGGATGAATTGACAAAATAGCAAATAATATATATGTTGTCAAATTGATAAAGGGCCAAAACAAAGCTTCTTTTAGGCGACAGAGCTTGAAAGAAGAACTCTATTTGAAGGACGATATTTTGGGTACCTGTAAAGTGCGAAACGAAACAAAAACGAAACGAAACGAAACGAAACAAATCGAAACGAAACGAAACAAATCGAAACGAAACGAAACGAAACGAAACAAAACGAAACGAAACGAAACGAAACAAATCGAAACGGATCGAAACAAAACATAAAACTTAAAGAAAATGAGAAAAAGAGGAAAAATCGCCGAAAACGAATATTTCAAGACAAGATCTTATTGAAGGGTACCACTCTCCTCCTGCCGCGGTCAAGACAATTGTTTCAACTTTAAAGTGCAAATAAGTGCAATTGTGAAGTTATTTTGGTTATTTCCTTTTTAATTTAATTTCAAATTAACCCTTATTAAACCTTGAAAAAAGAAATAGACCTGTTTAGATGAAAAACTAAGGTGAGCGAAGCGAGCCTAAAGTATTTGAAAAATGAATTGAAAATTGCGGCGAGCGAAGCGATCGGGAAATTTTTTTAAGGTATATATAGATGAATTTCTTGGTTATTTTTAAATTGAGATTATGAACATGAACGCATAAGATCAAGATTATTTATATTAAAAGTAATTTCCTATTTTTTTGGTAAATGTTACCCTCCCAATCATCTGTCCCTCCTCTCGTCCCCTTCCAACTCCTCCCGCCCCCTTCTTCTCTCCTCCCGCCCCCTTTCTCTCCCCTCCCTTTGTCCTTGTCCACCCCCTCATTATTGCCTTCAACCGTTAGTTCTTGTGGCTGAAGGGTTTTTTAAAGAATCAAAGTTGACGATTAAAACATAATATATATTATACGGTATATAGCACAATTGCATTTTAAAGGAGAGTGAATGGGATGAATAACCTCGTCATAGACGGAAAAATATTATTTAGCAGGGAGGAGCTAGCGCAGAGGAAACGGAACTGTTTCGCTGTGTGAATTTGAAAATTTAATCAGAAAAATGAGAACAATTAAAAACGGGGGGGGGCACATTTCGTTTGAAAAAGGATAAGATTTTTTCCTGAAATGTGCCCCCCCTCCCAGTTTTATGATCTCATTACGGTGTCATAGCGTGGTTTTCTATCCCCTCCCTTTTATTCCTCTTAAATACATGAATGGCATTTGACATTTATTTTTTTTTAATTGTCAACTTTGACATTCTCAAGAAACCCTCTCGGCACTAGTTACAAATGTAGAACTTGGATTAAGGCAATATTACATGCTGATCTTGTCTTGAAATATTCGTTTTCGGCGATTTTCCCTTTTTTTCTCATTTTCTTTAAGTTTTATGTTTTGTTTCGTTTCGTTTCGATCTGTTTCGTTTCGTTTCGATCTGTTTCGTTTCGTTTTGTTTCGTTTCGTTTCGATCTGTTTCGTTTCGTTTCGATTTGTTTCGTTTCGTTTCGTTTTGTTTCGTTTCGTTTCGATTTGTTTCGTTTCGTTTCGTTTCGTTTTTGTTTCGTTTCGCACTTTACAGGGACCCCGATATTTTTGATACACAATGTTAATTCTTTGCTCAAATTCTCAATTTGAGGTTAAAAGCAGAAATCGCCTGACGTCTTAGCTTCTCGAGACCCCATTTGGCAATGCGTGCCATCACTTTTATAACATTTATGTTCATGATAAAAGTGTATGTGAATTGTTGTTGTCTTACATCCTTCACACTTGCCTATAAATCTTTTAAAAATAGCAAACTAAAGTTTGATGTCAAATTGATAAAGGGCTAAATCAAAGTTTCTTTCAGGCGACAGAACTGGAAAGAAAGGTATTTAATACACTTGAAATAATCTATCACGGGATACATGTTTAACTGCTCCACACTGCGAAAGAAAATAAGAGTAGATAATAAACAAAATGAAGTGTTCCAACTCGTAACTTAAAATGAAGTATTCCAACTCGTAACTTAAAATGAAGTGTTCCAACTCGTAACTTAAAATGAAGTGTTCCAACTCGTAACTTAAATCTAAGTGTTCCAACTCGTAACTCAAAATGAAGTATACCAACTCGTAACTTAAAATGAAGTGTTCCAACTCGTAACTTAAAATGAAGTGTTCCAACTCGTAACTTAAAATGAAGTGTTCCAACTCGTAACTTAAAATGAAGTGTTCCAACTCGTAACTTAAAATGAAGTGTTCCAACTCGTAACTTAAAATGAAGTGTTCCAACTCGTAACTTAAAATGAAGTATTCCAACTCGTAACTTAAAATGAAGTGTTCCAACTCGTAACTTAAAATGAAGTGTTCCAACTCGTAATTTTCTTGAATAAAATTTCAAACCAATTTAACCGCACCAGGCACGTGTTTCAGGTGGCACTTTTGGGCAAAGTGATTTTTAGACACAACCAAATGTATTTTAGTAGCGCTCTCTAATTTTATTTTTTTAATTTTATAGCAGTAAGACATGTTAGACGTATTAGAAAATCAACCTGTTTTATGATGTTAAAAATTTGAAAATTATTGTATTTCACTTATTCATACCATACTAATTGCATTTGCCAATATAGATTCCTTTGCATTAGACATTTCAAACGTGGGACAATTAAGAATTGTTTTTCATATATTACGTTTGCATTTGGTGTGTGCAAAACCTTTGGTCATGAAAAAAATTCTGTGCAACCCTGTGAAATCATGATGGGGTCCATTTTCAATCTTACAACAGAACGGAGAGGACATAGCAAAAATCACTTCTGTGTTGCAGCAGTAACTAACTATGACACAACCAGAATTATATTTGTTTGAAATTAGTGCGATTTGAGTCTTCCAGAAGTTTTGCCTTTTGTAGAAATCAGAACCGAACCACCCCTTACCCACCAGAAAAACTAAATTGAACCAGATTTTTACGAGTGTGGCCGAAAAATATATTGTTCATTGATTTGGTATGACCTTTAATAATACGAAAATAATAAGTTTGTATGACTAGTATTTGTGTACTAATACTAAATTGATATCAGACAGACGTATAGAAAATATATTCACACGTTTCCAACAAATAAAAATTCAATCATTTCTCAATTATAGTCATACATTTTAAGTTTCAATTTCAAGTTTCAATTGATTTTACAGTACAATACACAAATGAGTTAATGAAGATCCTGAAGATAATCTCAACAGCACTCACAATAGAGCACTATGTTGAGCATCGACGGACCCCTAGCAAGCTAGAGGTGGGATCAGGTGCCCGGGAGGAGTAAGCATCCCCTGTTGGCTAAACGCACCCGCCGTCGATGTTAATGCAAGATAAAGAACACAGTATATAAAATGCATGCACTGTCTGACGTTATGTCTATATAGAAAGTGCTATGGCGACCACGTCAGGAAAATATATTCAAAACACTTACTGTCAAACCCCTTGCGGGGAACTTTTTTACGAGCTCCACACGGCAAAGGGCATAAGTGTGACACAAATGAGTTAATGAAGATCCTGAAGATAATCTCAACAGCACTCACAATAGAGCACTATGTTGAGCATCGACGGACCCCTAGCAAGCTAGAGGTGGGATCAGTACAATACACAACTTCTAATAAGGGTCAAGATCACATTTATGGTCCAGGTCACATTTTCACGGTCAAGCATTGAAGACCTTGAATAATCTAGTTCTAAATATTTGAAACTTAGTAATATGTTCCTTTTCTTCATTAAGATGATTATTTCATTACAATTTCTGACCAGTTTTTGGAGGATCTCTTCAAAACGAATGCATATTTTAAGAAGTGATAAATTAAATGTTGAACATAAAAGCCAATATCATATTTAAAAAATCACTCAATGGACATTTATGCATTTTGCAAAGAAACAGAACATAAATCCCGATGAAGATGAAATTTTTCTCCCATATTCACAGAGGTATCTTAGGCCGCTCTAAATAAATTCTACGTTTAACGTCCAGGTTCAATTTTCAAACCTAAGGGGAAGGAGGAAAGAAAAGAACAAAGGAAATTTTCAAACAAAGTCTTGCTTCAATAGAAATTAATAATAAGATATTAAATTGATTAAAAATTGTGCTGTGACCTCTTTCACGAAATGACATGAAAACCCATGAGCAATATATAAAGATAATTATGCGGAATAAGGCTCAGACAGAGGGAAACTTTCACATTCTCTCGTAAGCATCATTTTTGTAACTGAAGCGTTACAGTTTATGTTGCCATATGAAATAAAATTGTCATAGGATAGCAGCTTGCATTAGGGAGATATTGGGGATATCAAGGGAGGGAACAGAACCCAGGACTTAAAATCTCTTGCAATGTACTGCAATTTTGAAAATGAAGCTTAATTTTTGCTTCCTCCTGGGTAGTCCTATGATATAAGACTTAGACCTTGATATTTGGAGGGGTCGAATCCTATGCTTGCCGAAGGCTCATATATTAAAGGACTACCTCCCGCTTGGCCACTAAGTTCTTTCGGATATGTCGAATCTGTTTCACTCTTATCAGAAATTTGAGTAATCTTGTCAGTCTGAACAATGATTCAGATTCTGAACTGTACTTGTGAAACGTGTACAATTTACAGGTAAAAGGACATTAAGCATCATGAAAGTGTGTTATGTATCACTCTATCATAAAGTAGTATCTCAGCGTATGGATAAAATGAGCAAAATTGACAATCACTTCTCTTTGATTTCCATGCAGTCAATCTTGTATCAGGATATTATGCACCTTTTGTGCACTATATTATACTAACCTTCGCTGTTTTCAAAGACTTATGTTCGTTTGTGAAGGCTAACACGTCTCAGAAAGACAAGTCAGGTATTTGAACTCCCCTGAATTTTCTTTATTGAAACCAAAAAGTGAATGTAACAAAAAGAATTGTGACGGTTACGAAAATCCGGATCGCACAAGTAGAGATTTTCAAAATAATTTGTTGTGGTTTTTTTTATTTTGGGAAATTTTCCAAAATCTACGCGCGCGGTGGACGATAAACGTAGAATTTATTTAGGATGGTCTTATATAAGTTCAAAATGACAAACCCATTATCCACGGGGGGTTAAATGATCAGCTATACGTTCGACTTTCACTATGAGGCGTTCCGTCGCTTCAGTCTTGATCAAAAGATAGCAGAAACGTATAGGAAAATTAATATTTTTGATGTTTTCAGACATGGGGAGAAAAATAATCAATCGCCAGGTGTAAACATTGACAAGCAAATCTAACTCGAGTGTCCGGGATTTTCTTACACCATGACGAGGCTTATCGAGCCATTGACAAAAGCATATCACAAAAACATATCACGGACACGAGGGTTGGTTTTCCTTGTCAATGAGATTATCTTGCAGGGAAAAGTAAGTTTTCTCTGCTTGCATAAACGTCACTTCCGCAGTGCAGAAATGGTCAATAACTGTTGAATGTGCACCATTGTAAAACATATATGTGTATGCCTATTACATGTAATTGTGATTTTTGGATTTTCGTATTGCTTTTTGTGTTTGACTTTCATTCACTGTTATGGTGTCTTTGGATGCTTTCAACCTTAAATATCTTTCATAATTATCCATTAGATAATTATTCATTAGATAATTATTCATTACATAAAGAGTTGTCCTTCATGATTCTATGGAGCTCTGCTATTTTTGTCTGTTTGTCCGATTTTTTTCTTTTTTGTTTGTTTGTTTTTTGTTTTTGTTTTTTTTTTTTAATTTCTCGTCTCATAAGTTCTGTTTTTTTTCCAGAATTTGTGAGTCTTTTGATTGTGAAAGTTGGATTCTGGTTATGTGTTTGAATGGTTTTATTTTATTTAATTTCAACATTGTGGATAATGAGACGTTATAAGTACATAATTCACAGTAGACAAAAGACATCACGTCAGACAACCGTATAAATTGTATTTCATAAGATAACTAACTAAAAGTACATTTTACTACATCAATACAAATGATAATAGTAATACCGTCGATTGATACACGAGTTTCATACTCAAAATAGCACTCACGTTTTTTCACTGACACGTGATCCATAGAATTAGTTCACTACGTGATTCCAGAATTATTTTCCCAAGGATTAATTTATTTTTAACCTTTCAATATTTTCACATAGCCATTGCCCTATTGTTATGCACATTGTTCTAGAATAACGGTACCTTTCGTTTTCCCTCGTCCCTTGATATATCATTTCTTAAATATAATAACAAAAAAGGGGTTTCTTAAATTCTTTGGCGACAAAATATTTAAGAATTATTTAAAAATTCGTTTATTTCAAAATATCTTTCCCACTCTAAATTATCATCAAAATATAGGAGGTTAAAACATCTCCATCATCCCTCTTATGTTTTTGGCCAAATTGTTCATTGTAAAATTAACACTTCAGAATAGACCCTACGGGACTTTTGCAAAATAAATCTGAAACTTCGAATGTAAACTATGGGCACCACACTAAACAATTTTCAGTTTTCAATCATTTTGACTGTAAGAACCCCAGATGAGGATCAGGAGCATGCATGTCTAGTACATCGCATACCAGTGGTATGTATAAGTTAAAGAAGATTCTGACGATAATCTCAACTGAAAGAAGTTTTATTTTGGCACCTTATCAATTTGTCATTATTATATTATTTGGCAACTTGTCATTTCATCCAAAAATGTTGTCGAAATTAATGGAGGTTAACATCATCTTAGAATCATCCCTCCAATGTTAAACGTCCTCAAATTCAATAGCATAATCTAAGAACATATTTTGCAGCATGGACCACACATGCAAGTTTTGGGTACTTAACCTTTAAAAAAATGCTATTTTGAACATAGATTTTATTTAGAAATGCTACTTAATCGACCCTACAGGAAATTTGGAGCCGCGCACTCTCTGTAAAGTAAATTCAAAACTTTAAATTCTAAAAATAAAACCAGAGGGCGCTACCGAAATGAATTTTGTCGGCTTATGAAAAACACTTTGGCTGGAAGCATCACTTATAAGGACTAAACTAAAACACGTGTCTGGTCCATAATAAATTGGTTTGGAACTTTCTTCTAGAAGATATAGAGTTGGAACCCTTCTGTATTGTTTACAGGAAGCAATTACTCAAGGTCCTCTACCAAGTTTTTAAATGGCCTCCCAGGACTCTAATTGACTGAGGCATATTCAAATATCTTCTCTGCAATTCTGTTTACCTATCCTGGGGGAGGGGTTACCTCCATGCTTTTTATTTTCCATAGAAGTAGGGGGACATTGGAGTTTTTTATTTGCAGTATATTTTGCAAATAAAATTGATTAAAAGTTTGCTTCAAAGCTGAACACACAGTTTGCCATTCATCTAGAATTTGCAGTATATCTTGCAAGTAAAATTAATTCAAAGTTTGCTTCAAAACTGAACACACTGTTTGCCATTCATCTAGAAATTTTCGTACAAAGGCGGTTCCGACTTTCTCCAGTCTACATGAAAACGAGAAACATAATTGCACAATTACGTTTCTCGTTTTCATAAGACATTTTTTCTTTTTTACTCATTCGTTCTGTTTTCAATGACAAATATGGATAATGACCATATCCCTGTTTACAGCACAAAATCGATAATTCAGAAAATCAGAAACCGAAGGCATACAAAATCAGGATAAAACAGGAACAAAAGCAAACAAACAAAAACCTCCACCATATGAAAAGAAGCGAACTCCCGATATGGGAGTGAGACCAGGTGCCAAGGAAGAGTAAGCATCTCCTGCTTGCATGCAACACCCGTCGCTTCAATTCGGTAGAACTGTCACATCCGGTTACTTCCATTTTGGAAGACATAGAGTACAATCTTTGGTTGGATGGTTCAAATGGTCTATGACAGAATATCATCCACCATTCTGGAGAGTGGGACTTCATAGTGTATGACAAGTTCCCCATATTGACCGTAGAACTTCCTCAGTGACGATGTTAGTCGGTCACAAACATATCCCTGACTGAGAAGCTTATCTGAAAGACGCCTAGCTCTCAGAACCAAATTCGTATATTTGGTTCTTGCTCTGGCATAGCGTATCAACTGAGATATGAACACGCCATAAGCAGGCGATGAAGGGATATTGCTACTCAGAAAAGGAAAGTTTGTAATGCTGAAATTGAAGTCGTCACGTTTGTCATAGAGTGAGGTGTTCATGTGACCATCAGTGTCGTAGGACAACATTATGTCCAAATAGGATGCTGAATCATTTGTCTCTGTAGTTTCTTTGACTTCAAGCTCCGAAAGATAGATACTGCTGAGGTAATCCGCGAATTTTGGATTGTTAATGGACAACACATCGTCTATGTATCTGTAAGTGAAGTTGAAGTCAGAAGCTAAGTATCTTTTCCCTTCAGAGACCAAAGATTGAATGAATTCAGCTTCGTACGAGTAAAGAAAAATGTCGGCAAGGAGTGGGGCACAATTGGTTCCCATTGGAATTCCGACAATTTGCTGAAAAACCTTTCCTTCAAACACCACAAAAATGTTGTCGATCAGAAAGTTTAACATCTGAATAATGTCTGTTTCAGTGTACGTATTTTCAGAATCGGACTTTTCTTTTACAAAGAAGGTTTTGTCATAGTTAACAACAATAAATTTGTATTTGCGATTACCGTTCTTACTTGTAAACGCATTACTTATAATTTTTGCGAGACTTTCTTTCAATTAAGAATGTGGAATTGTAGTGTAAAGTGTCGAAAAATCAAAGGCTTTGATCAAATGGACTCTACTAAAATGAGTGGATTTCAGATGTTCTAAAAGTTCCTTCGAATTCTTTAAAATCCACATCTGGTTGATACCACTGCGAGAATATACTGTCGAACAATACTTTTGAAGCCCAGATTTGATTTCAGATAAAACTTTGGTGAATAAGATCGATATAGATTTCGTAGAACATTTTGAGGAGCCAGCGATGAAACGTTGTTTGTACGGATTCTTATGCATTTTAGGTATGCAGTATAAGTATGGTAAATCTTAATCTAAATTGGTAGTGTCGAAGCCAAAGGAAGCAAGAGCTGATTTGTGGTTATCTATTATTTCAGAGGCAGAAAGGTTTGTTGGGGTGTAAGTGGGATTTCCAGGTGTCGAATTGAAACCCAACTCTTTAACTAGACTGTCGAAATAGTACTTTTTGCAAGTAAATGTGTAATTATTTGAGGCTTTGTCCGCTGGTGTGATGACATAAATGCGCTTTACACTTTGGTCAACATCATGTGAACTATTTCTTGTTTTATTCGTTTATCCCGCTTTGAGTGTACTCGAAACTTCGATTAGGTTTATGTGACCTTTCTTCAATCACAAATCTGTTCTTGAGTCCTTCGTTGTACATACTGATGACTCCGATCTTGAACTACCTTTTATCTACCGGATTCCCAAAATGCACAAATATCCTTACAAACACTGTCTCATTGCCGGTTCGTCCAGGTGCTCCACAAAACCTCTATCCATTTTTGCTTACGAAAATATAAACTCGCATCAAGCAAGGTCTTCAAACATACTGCGAGACAACACAGAAATGGAATCAATCAGAAGCGGATACTAAATAAATTATTATGGAAAATTTTAAAGTCACCGATTTCAATCATATAACCAGCATAAAGTCTTTCGACTTCTCCACGCTCTACACTACCATTCCACACCAAAATCTCAAAAACAGGTTGGCTAATATTATTCGCAACACCTTTCTTTCAAAAAATGGGAACAGAAGATACAAATACATTATCAAAGGGCTGGAGGATACTTATTTCGAACGCTCTGATTCAAACAAAAAGTATACCGAAGACGATATCATCCGGATGCTTGAGTTTTTGAGCTACAACATTTTTGTGGCGTTTGGAGGAACCGTATTCCAGCAAATAGATGGCATCCCCATTGATACCAATTGCGCCCCACTGCTTGCGGACTTATTTCTATATTCATACGAAGCTGACTTCACCCAGACCTTGCTCTCGACTGGTCGAAAGCGCTTCGAATCTCATTTTTTTAATGCCCTCCTTCCTCCCGTACAGCCATCCAACTCCACCATTTATTGATTTAAACCTGAACAGTTTCTTGCTATGCTGAAACGTTCACCAGTAGAATGTCTAGTAAGAAAATTGAATCCAATGGACTTTAATTTCTAATATATTGAGCACCTCCCTCCCCCCTTCCCCAAAAATATTTTTACTTTAAAGGGGTACTTATTCAGCATGAATTTAGGGATTCCCTGGTAAACGTTTCAGCATTTATAAAATATTTACATGGTGTAGTTAAATAATGGCATTATTGGAATGGCAACATTAGCATTCATTGTATTTCTCTTTTTTCAATAAAGGATGAATTGAAAGTAAACATCACAGTGTGGCCATTCTGTTTCAGTATAGCGATCCATTTATCACTGACTGTATAGATTGACCACACTGTAAAATATTTATGATCAAGTCATTTATTTATAATGCCAGGATACAGCTATAGTTAATGTTGTCATTCCAATAATTACATATTATAATGATATAGATAAAATAATAATAATAACATAACATTTCACAATTCATCTGAGTTAAATAATAGAATTTCTGGAATAGCAACACTAGCATTTCTTTTTTTTCAATAAAGGATGAATTGAAAGTGATCATCACAATGTCGCATCTCATATATTATCAGTTCAATTTTACCTTCAGTTTGATAGGTGACGTGTTGTCTATCAATTATCCGAACTTGCAAGTAAGCTAGGGGTCCGTCGATGCTCAATATTGTGCTCTATTGTGAGTGCTGTTGTAATTATCGTCAGGATTTTCTTTAACTAATTTGTTCAGGGTTATATTACGAAACGACTGAAATCATCATCGAGGAAGTTCTTCGGTCGCTACGGGGATATTATAAAAGCATATCAGATCCCCTTTTCCAGAATGATCAGTGACATTATGGATTGCAATTGTATGGCTGTCATCATCACCAAACAAGAAATACTTACCTAACATGTACATCGAGACGAGTTTTCGTGGAGCTGTTGCTACGGAAGTTGCATGCAAGCAGGAAACGCTGACTCTCCCCGGGCATCTCGTCTCACTTCGGAATGTTACTTATTCCGAGTTTCGCAACCGTTTCCATGGATATTCTAATGATTTCGCCTTGCCTTCTCGACTTTGAGACTAAATAAGTGATACGTACTTCTTTGAAGTTTATTCTGTTTTATATGTCCTTCCTGTTTTCGGTCTACTCTTATTTTTGCTTGTTAACTTGTGTGCATGTGTTTGTATTTGTTTTAAATTATGTCTATATTGCCCAGTATTTGCGTCTATTTTGTGTTTGTTTGCTGGGAAACTTAAATAGAACTATATTTCATGATTTTTTTTTCTTTTTGATAAATTAACCCCAATCAGAGAATCATACAACGAAAATGAAATCCAAGAGTCCCCGTAATATACTGTTTAAAAGCAGAATGCATTTCTTTGGAATCTTTGTAATATTTTGTGGAATAAACCAAAATTTCTACAAATGACAAATATGGATAATGACCATATCCCTGTATACAGCACAAAATCGATAATTCAGAAAATCAGACACCGAAGGCATACAAAATCAGGATAAAACATGAACCAAAGCAAACAAACAAAAACCTCTACCACATGAAAAGAAGCGAACTCACGATATTGGAGTGAGACCAGGTGCCCAGAAAGAGTGCACATCTCCTGCTTGCATGCAACACCTGCCGCTTCAATTCGGTAGAACTGTCACATCCGGTTACTTCTATTTCGAAAGACATGGTTGGATGTTTCAAATGGTCTATGACAGAATATCATCCACCATTCTGGAGAGTGGGACATCAAAGTGTATGACAAGTTCCCCATATCGACCGTAGAACTTCCTCAGTTGCGATGTTAGTCGGTCACATACATATCCCTGACTGAGAAGCTTATCTGAAAGACGCCTAGCTCTCAGAACAAAATCCGTATATTTGGTTCTTGCTCTGGCATAGCGTATCAACTGAGATATGAACACGCCATAAGCTGGCGATGAAGGGATGTTGCTACTCAGAAAAGGAAAGTTTGTAATGCTGAAATTGAAGTCGTCACGTTTGTCATAGAGTGAGGTGTTCATGTGACCATCAGTGTCGTAGGACAACATTATGTCCAAATAGGATGCTGAATTATTTCACTCTGTACTTTCTTTGACTTCAAGCTCCGACGGATAGATACTGCTGAGGTAATCCGCAATTTTTGGATTATTGATGGACAACACATCGTCTATGTATCTGTAAGTGAAGTTAAAGTCAGAAGCTTATTATCTTTTCCCTTCATAGACCAAAGATTGAATGAATTCAGCTACGTACGAGTAAAGGAAAATGTTGGCAAGGAGTGGGGCACAGTTTGTCCCATTGGAATTCCGACAATTTGCTGAAAGACCTTTCCTCCAAACACCACAAAAATGTTGTCGATCAGAAGGTTTTACATCTGAATAATATCTGTTTCAGTGTCCTTATTTTCAGAATCGGACTTTTCTTTTACAAAGAAGGTTTTGTCATAGTTAACAACAATAAATTTGTATTTGCGATTGCCGTTCTTACTTGTAAACGCATTACTTATAATTTTTGCGAGTCTTTCTCTCAATTATTGAATGTGGGATTGTAGTGTAAAGTGTCGAAAAATCAAAGGCTTTGATCAAATGGACTCTATTAAAATGAGTGGATTTCAGATGTTCTAAAAGTTCCTTCGAATTCTTTAAAATCCACTTCTGGTTGATACTATTGCGAGAATATACTGTCGAACAATACTTTTGAAGCCCAGATTTGATTTCAGATAAAACTTTGGTGAGTAAAATCGATATAGATTTGATAGAACAATTTGAGGAACCAGCAATGAAACGTTGTTTGTACGTATTCTTATGCATTTTAGGTATGCAGTATAAGTATGGTAAATCTAAATTGTTAGTGTCGAAGCCAAAGGAAGCAAGAGCTGATTTGTGGTTATCTATTATTTCAGAGGCAGAAAGGTTTATTGGGTTGTAAGTGGAATTTCCAGGTGTCGAATTGAAACTCTTCAATTAGACAGTCGAAATAGTACTTTTTGCAAGTAAATGTGTATTTATTTGAGGCTTTGTCTGCTGGTGTGATGACATAATGCTCTTGGAGGTAGGCAAGCTCTGTGATAACATCAGGGTCGTAAAGATGGACTCGAATCTGGTGTTCACAGTTGATTTTGATCGATTCATTCTAGATAAAAGTAACCCTGTGATGGATTTTATCCATTCGGAAAAGGTGTCGAGCTGTACATCCTCTTTCATTGCCCAACGTCTTGTATATTCCTCACAAGAGAGAGATAGAAGAGGTAGCAACACCAGCTGCGAAAAAGCATGCATAGCATTCACAAAGACATACAATTGACAAGATAAGTGCAGACGATTAATAAAAAAATTCAAGTGTTCCAACATGTCAAACCAAATGTAGTGCACTAGACATGTGTTTTGGATAGTAAAGAAAGAAGGGGATCTCCAACAATACTCGGCTGCAGCACCCACAGCAAAACCTCAAATCACCCAATTCAAAAAACACAGAGCAGACACACGCAGAAAGAGACGCAAAAGGGACAAGGAACACCAACACACACAACAGAAAAATGAAACACAAAAAAGGCCAATGGACAACCGGTACCGACTTAGGACGGCCATCTGCCACGTAAGTAACAGACGGTGTGGTTATTCTGAATTACGTGCGCACAACCCTCCCACTTTTCCGAATACCCAGAGGTCTCGAAGAACGTACACTTATGGTATAAAACAACTAGTAAATCTTAATAAGTGGTACTTCATCAGACAAGCCAAATAAATTTTAGTGGCGCACTCTTGCTTGGTTTTTGAATTTTATGTATTTATTTCGTAAAGTGTGCGCGCAAGGCAAAATATGTATATTTAGGTTTTCTAGAATTGATATCATTTGCTCTTCATTTATTCTTTTTATATTTCTAAGGGAATTTCCTTTTTCTCTGCTACCAAATATGACCCCTTTTGACCAGAGAATTTTAAGGTAATCTTGATTTTCATGTTGCTGTGAATCTAGTGAAATTTCACTAGAAAGACAAATTACTAGCCGCGTCAAATTTTACCAGATTCAATTAAATACTCATCTGAATAATTCACATCTACTCTAGTTAAAGAATTGCGGTTCATTTCGTGACATATATCATAAATGTCGATTTCTGTATTGCTTAAACATAAGCGCCCTCCGGTCTAAAATACCGTTACCAGATTCTGTAGCAGATATCAATGTTGCTACACAAAAACTCAATTTCCGCTTGTAAAATTCGTCCAAAACGACATTGTGTCATGTAGAAACATTCGCCCGAACATAAATAGAATTCAACTTACATGGCATACAATAAGGCAATTATGAACTCGATAATAGAACACAGATTTGTTCCGGGGTACACCTATGTAAATTGATTGAACTAATTATTATCATTCGAGATTTTACTATCCGTCTCATTGAAGTCAAAAAATTTATTTAATCAAATTTTTACGGATTTTTAGATGAAAATACCAATCTGACGGACGAATAAAAAAAACAATAAAAGTTTCGACTAAGAAGTCAATTATTTTCCCCGTCTATTTGTCCTATTTTATTTTCTTGTGAGAATTCTGAAACATATCTTTTTCAAGAATTTGTAAACCTTTTGATTGAAGTTTTTGGAATCTGATTTCGGGTTTTGTGTTTAACTGTGTTCGCCTTGCTCGAAAGATCAATTAGCTTACATGAAAAATAATAATTCGGAAGTGTCCCAACGCTATACCTTCATGTATAAAATTTCAAACCAATTTTTCTGCACCAGACACGTGTTTCGAATATTAAATTCTCATCAGTGATGATTCCAGCGGAGCCACCAAAATTCATTTCAGTAGCGCCCTCTTTTATTTTTTGAATTTAGATCTGTACATTTACTTTACAGAGAGTGCGCGGCTCCAAAGGGGTGGGGGCAAAATCTGCCGTTTTTGGCCCCATTTATTTGCCATTTTCAAAAATTGTTTTCATACTATTTTTTATCTTTCAAATAAGAGTAGAGATATTGTTGTTTATTGAAACTGAATTGAAAATTGATATAATCAACTAACATGAGTGTTATTTCCCGCCAAAATTGCCCACTATACTATGGAAATTAGTGGTAAAATGATAACAACCAGATTTTAACATAATAGTTCATGGTATATATAGAGCAAGCGCATGTAACAAAGTTAAACTTTCCATGTACGTTCAGAATATAAAAAGGAATGTCTCATATGAGTATGAACCTGTTACACGCCCTTGCTCAAGGGCTTACAACAGTAGGTATGTGTGTCCCTTGCAAAAAAATCTGAATTTCCAATGTGAAGACATAGTGCTTAACTTTCAATCATTTGCCCTAAAAGGCAGGGTTTTCGAGAAATCACATCAAATTTATTATTGTTTGTTCAGAAGAAGCCTAATGAATAAGAAATTACAACCTTCTTAAAATTCTTGATTGGAGCCAAAAATGGCCACTTTTGCCCCTACCCCTTTCCTGTTGGGTCGATTCAGCAGCATATCCAAATAGAATATATGTTCAAAATAGCATTGGAGGGATGGTGCTAATATGTTAACCTCCATTAATTTCGGTGATAGTTTTGAATGCAATGACAAGTTGTCGCAATAGGAAAATAATATTTATGATGTCAAATCGATAAAGGGCCAAAACGAATCTTCTTTCAAACGACAGAGCTGAAAAGAATTAATACACTTCAAAACATCAAGTCACGGGGAACGATTTTTAACTGCTCCACACTGCAACAAGAAATAATTGTCTATAATAATAATACGGAAGTGTTAAACACAATGAGACTAGACTAAAAGTAAAATTAAGAACAGTTGACTAAACTGGTGTACAATTATGTAAATATTGTGAAATAGCAGTCACTCGTTTGTTTTTGAATAAAACAAAATAAGTATCCACTTACTCGTGAATGTACAATTCCTAGAAAAAAAATCACGGTGGGTAATCTCGCAACGCAGAACATTTGGGGTTTTTTTCTATATTTTTGAGTAAAATACTTAATTATAACAAAAAGGGGAATGTGATGCAGTGTTAGAATGCCTTAACTATGAGTTGCATCCAAAATATGTTGGATGAAAGCGCTTTATAATGCGCAAACACGATCGGTGCTCTACTTTCACCTACACGAATAAGTTTTTCAGCTATATAAAAAGATATTATTTCAATTTGAATGAAGCTCATAGCTAAAGCATCCTTACACTGCATTACATTCCCCTTTTTGTAATAAATAATCTATATTCCACGGAATTTTATATAAACCGAATTTTCTGCGTTGCGAGATTACCCATCGTGAATTTTTTTTTTTTTTTTTTTTTTGAGGTACCAATGCAATGAACCAAAACAGGCATTTCTCGGGCACTGTCTGGTCCATGTTGCAAATGTATTTATTCTTAAATGATACCATTGAATTTGAAGATGTTTATCATTGGTACCACTTGGTGAGTGTCACTGCTGGTGGACCAGGAGTCCCCGAGGGCACATGTAACCAAGTTCGATAAACTTCGGTTGATTGTTTCTTCAATGCATTCAAAAATTTCTGTTATCAAAATTTCTTGAAATTAGGAAAACGTGGGTCCTGTAGCATATCACACCCATCCTGCTACGTCATTTTGTACATTTTTGGACATAACTTTCACACTCTTTGGCCATAATACATTGTTTAGATTGAGGATTACTGACGACGGTTAAGAACTCGAAACGTGCATGTCTGGTCCTTAATGCAAATTTATCTGTTCTTATATTTATATGCTACTGAATTTGAAGACGTTTAACATTAGTATTGCCCTGTCTCTACCTTTTGTGTACAGAAGGCTGATCTCAGACAACAGCGGTGGGAAACTTTTTTTTCTAAAAAAAATGATAGTATTAGTATACAGTGTTTAGTGGGTGGGATACAGAAATATATTGGGTCCATGAATGGGCCCAATATAACTTTTTTCGTCGACCTAATATTATCATTTCTTAGGTTTGTTACTTTTAGAAGGCGAGGCGAAGCCGAGCCTTCTATGGGCTTGATCAACCCGACAAATTTCTTTAGAAGGTCAGTATCAAACGTTTTATTTTGTCAAGGACCAATATCTCCGTTTTTGTTACAGATAATTGGCGTTTCACGACTCCTTTTACATGCAGTTTCATTTATATGGCAGTGGCAGAATTGCTAACGGTCTATAGAAATTTAGAAATTTAGACGGCGTGCACGTGACGCGATTAACGCACTGTGATTGGTTTGAACTAGTCCGAGGCAAAATAAATTTTGAAACCCCCCTATAAAACACTTTATAACGAATTTATCCCGCCCATGGCTTCTAATTTTTGTATTTTACGTCAAACGATTATAAATAACCTCAATGACGTCAACGATATACGGCGTCTTAGTAGAAGCAGGATATTAAAATGATATCCTGCCAGTAACCTTATACAACATAATGTTTGGTTCTTCTCAGTCAATCAGATTGCAAGACATTTACCCAAAAAGTGGGATAAAATGTAATGGGCAGAGGAAAAAATATACTGCACTGTCGATTCCAGCTCATCCAATTTATGTATTAAATTTGTTCGGCTTAAATGTTGGAGAAATTTTTGCGAATATGTACATCGTTCGATGGGTATAAGGTAAAGTAATGGTATGATGACAAATATAGATAATGACCATATCCCAATATACATCACAAAATCAATGATTCAGAAAATCATAAACCGAAGGCATACAAAATCAGGATAAAACAGGAACAAAAGCAAACAAACAAAAACCTCAACCACACAAAATGAAGCGAACACCCAACATGGGAGTGATACCAGGTGCCCAGGAAGAGTCAACATCTCCTGCTTGCATGCAACACCCGTCGCTTCAATTCGGTAGAAATGTCACATCTGGTTACTTCCATTTCGGAAGATAATGTACATTCAGTATTCAGTGGTTGGATGGTTCAAATGGTCTACGACAGAATATCATCCACCATTCTGGACAATGGGACATCATAGTGTATGACGAGATCCCGTATCGACCGTAGAACTTCCTCAGTGACGATGTAAGTCAGTCACAAACGAATCCCTGACTGAGAAGCTTATCTGTATGGAAGGGGATTAGGGTCACAATGCTATTTGACTTACTTACATGCTTCATGCTATGTTGCTTCATTCAATGTTTGATTATTCCATGTTCATGTGTCTCGCTTTCATTTGAAATTGACTTTATCTTTCTTCTTTTGTGTAATTTTGCTTCCGTGCATTTTACATTTGTCCTTCGTCAATGCATAACTATCGTTATACCATGCGTTGTGACATCTTTCTTTCTGTCATTATTCTTTCGTCCTAACGCTATGATTGCTTCGTCAATGCTAACTTCAATTTTGATACCAGATGGCGCTTCGCGCGACCGCATGTACCGGTTCCTTGAAATGAACTTTGAAACATCCCCTGTCGTTGGAAATTTCTTTTACATTCTACTACAGTATCGTTCGAAAAGTAATTATATCATCGCATGAGAGGACAGAAATAGACTGATCACGCTATATAAATATTTGAAAAATATTAGAAAAAAATTATGAATTAAGAAAAATTTGATTTTGTATGCATCAGATTTTTGAAATGTTTAACACATGAAAATTTGCGAAAGCTCTGTGGCACAGTGGTTATCATGGGTGCGCTAAGTTTTTATTTTACACCTTTCAGAGTGGGTTCGAATCCCGGACGAGGGTACAATGTTTTCCTTTTGTCAATTTTATGTATAATGTAAGTTGTTCATGTTGTCCATCTGCCCAGTAGAGGATGAAGAAAAAAAAACTGAGGGTATTTATAAAAATAAAATGGTTTTTATGCAAGGTCTTTTTTCATGGAGGGGGGGGGGTCATTGTTTTAGGAAAAAAATATGGCGGGCAACTGTGCATTATCATTATTCAGTTGAAATAAAAAAAAAATTTTATTACAAAACTTTGCAAAAGCTTCGTTGGCTCACCGTCGTCGCTTGCGAGTCATCTATGAAAAGTCATAATTTAAATTATTTGCCTTTTAAAGATTTAATTAAAGATAAGCCCGTCAATGCCGTTTCTGTACCATGAATCGAGTGATTCTTACATAAAAAGATAAAACTTCTATAATAATTGACTTTGAAGTATGGACTAATGAAGGTCAATGTTCAAGGTCAATCCTTGCAAGCATCAAAAGCTAGGATTTCAATCTTAACCTTGATCTTAATTGGGTCGAACAACAGTGGCGGATTTAGGGGATGCGGAAGGGGCATCCTCCCCTCCTGCACAGATCCAATACTTTTCCCGACAAACAGGTACATCAGTAAAATCGGCAGCAAAGGGGGCGCTGGATCCGCCACTGAACAAGAAGAATCTGACATGTTTGCCATAGTGCAATCTAATTAAAATTAGACCTTCCTTGCGCTTCTAACACGGAGTATAGGAACACAATAAAGGTATAAATTTTGGCCATTGTTGAAAAAGGCATTATTGACTGAATCAATGGGGCCGGGGGGATGTTGATCTCTAGGTCGATCAGCGTAGGACACGCGGCTGCGAGTTTCAATTTATCTAGGATTTTTCGATATGAAAATTTTTCAAATACCACCTTTCCTACGATATCTCTGAAAATAACTGACTTTTCCCACTCGCAATTCAGAAGAAAACACTATGTAGCCGATGGGATTCGAACCCACGCGGGAAAAAAAATTGCAACGAGTAGCCGCATCGTTCACCACTGAGCAACGTAGTCACTTCAAGTTTAAAGCAAAACTTAAAGCTTTCAAATCCCAAATGGCTATTACTGTATAAATAAAAAACAAACAAACAGAAAAGGCCCAAATATTTATCATTTAATGATTTCTTTTTTTTTTTTTTTTTTTTGTTCAAATATTTCAATCGGCTTTTGCTTTTTTCCCGCTATTTATAACTCATTCTCAAAGTTCATTTCAATGAACGGACGCAAACAGAGCGCCACCTGGTATCAAAATTGAGGTTAGCATTGACGAAGCAATAATGGCATTGGGACGAAAGAATGATGGCACAATGAAAGATGTCATAACGCATGGTACATGTGTATAACGACAATTATGCATTGACGAAGTACAAATGTAAAATGCACGGAAGCAACATTGCATAAAGAAGAAAGACAAATACAATAAAGTTCAATTTGAAATGAAAGCAAGACAAATGAACATGGAATAATCAAACATTGAATGAAGCAACATAGCATGAAGCATGTAAGCAAGTCAAATAGCATTGTGACCCTAATCCCCCTCCATATATCTGAAAGACGCCTAGCTCTCAGAACAAATTCGGTATATTTTGTACTTGCTCTGGCATAGCGTGTCAATTGAGATATGAACACGCCATAAGCAGGCGATGAAGGGATGTTAATACATGTACTGAGAAAATGAAAGTTTAAGATGCTGAAATTTAGGTAGTCACGGTTTGTCATGTTGTTCATGTTTATGTTTTAAGTTCGAACGTAATGAAATATCGGGGTCTTGTTCCTTGCATGTTCATTAGAAGGGAGGGTAAATGAAATGGGTTTAAGGGAAACTGTAACCTTAAGAGACGTGGAAGCTCGATGGGCTTTGAAATCAAATACACTTGACTGCATTTCCGATAAAGTTAGCCTGCCGAGGAGGCGGTTCCTGTGGCTTATCTATGTAAGCTCAAAATTCTTCGTTTCTTAATAGGCATGCTGGAATTGAACAATAATGTATTCATTTTGTAACAAATCGCAAGCCTAGGCATATAATCCACATGAACTACCTTCTCGGCGGACTAGTTTTATCAGGAATGTTGTCATGTGGCGATATCCTTTCTACCCGACATGGAGGTCATTGCACAGGTCCGTTTTCACTTGACAGAGGTACATTCGGACATATCTTTTGGTCCGACACCTGGCCATATGGACCACAGAGTTTGAAATGACTCACCTAGAGGGTTTGCCGCGGATCCCATAGTCACACAGCTATTACCAAATTTTAACGTATCGCCTGTTTATTTTTATTGTCTCAAACTGTTTGTTGGTGTGGTAGATGCATGTACAATGCTATTATGCTATATTTCATGAGTTGACTGGTTATTCAAAAACATCTAATTTGTCTACTCGACTTAAGTTATGTTGCTAGCAGACAGGAAAATATTACTCACCACGGGCAACTGATTTCATTTTCATTCAGGTTTCCTACTTTGTAGAGTCAATTAGATAGTTTTGTTGCTGTTGTATGTGTTCTAGTTATGCATTTTCATAGGTTTTTAGGGCGGGGTCTAATTTAAGCTTTGTGTATGACTTCTCACTAACTGATTAGTTTATCGATGGTAACATATGTAAATTACAATAAAATACTAACGATAATGGTTGGTGAGATATTCATATATTCTTTCGAGAAGAGAAACTTAAGATCACACATCAAAGTAACTTGCTTGATACCGAGATCATGTGTCAAGTTTTTGTCCGTCTTTTTTCTTTGTTGGTTCGTTCTGTTTGGCTTGGTCGTCTGATTTCTTTGTTGGGCCCCTCTGTGTGTCTTTGTTTTTGGACCGTTCTATGTGAGCTTTCGCGTCTGCTTTCTTCGGGTGTTGTGGAAGAACCCCTCCTTTCTTTTACTTTTTAAAAGTTTATCAAATTTTCTAAAAAAAATCCAATTCATTGCCCCAAGACATAAAGATCTATTTAGAAATAGATATTGAAATACACATGATAAGAAAAGGCATTTCAAACACTACATATACATAGATTTAAATCTTCCAAATTTGTATTCTAAAACACACTGTAGATATTTTCCTGTTTCCTGTGATTTTCTTTCACAAAAATTATGTTTTCCCCAAAAACACAATTTCGCACCTGATTCAATTCTTACGACACCTTGCAAACATGTAAAAGACAGATATAATATGTTTTAATTAGCCATGTACCTTGAATGTCAATTAAAATGAAATGTTCATACCCTTGGTCACCGTACTACTGTTGACATATTAGAATTGGGACACTTGCCAACCCTTTTTATTCATTTTTCAAAGGGAAAGGATGCGTTAGCACAAAATCATTTGCATGAAATTAATTTATCTGCTAGTTTGCCACATACTGAGCAAACCAAATGATATATTTCATTACAGATAATTTCTTAAATACCATGTACGACTCAAAAAGCAGCCTTGACCACTTCTCTTAAAAGAGAACAAATAAGCAAGTCATTTTCAAGATCATATTAAAAACATTTTGTCAACTGTGAGTAATGATAATAACCAGTTTTTAAGCTTCATTGTCATATTTGTACAATCGTGTATTGAAGTTCGCCATTCAATTTTCATATATTGAAACAATGAGCAAATGTTAAACTTCTTCGAATTCGATAGCAACATATAATTTGCAGCATGGACCAGACATGAACTTTTCGGATACTTAACCCTCGTCCGTGATCCTCAATCTAAACAATGTAATATAACCAAAGATTGTGAATAATTATTATGTCCAGAAATGTACCGAATTCACCGTTGAATCATTAATTCTATGATTTCGTCCATATTTTTCATTTTATTTCGCATATGAAATCAATGCACTTACAATCGCTAATTCTTCAGAATATCTACTTGAAATCAAAATACAATGTATCATATTTCGGGTGGCCATTACATTATAATGGTCTTTCTGAATCAGTTTGGTGTGAAGTACTACTTTAAGAAGATTCACGAGCCGAAACACGAGTTTCTACATGGCGTCTTTCTGGCAGCAGAGAGTAACTGCTCTGCCTTAATGCACGTTTTCTTCCATTAAATTGGTTTGAAATATTGTTCAAGAAGACAACGAATGGGAAACAATTCTATTTTCAACTGCGGAGCCTAAAATAACGGTTATTGCATGTCAACAGGAACACCTTAAACCCATCCTTGTATATGCCCTTACTCTGATTGATTTTTTTTGTCATTTCTCTCTTGAATTGTTTTCTTTTTTTCGAGTATATCTATTGTATTTTTTTTTTCTTGATGTTTTCGCACTTTTAAAGTTTTATAACTTTTGAACTACTGATTTTATTAGGTCTTCCGACTTCCGTCGGAAGACCTACTGTTTTCGTAACCGTGGAAAATTGGATCAGCGATTTCTCAAGAACCCTGTAAGCTAGGACAATGAAAGTTCTCCAACGTTACGTTTGGAGTAAAAGCTAGATTGGTCTTTTTTATTTTTGGTCTCTGTTATTTTTTTATCATGTTTTTGAGTAGATTCAAATATTTGACGGGAGCGTCGAATTACTCAAAAGGACCGAAAATTTCATGTTTTGCTATTTGTAAGCTTAAATATCTCGTATTTTGCTATCTACAATTTCCATTCTTTTTGAAAGTCGACAGCCATGCAAGATATGAAATGCTAGATGCACACTGTAACGATTTATTACGATGACGTCCTTCACCGTCCTTCATATTTCCAAATTCAGAAGTTCATAGGAGGAAGACACTTTTTTGCTTATAATAGTAAACAAAAATTAAGCTTATGAAGTTTCCTAAAAATTTCAATATTATTTTTTATCCATATATCTGTCTTATTAAGTCTTTCTGATTTTTCCTATCTCTTACTGTTGAAAAGATATGAGCATCGAAATTTTGAGTTGGGTATTTCGATACACCTTCACGCCAACAGATCGGGCGCACACTAAAATTGGTAGTCCGAGTCCGACTCGAGAAAAGCAGTGTTGAGATTTTCAAATTCCGATTTCACGGCAATGATGAATATGCATTTCATAAATACATTTCGATATACACAATTTGATTTTAAAACAGTTGATTAATTTAGAAGAGATCAGCTACAAACCAGAATTTACACACAAAAAGTGGTAGTTTGATTCCGATTTCTAACCTACAAACCTGTTTCTAAACTTCAACAACTATATTTTGAACATCAAGTTTAATTTCTAATTCTAGCAAACGTTCGAACATAATTTTCGGTTTGTTTATTTACAAATTGATGAACAATTTCTCCAACATTCTTCCCTCCCCTCGTTTTTCGAAAACAGTTCTGTTTATATTGAACGATGTCGCCATGATGGAAATTCAAAATAAACTTTGAAAAAAGGGAAGGGGGGGGGGTTCCAAATTTGAACCTGCACAGCGAGAACCTCATGGTATTTATATATATATATATTGAACGTAACTTGTTATTACCATTTCTCTTCTCAAGAAAATTGGTTCTACAGCTACGAGCTCGCCTTTTTTATGGGGGAAGGGGGCAGGAAGAATTTGCAAAAAAAAAAATCCCGGCTCTGAAAAATGCTGAAAAAAATATTCCGGCCCAAAGGGCCGGCAATTTTTTTTTCCCGGACCATGCAAAAGTAAGGATACATTGCATGATATGGAAATTTTTGCTGGCCCTTTGTGCCAGACAATTTAAAGTCAAAAAATTAATTAATATAAATACAAACTGTTCACATAGCTGTATCTACCAGAGACCTAATACGCATAGGCACAAAAATCTAGAAAAGGTTCTATTTAAACATCATACAATCTGTCTGAAATTCGCTAATTGCAAAGAGACATCTGAAGGAACGGTTATTAACTCATACTCTGTAACAGCGGGGAGTTTAACTTACACAGACATTCACAACATTTGACAATTTGTTTAAATCCGGCCCGAAGAACCGGCGAAAATTTTTCTCCGACTCTGGTAATGGCTGAAAAAAATGGCCTGCTCAGAAAATTGCTGAAAAAATTTTACCGGCTGGCAATAGAATTCCTGCCCCCCCCCCCCCCCCCCCCCCAAATCAAATGGTTGCTCACCAACAATTATCGGTTTGAAAATTTAATGTTACTGCTATTTGAAAACTTAAATATATAATATAAATACATGTAATGTGGCGTCCTTCATATTTCCAAACCAAAAATTGTATAGGAGGAAGACACTCTTGTTGCAACCGCAACAAGAAACCTTTCTAGTTTATTTTTTCTTATCCATTGGCTTATATTATATTATTTTATAAACTGCAGTCATTTCGTCAAATTTCTGGGTATTGTTCATCAATTGTCTAGATATTGCATATGTAGCCCATGATGATATAAGACATACCGATTTATGCAGTTTAAAAC
Organism: Pinctada fucata; assembly: GCA_028142955.1. NCBI lineage: Eukaryota > Metazoa > Mollusca > Bivalvia > Pterioida > Pteriidae > Pinctada > Pinctada fucata. The sequence goes on along the minus strand of AP027109.1, from coordinate 39,392,544 downwards.
CTCGCAGGAGCAATAAAGTAATGCCGAGGGGTTCCAACTCTCTACCTTCTTGAAGAAAATTCCAAACCAATTTACATGCACCAGACACGTTTTTCGAATATCAAATTCTCATCAGTGATGCTTTCAGCAGAGCCACCAAAAATAATTTCAGTAGCGCCCTCTTTAATTTTTTGAAGCTAGATTTTTACATTAACATTACAGAGAGCGCGCGGCTCCAAATTTCCTGTAGGGTCGATTCAGTAGCATATCCAAATAAAATTCACGTTCAAAATAGCATTGGAGGGATCGTGCTAAGATGTTAAACGCCTTTAATTTCGATGATATTTATCGGTAAAATGGCTAGTTTCCGAAATACCAAAAAAATATATATGATGTCACATTGATAAAAGGCCAAAACATATGTGTTCCCCTTGGTATATTTATATTGGGAAATTTGGATCGTTCTAATACCTCATTACAGTATGAGTACATTCTACTCACCCATGAATTACCTCTATATTTTTTTTTATTGCTGCGTGCGGTAACGTGGGCATTAGCACTCAAACATTTGCATAAAATTACATAGTATATCTTTTAGAATGCGTCATTCTGAAGTAACTAAAAGAAAAATTTTATTAGATATAATTTTTGAAATGTCATATGTAATTTGTTATGACTTGAAAATGCATCTCTCCTTTGTAAAAAGCGAATATCTGTTTCAATTTTATGAGAGAACAAATTAGCAGGTAATTTGCAAGATATCTATGAACTATGACTCATAATACTCTTTTCTTTGTCTTCAAAGTATTTCAACTATATTGGTTAACTCGTCTACCTAAAACCTACCATTTTGTTTTGATATATCAAAAATATGAAATAAACACCCTTGTGCCATCCCTCACACGATTTCTGACGTACTGTAGAAAATATATTTCAATATTGACAATACATGTATACGATATATGTCATTCACTGAATAGACTGAATAAGAAAGAAGCTATGGAAGGGGATTAGGGCCACAATTCTATTTGTCTTGCTTATACATTCTTATTTGTCTTGCTTACATTCCAATTCTTCTTGCTTACTTCCTACTTTTCTGTATAGTATGGTAAACGTTTTCAAATCTAATATCTTGTTAAATTGATATTTCATTGATATTAATTTCATTTGTATTCGTTTTGTTTACATTTCATTTCTGTTCATCTAGATTGCAATTTCTTTGGTCTATTTCTACTCGTTTTCTATGTATCTTGCGTACATTTCTATTCTATTTGTCTTTACTTACAATTCTTATCTATGTAAACGTCTTCAAATTGAATAGCATCATTTAGAACAAATAAATTGGCAACGTGGACCATGCATGTATATTGCATGCATTGCTATTCTAGCCGTCTTGCCTCCATTCGTTTTCTATGTATCTTCCATAAATTGCTATTCCTCTATATTACACTTACATTCGTTTTCTATGTACCTTGTTTACATTCTAACTCTAACTATGACGTCAGGGGGTAGCACATGTAGGACCAATGGATTGTCCCTGTCTAAAAATAGCACACTTCGCTCAGTAAACACAAGTGTGTAAAGTTCCTTTATATCAATTTTGTTTTGTTCAAAGTCTGTGTCCGAGTCGATGAAGTATTTTTGTGTTAATTATGAAGTTAGTGTCAGGGTAGGCGAAGTCGTAATCAAAATCAGTTATACTCCAGTGGCGGTTTTAGATTGGAATGAACTCCCAACCACCCAGTCCCCACACAACCCCACCCTTTCACCCAAATTTATTGATTCAGAATATATTCTGTAATCACTAAACTTTTTATTCTAAGAAATTCGCTCGCCGTATGAAATATGTAAGTTGATGCCTATATTGCTCATCCGACCTCCTGCTTTACCTTTAGATCTGCTTTTCTCTGTATTTATTAATTTTTGTATTTATTCATTTTACTTTATTTTATTTCTTCTTTTTTTTTGTTGGGGGGGGTCATGCCTACATATTGAAAATGCAAAATTTAAGAGTGAGAGAGTTCTCAGTCCTCTACCCGTCAGGGGGAGGGGTTATCGAGATGTCATAATCCAACGATATGAAGAATAGTTTTTCGTGGTTATATTGTATAAAAACACATCAATCTCATCCATTTGATTTGTTATTCCCTAGCATTTGACAAAACTTATTATTCTAAAAATATCCAGGTTCGCTCCGCTCACCTGTACTATTTGCCTTTTTCTAGATAATTACCATCGATCCATTTAGACACAATGCATACTTCAATTCTTAAAATCTTCTGCTGGCGTGGCTCTCAGTCTTACATATAAATAAAAGAATTGTATAAAAACACCATTTGCGTTAATTGCAATCACTATCACCACCACCACCCTTTATAGAATAAGTCTTCAACCCTCCCCCCCCCTTTTTTTTTTAATTCAGGATCCGGCTATGATTATCGATTTTGAATGGATCCATAAATCAAAGCCGGAATAATTAATATCATGTTTCTATCATAAACATTTCTTTATCTGTAACGTACATGTATATCGGATACTGGAGCAACACACAAAATATTTTTGGGGTTTTCGGGGGGGGGGGGGAGATGTTTATGGGGGTTTTTTGTTTTGTTTTGTTGTTGTTGTTTTTTTTTCTTTTTATGCCCCCGGAATCAAAGATTCGGGGGCATATAGTTTTTGGCCTGTCCGTCTGTTTGTCTGTTTATCTGTTTGTCTGTTTGTCTGTTTGTCCGAAAAACTTTAACATTGGGCATAACTTTTGAATGGGAAGTGATAGGGCTTTCATATTTCACATGTGTATTCCTTGTGACAAGACCTTTCCATTGATACCAAAATTTTTGACCTCTTGACCTTGACCTTGACCTTTGACCTACTTTTCAAAAACTTTAACATTGGGCATAACTTTTGAATGGGAAGTGATAGGGCTTTCATATTTCACATGTGTATTCCTTGTGACAAGACCTTTCCATTGATACCAAAATTTTTGACCTCGTGACCTTGACCTTTGACCTTTTAACCCAGTGACCTCACATACATGTACTTAACAGAAAATAGTGTTCATACTAACAAAGATGCCACCGGGGGCATTCGTGTTTCACAAACACAGGCTTTATTTCTTTTTTTTTTTTTTTGCACGTCAGGTTTTCGGTGAACAATTTTCTTTAAAGCAGAACTTCGGTCTCCCTCTTTTGTGAAATCCTAGGTCCGCCACAATATTCTGTCGGTGTCCGAGTCGGTCGAGTATTAGTGCCCATGATAACTTAATTCTGAACATATATGGCAATGAATATGATGTCGGAATCAGCTATGTAGCGTCCGTTATGTAGTGCTTACTTGGAAGTCCGCATTGGTCATGTATCAGTGTGTTAAGTAAAGTCTGTCACCAAATTAACAACATAAAAACATTTCATTCACAAATGTCATATATGAGAATCTTCAGAATCGTCAGACTTCATGCATATGTGACAATGAATTCATGAAGGTAATTACGGCTTATTCATATAAAAGAGCAGAGAACTTTTAAAGTCCGCCATTTGCGTCCGCCTTTTAAACTTTTTAAATCAACAGGAAGAAATCATTGGTCCTACATGTGCTACATATGTACCACCTACCGTCATGATTAGAGTAAGAATGTACACAAGATACATAGAAAACGAATGTAATGAAGACGAAAGAAGTATAATATAGAGTAGTAGCAATTTATGGAAGATACATAGAAAACGAATGCAACTAGAATAGCAATGCATGCAATATACATCGATTAGAAATGTAAGCAAGATAAATAGAATGGAAATATACACCGGATACATAGAAAACGAATAGAAATACATGAATGGAATCGCAATCAAGAGGAATGTTAAACGTCTTCATATTCAATAGCATAATTTAAGAACAGACAAATTTTCAGCATGGACAAGACGTGAAAGTTTCGGGACTTAAGCCTCGTCAGTGATCATCAATCTAAACAATGTAATATGGCCAAAGAGTGTGAAAGTTATTATGTGCAAATATTTACCGAAAGACGTAGCAGGATGGATGGGATATGATGCCATCGGACCCACGCTTTAGAAATATCAAGATATTTTGATGACAGAAATGTTCAAATGCGTTGAAGAAACTATCGAACTTGGCTACATGTGCCCTTGGGGACACCTGGTCCACCAGCATTGACACTCACCAAGTGGTAGAAATGTTAATCGTCTTAAATTCAAAAGCATCATTTAAGAACAGATAAATTAGAAGCATGGACCAGACATGCACGTTTCTGGTACTTAAGAAAGGAGGGGATCTCCAGCAACACTAGGTTGCAGCACCCACAGCAAAACCCCAAAACACCCAATGCATAAAACACAGAACAGACACGCACAGAAAAAGACGCAAAAGTGACAAGGAACACCAAATCACATAGAAACATCAAACAAAAATGACTCCAACTCACACCATAGAAACATTAAACATAAAAGACCACACATAAACCAAAGAGACCAATGGGCAACCGGTGCCGACTTAGGACGGCCATCTGCCCCGTAAATAGCAGACGGTGTGGTTATCGTGGATTACGTGCGCACAACCTTCCCACTATTCCGATTTCCCAGAGGTCTCGAAGAACGCACAATTATGATGTAAAACAATCTCCTCACTGTTAGATGTCCATACACAAACAAGACCGTAAAACGCAGGGGTCCAAGCAACACAGATGAATATGTTAATGGATATAAAAAGAGGACGTGTATAATACAGTACGTACTCTGCCGGCTGTAGCGAGCTCACATATGTTATCACCCGAGGAATCCGACTGACATTCAGAGAGGACAGGTGGTCGGGGCCCTGTCTTCTCTAAAGAGGTTTGGACAGGGCCCGTCATTGAGTACCGTCGTCACAGTCAGTCAGAGTTCAAGTCTATTGAATTTGAAGACGTTTTACATTCGTACCACTTGGGAAGTGTGTCACTGCTGTTGGGCCAGAAGTCCCATGTAGCCAAGTTCGATCAACTACGGTTGATCGTTTTTTCAACGCATTCAAACATTTCTGTTATCAAAATTTCTTAATATTTCTAAAACGTGGGTCCTGTAGCATAATATTCCATCCATCCTGCTACGTCTTTCGGTACCATTTTGGACATAATAACTATCACATTCTTTGACCATATTAAATTGTTTAGATTGAGGATGACTGACGAGGGTTAAGTATCCGAAACGTGCATGTATGGTTTATGCTGCAAATTTGTCTGTTCTTAAATGATGCTATTGCATTTAAAGACGTTTAACATTACTCTGCTTTTTACATCTTTTGTGTTTGACATATTTTTGATATGACATTACCTTAAACTTCAGCAATATAAGTCACACTATATTCTCTAATGAAACTATTTGATACACCACTGAATTCAATCCAATAGATCATATATACAATCATTTATGCTCAACTTAGTCCTAGGTTTGCTTTTTGTCATAACAAAATGCTATATGTGGAATAGCGTTTTTTTTTTAATGAATTATGTGACTTGGATTCCCGATACATGTATTTCGGCCTCCCGATCCCCTAATAAGACATAATTTGTTGAAATTAGCTTATGATTCATTAACATTCTTCTTTTCTTATAAAAAATATATCTATTTCAAAACACATGTAAACTTCATATCTTCTAATAATGACGAGAAAATTTAAAATACAAATATGATTTCCATTTTAAATTACAAATCGGGATTCATAAAATACAATATTTAGTAGAAACATTATTTAAGGGCTTTTTATCACATAATGTACACCGCAAAATTTAAATCATTATCAGCAATTAAATAAGACTTCATTTCGGGCAAACCACGCACAACGTCTCCGTTATGACGTTACCATCGACCTCTGACTATATTACACAAAATAATGCGTCATACTAATATAAAGTACATTTTGATGTAAGGTATTTAGATTTCTTTCTGCAAAAAGAAAAAGGGGAAAGGTTACAGGTACTACAATATTTCTTGTTAAATTAAATATAATTACATTAGCTATGATTACAGATTTGAATTTTTTTATTGTGAAAATGAAGGATTTGAGACAGTAGAGAGACATGTTAACAATGTTAAACGTCTTCAAATTCAATAGCATCATTAAAGAACAGATAAATTGCAGCATGGACCAGACAAGGTGAATGTTTGATCGGCGATCTCACTTCTTGGTGTAATGGTTTCTGTGATAGATGATAATAAGAAGAATTGAAGTAAAACGATATGCAAATTAAAACAACACAAAATATTTACTTCATTGCCAAACAGATACTACATTTTAATAAATTTATTTTTGTATGAAAATTCAATTTTTCAGACATTGTTTTCATATTTTCAGGCACACAATATGTGTCATGTTTAATGTAGAGCGATAACAAAATCCAGAAAATCTCATTTTCATTTGAAAAGAAGTAACAATTTACCCTTTCACGAAAAGGTTCACTCGGATCACTTTTGTCTCTTAGTATTGTACTTTTTCCACTCAAAACAATGGAATTTATTTGAACCTTATCCTGAAAGGGTCTATATGATAATCTACAATTAGACGCTGACCTCAGCGAAACACAATCGCAGTATTACAACAAACAATGTATGTAACACCAAACAACTTAGCAAGCACACACACAACAACATACACACCAATATTGAACCAACAAATGATAAATCAGACATACTGAAACATGAATGACAACATATTTAGGGAGAGCAATGTGCACCAAGCGCAAGCCATCAATTATGTAATAATGAATTATGAATCTAGGAAAGGGCCGTTTTTATTTTTTTCAAAACTTGTGGCTTAATCATTTTTTAATAATTATCTATTGAATAAAAATGTTAAAACTATAATAATAATAATGTGGATATTAAAAGGCATAGCTTTTGTATAAACAGAAGTAACTTTCAATGTTACACACCAAATAAATTTGTAAAACATAGGTACTCTAGTAGATAACACAAAACTATGTATTCACAGTGGACGTACGGACAGCTGTCCGTTCTCTGCCGTCTGTATGAGCCCATGATCAATTATAAGAGAAATCCGACCAACTTTCAGATAGGACAAGAGATCAGAGTCCATACTACTCTGACAAGATTTGTTTAGCGCCGGTTATGAACTCGTGCATTAACAATGCTGGAAAATAGTTCGTATGAAACTGTATATTGATTTAGTACCATCCATAATGTTCTTATAATGACCAAATGATCATGTCCTCGGTAAAGATGGCGATTCATTATTTTTTCTTTTAGTAATGATTTCAGTAAGGTCTAGCTTTCATCCTTCTAACTTCTAAGATGCAGAGTGTTGAAAGAAGTGTCCATCAGTTATTCCGTCTCAAAGTCGAGAAGGTAAAATTTAGAAATGATATGCAGAATGTCGAATGAAAGAAAGGAGGGGATCTCCATCAACACCCGGTTGCAGCACCCACAGCAAAACTCCAAACCACCCAATGCGAAACAAAGAGCAGACACACACAGAAAGAGACGCAAAAGGTACAAGGAACACCAAATCACATAGAAACATCAAACAAAAATGACTACTCATAAACCAACGAGACCAATGGACAATCGGTGCCGACTTAGGACGGTCATGAAGTGTTGTTTGAAATGGGATTTCAGAAAAGAGGGGATCTCAAATAACACTTGGTTGAAGCACCCAAAGAAAAACACCCATGCAAAAATAATGACAGAGTAGACATGCGCAGCAAGAGACTCAGAGGGGACACGGAACACAAAATACAACATAAAAACAGTAAATACAAAAAACTACACATAAACCAACGAGACCAATGGGCAACCTGTGCAGACTTACGTATGACGGCCATCTGCCAATTAAGCCAGTAGCAAATGGTGTAATTATGCGGATTACGTGCGCACAACCATCCAATTTTTCCGGTTATTCATGAGGAACGAACAATAGTGGTGTAAAATAACCTCCTCACTGTAAGATGACTACAAAACAAGACAACATCACGCAGGGGCAACACATATATGTATACGTAAATTGATATAAAAATAGAGGGCATACGAAATACAGTCCGTGCTCTCCCGGATACAGCGAATTCATGCATGTTATCAACCTAGGAGTCCGACCTACATTCAGAAAGGACAAGTGGTCGAGGCCTTGTCTTCTCTAGCTAGGTTTTGACAGGGCCCGTCATGGAGTCCTAGTCACAGTCAGTATGATGAATAAGCCAAAAAAAGCTCCTTTTTAGATTGTGACACTATAATATGAATTTTGAGCTTAAAGGCAATACAACTGCTCTAAAGAATCTGACATGTCAGTTATCTTAAAGAATCATGACAGTGTTTGTCTGGGATTTTGTGAAGAAAAATTGACTTCAATAAGAAAACGGTTGGCCGCATGGGATCATTCTCCATTAGTAATGAATATTCTATCTCAATCTCTCCTGTTGGAACCGACATTCAACGAAAACCTTTTCTCGTCTTGAAAACACTCTCTACTACTTGTAATAACAAGAAAAGTTCCTAATACAGCATTAAGATTTGATTGCATAAATAATAAATATATAAAAATAATCTTCGAAGTTTCTATAGCAATGACAGATTTTGGTTTTTTTCACCTCCGCTGCAGTTAGCTAATACATACAATCACCTGAGGAATCCGACCGACTCAGTGAGGGCAGTTATACTCGTGGCCCTCTCTTCTCTTACGAGGTTTGGACTGGACTTGTCATGGAGTCTCGTCGTCACAGTTGTTCAGAGTACAATTCTTAAGAATGCCGTAGAGAGTACCGAAGTAGTACCCGTACCTCCCGGGATTAAAGCTAAGCTTTTGTTCTTTGTTTTCAGTCGGAATTCATGAATCATGTTGTCTTTGTGCTGAGGGTAGTAGGAACACTTCCGTATTATCTTGATAACAGAGCGGGTCTCATAAATAAAGTATATTTTTATAAACAGCATCATAGATAAAAGAAGTCATAGTGAAATGGGTAATGATTGTAGCTAGCGCACCCATTTTTATTATGTTAGAAATGTCCATATAACATTATATTAATAATCTAAGAATCGAATCTTCTTTATTCCATAATTGACCCTTCCGATTGCGGGAAAATAATGCAAAATTTCGTGACGTCACAATGCTTTTACCTCGGACAAACAAGCTTCGATCCTCGGTCAAACATCGAAATTGCATTGTGACGTCATGGAATTTCTCAAATTTTTCCCGCGTTCGGAAGGGTCAATTATTCAACCACCTTAAGGTTGAGAGTGTCGTTTTGCCTAATTTGTACCCATTGTATTACGATGAGTCTTGATGGAATTCCTCTCCTTTGGTCTATAAGTATCCAATCAACTTGCTGTAGGGAGTGTCACCAAGTCCTACAAAAATGTATATTAATTAAATGAATAATATTTATTCAGACCAAAACAGTACAAGCTATGTTGAATCATGCATATTCTGACTAAACCGTTTCATGACTAGTAGAGTCGCAAAACCTCTTAAAATGATCAATATGCAAGACTTTCAAGCTCACTCTTTCAAATTCTTCCAAAATTATAATTGACCAAATAAGGTAAAGGGAAAGTAATATCTGAACGTTTCACATTAGATTTTAATGATAAATATTTACAACTATATTCTGTCTTACTTTCCATTTAATGCGATCTCTTAAATGTCATGTTTAAATCTATAATGAACACATCTTTCGAAATTAAAGTAAAGCTTTCTATGTCTTAATCGATCAAATACACTCCTTTTTTAATAAATTTTGTACCGAAAAAACTCAATCTATCATATTTTGTTTTCAAAAAAAAATGAAATGTCATTGGTGTGGTCAACCAAAAGACCAAAACATCTAATGATCCAAAATATTTTTTAGAATCAAATGCCGTTGTAGTTTGGTCATGGAATCGAAACTCTGACATGTATATCAAAATCCCGTATATCAAATCAGACATACTGGGATTTTGTTATGAGAAATTCACTCTAATAAAACACGGATTGTCTCTCGTACCTTTGTTATACTCTGTTAGTCATGCATTTTGTATCTCAGTCATTCCTGTTGAAATTGACATTTGAAGAAAACCTTTTCATATTAAAAGCACTCTCCAGGAGAAAACAACTTATAAATTTCAAGCAAACTTCATCATCCGATATTAAATTTTTTTTTTAATTCAAATGACAAATATCTTTAAAGTTTCTATATCATTATTAGTTTTTTGTCTTTTTCATCTCGACTGTGCGTAATTTCATCATTTGCAATAACAAATTGATAAATAAATAAATAGATAAAGGTTTCCTCAAGGTTATTTGTTAATGCAAAAATAGAAGAAGGATTCCAAACAATACAAGACCAAAATGACAATAGGAGGTAAATAAAGAATTATTCAATAATCAGAAAAAGGGAATTCAACTCTTATAGCACATCCTCCACGTTATATACTTTTATTCTCTCATCCGTATACAAAATCCTCCACGTAATACACTTTTATTCTCTCATTCGTATACAATATCCTCCACGTAATACACTTTTATTCTCTCATCAATATACAATATCCTCCACGTAATGCACTTTTATTCCCTCAACCGTATACAATATCCTCCACGTAATACACTTTTATTCCCTCATCCGTATGCAATATCCTCCACGTAATACACTTTTATTCTCTCATCCGTATGCAATATCCTCCACGTAATACACTTTTATTCTCTCATTCGTATACAATATCCTCCACGTAATACACTTTTATTCTCTCATCAATATACAATATCCTCCACGTAATACACTTTTATTCCCTCAACCGTATACAATATCCTCCACGTAATACACTTTTATTCCCTCATCCGTATGCAATATCCTCCACGTAATACACTTTTATTCCCTCATCCGTATACAATATCCTCAACGTAATACACTTTTATTCCCTCATCCGTATACAATATCCTCCACGTAATACACTTTTATTCCCTCATCCGTATACAATATCCTCCACGTAATACACTTTTATTCTCTCATCCGTATACAATATCCTCCACGTAATACACTTTTATTCTCTCATCCGTATACATTATCCTCCATGTAATACACTTTTATTCTCTCATCCGTATACATTATCCTCCACGTAATACACTTTTATTCTTTCATCCGTATACAATATCCTCCACGTAATACACTTTTATTTTCTCATTCGTACAGTATACATTATCCTCTACGTAATACACTTTTATTCTCTCATCCGTATCCAATATCCTCCACGTAATACACTTTTATTCTCTCATTCGTATACAATATCCTCCATGTAATGCACTTTTATTCTCTCATCCATATACAATATCCTCCACGTAATACATTTGTATTCTCTCATTCGTATACAATATCCTCCACGTAATACACTTTTATTCTCTCATTCGTACAGTATACATTATCCTCCACGTCATACACTTTTATTCTCTCATCCGTATACAACATCCTCCATGTAATACACTTTTATTCTCTCATTCGTATACAATATCCTCCATGTAATGCACTTTTATTCTCTCATCCGTATACAATATCCTCCACATAATACATTTGTATTCTCTCATTCGTATACAATATCCTCCACGTAATACAAATTAACATGAAGCATACTAAACAATGTCTACCGAATATGTACATCCATGCAAGGAAGATCAATAAACAAACTATACAAAGACGACTTTAAACTTTAAATTTGACTTCATTTAAGCAGCAGGGACCAAACTGCAACCGACAACTGTAAATATGGTCGTTATCCGGAAACCGTGCGCATTAACCATCCACTCATTGAGATTAGAAAAGTCATATGCCACTTTAATAGCAAATAGTGTGGTTCTCCGGATTATGAACACATAACTGTACCACTTGTCCGGTTACCCAGTGATTTATAAGACGCAAAATAATTGTGTATACTAGCCTCCCCACTGTAAGATGACCATGCAAACAAGACGGACCCAAGTAACACGCTGATGAATATTTTTATAAATGGGATATCAAAAGCATAGGACGTACAAAACCTAACTGAGCTCTGTTGGCTGAAGTGAGCTCATGCATACAACCACCCAAGAAGACCGACATACATTCAGAAAGGACAGAGTCCCTAGGTCACAGTCAAACAGAACGCAATTCTTTAGAATGACGTAGAGAGCGTCGAATTAGTACCCGTAAGTGTTCAAATAACTTGCTGCAGCGAAAGTCACAAAATTGTACAAAAATGTAGATTAATTAAAAATGAATATTATCTATTCAGACTAAGCGAGTACAAGTTTGTTGAATATTTCATATTTTGACTTAACCTTTTCATAACTAAGACGGTTGCCAACCCTTTTAGAATAATCAATATTCACGACTCTCATACTCATCCCTTCCAATTATTGACCAAATAAGGTAAAAAAAAAAGTAATCACTTCAAATTTAAAATAATCACGTTAGATTGTATAACTTATCGTTATATTTAAAACGTCATATTGTCTTACTTTAAAGAATCCGAATCTTATTCAATTTCTTTGTCATGTTTAAATTTATAATGAATACATCTCCCGGGGTTGAAAAAATGATGGGATCTCCAACAACACCCGGTTGCAGCACCCACAGCAAAACCCCAAAACACCCAATGCAAAACACAGAACAGACACGCACAGAAAGAGACGCAAAAGGTACAAGGAACACCACATTAATTAGAGATATCAAACACAAATGACTAGACATAAACCAACGAGACCAATGAGCAATGCCGACTTAGGACTGCAATCTACCACGCCAGTAGCAGACGGTGCAGTTATCCGGATTACGTGCGCACAACCCTCCCACTTTTCCGATTACCCAGAGGTCTAAAAAAAACGCACAATAGTGGTGTAAAATAAAATCCTCATTGTAAGATGACCATACAAACAGAGAGCATGGCACAGGGGACCAAGAAACATACATATAGATATGAAAATGGATAAAAATAAAAGGGAAGGATCTCCAGCATGACCAGCCTGTACACACCCAGCGAAACAAACTCACACGAAAGTGACATATAAGTAACATCAGACAAAATTACAAACCGCAAAAAGACGTTAGAACATCATACAAAGCAATCGAAACCGACGTACAGAAACATCGAACATTAATGACAACACATAAAAGGAAGGAGACAAATGTGCACCCAGCGCTGACGGTCATCTGCTATCAGCAAATGGTGTGGTTTTCCGGATTACGTATTCTCAACTCTCCCAAAAATCAGAAGGCGTACGTAATACAGTCCGTGCTCTGCCGGTCCATAAATGTTATCACCCGTGGAGTCCGACTTAGACTCAGAGATAATTGGTGGTCGGGGCCCTGTCTTCTCTAAAGAAGTTAAGACAGGGCCCATCAAGTCATCACAGTCAGTCAAAAGTTAGGAAAAGTCTTAAGAATGCGCTGGTACAATGCTGTAGATTGGTCCAGTACAAGCCAAGTGCACGTCTGGTGACAGAAGGATTATATCCACGGTATAAAAGGCGTTTGATAACTCTTACACCATTTGAATGGTAATTCTGTCTACCTTTGATCCTTCTTATTTTGTTACATATGTCACCATGAAATTCAGGTTGTGAAATGCCCAAAGTAATATACTATGTTGCTTGTATGGGTCTGAATTTCAAAAGAAGTTGCCAATAATTTTTGGAAAATTTCCAGAAAGTCTTTACTAGTTTATATAAGCGAAAACCTCGGCCTAAAAGTTTCTTCTTTATTTATAATCAATTAATACTGGATGAGCGATGAAATGTAGATACCGTTTGATGGTAATCTATGAACATCACCGTCAAGCCAGGGAAAATTTACTATGTTGACCCCAAAATGGTCTCTTTTGTCATACACACTCGTATTAATCTCTCCATAAACAAATTTGATATTTAGGTCTAAAAATTGTGTTTCTGTGTTTGTAACGTTTGCCTTGTTTAGAGTCAATTCTTGTGGGTTAATAACATTTTTATACTTTTCAAAAATAGAATTGTCGATAGTAATAATATCATGCAGGTACTTAGAAGTACCTATGAAACATTTCAAATCATCATGTTTTCATAGACGTGGCCTCAGACAGTGCATGCATTTTATATATTCTTTCCATTTCGTGCGTGAACATCGACGGCGGATGTGGCTAGCCAACAGGGGATGCTATCTCCTCCCGGGCACCTGGTCCAACCTCTAGCTTGATAGGGGTCCGTCGATGCTCAATTTGGTGATCTATTGTGAGTGCTGTTGAGATTATCGTCAGGATCTTCTTTAACTCATTCTAGGCTTTTGAAGATTTTGGATATTTTTTTTCATACGTGTATTAAAATAAATCTGCAACAAGAGGCTAACAATTAGTACCCAAAAGTTCAACTTTCGGCTTTATAATCAATAAAACACATGTAATAAGTCTTTAAAAAATAGGATTTTACAAATTTAGATACATTGCTAATTCTAGCAACTGCTCAACTACAAGTTTGTCTAGACATCTGACGTCAGCCCTCACGGCGGTAAAGGAACACGTTGCAAAATATTGTGAAACTGTTTTTAACAGGAATGATGTAAATTTATTTTGGTCTATAAAAAATTCCGGGGATGTGATTGACAAGATAAAATCTAGAAATGTTCAAGCCAATACGATTGCTTCATACGATTTTTCAAATATGTACACCACGCTTCCTCACGACAAGATCAATGATCAGTTGTCCAAACTCATTAAATGGTGCTATAATCGAGAGGGGAAAATTTATATTTGTACATCTGAATCAAAGGGTTTCTTTTCCGCTACAGAATACAAATCATACAAATCATGGACATGTAGCGACCTGTGTAGTGCCTTGTCCTTCCTCTTGGACAACATTTATGTAAGATTTGGTGAGAATCTCTACAAGCAGGTTGAAGGGATTCCTATGGGTACTAATTGTGCGCCTCTTGTTGCAGATTGATTTTTATACACATATGAAAAGGAATTTATTCAAAATCTTCAAAAGCAAAGAAAACATGATGATGTGAAATGCTTCATTGGTACTTCTAGGTACCTGGATGATATTCTTACTCTCGATAATCCTGTTTTTGAAAAGTATAAAGATGTTATTTATCCACAAGAATTGACTCTAAACAAGGCAAACTTTACAGACACTGAAACACCATTTTTGAACCTAAATATCAAAATTGTCAATGGAGAAATTCATACAAGTGTATATGACAAACGAGATGATTTTGGATTCAACATAGTAAATTTCCCCTGGCTTGACGGTGATGTCCCTAGATTACCGTCATACGGTATCTACATTTCACAGCTCATCCGGTATGCTAGAGCATGTACTGATGTTTTGGATTTTCATAATAGAAATCTACAAATTACAAAGAAACTTTTAGGTCAAGGTTTTCGCTTTCACAAACTAGTAAAGACTTTCTGGAAATTTTACAAAAATTATGATCAACTTCTTTTGAAATTCGGACCCATACAAGCAACGGAGTATATTACTTTAGGTATTTCACAACCTGCATTTTATGGTGACATAATTAACAAAATAAGAAGGATCAATGGTAGACAGCATATGTATCGAAAATGCGTCAGAGTCATCAAACGCCTTTTATACCGTGGATATGATCCTAATGTCACCAAACGGACACTAAGCTTGGTACTTGACCAATATACAGTCTGGTACGAGCGCATTCTTAAGACTTGCACTCTGACTGACTGTGACGACGGGACTCCATGACGGGCCCTGTCCAAACCTCTTTAGAGAAGACAGGGCCCCGACCACCTGTCCTCTCTGAATGTCAGTCGGACTCCTCGGGTGATAACATATATGAGCTCGCTACAGCCGGCAGAGCACGGACTGTATTACGCACGTCCTCTTTTTATATCCATTTACATATTCATCTGTGTTGCCTGGACCCCTGCGTTTTACGGTCTTGTTTGTGTGTGGTCATCTAACAGTGAGGAGGTTGTTTTACACCATAATTGTGCGTTCTTCGAGACCTCTGGGAAATCGGAATAGTGGGAGGGTTGTGCGCACGTAATTCAGGATAACCACACCGTCTGCTATTTACGTGGCAGATGGCCGTCCTAAGTCGGCACCGGTTGCCCATTGGTCTCGTTGGTTTATGTGTAGTCTTTTATGTTTCATGTTTCTATGTTGTGAGTTGGTGTTCCTTGTCCCTTTTGCGTCTCTTTCTGTGGGTATCTGATCTGTGTTTTTTGCATGGGTGTTTTGGGATTTTGCGGTGGGTGCTGCAACCTAGTGTTGTTGGAGATCCCCTCCTTTCTTTTAAAATGATCGCATCATCTATAAAAAGAGGTCAAACTTTCAGAATGGACCAGACATGCAGGTTTCAGTTATAGAATCCTCGTCAGTGATTATAAACCAAAACAATGAGTATCCAAACAGTGAAAACATACTTAAAAGATTGCAAAAGAGTGGAAGCAAAGATTGGATATGATGCGTAAGGACCCAATTGTTTGACTTTTCATGTAATCCAGTGAATTTTGAATGCTTATGAAAAATACGATCAAATACATTGATCGGAACTTGGCTACTTGTGGCCTCGGAGCTTTGATCCACGAGCAGTAACACTCACCAAGTGGTGCAAATGTAATAAGTTTCAAAGTGATGGCATACTTTTTTCAGAATTTTTGTACCAAAGAAATACTCTTTCATACCATGTTTCTAAAGAATCTTATATATATTCTTTTGTCTTTTGTTTTCAAATGAATTTTTCATTGGTGGTGCCGACCAAAAGATCAAAACATCTAAGCTTCCAAAATGAATTTCAAAAAACATCCAATGCCGTCGTAGTTCGGTCATGGAATCGAAACTTTAATAAGTTTATCAGAATCCCGTATATCAAATCAGATATACGTGATTTTGCTATAAGAGATTCACAACAATTATGAAAAAGGAAGTGCTCCAATTCAGGAAAATTTCAAAAAATCTAATGAAACAGGAATTGTCTCTCGTACCTTTGTCATCCTCTGTTAGTCATGCATTTTGTATGTCAATCATTCTGTTGAAATTGACATTTGAAGGAAACTTTTCTCATTGAAAACACTCCCCAGGAGTAAATAACTTAATAATTTCAAGCAAAGTTCATCATTTGATATTAAGATTTTCATTAAATTCAAATAATAAACATCTTCAAAATAAAGTTTCTGTTTTGTTTTATTCGTCTCTACTGTGCGGAGTTTCATAATAGAATTGCCAACAAGCCTACGTTTCAATAGATGAATAAATAAACAAATAGACAAACATTTTGTCAAGGTATTTTGTAAAGGCAAAAATGGCATGCTGCTAATGATTTAGAACAAAACAAAAAAATAAAAAAAAAAGGTATGTACAGAATTGCGATGGCTATCCGGATAATAAATCACTCTCTGAAGGGATTAAAACGGCATTTGGCATATGGCAAATTTAATTGACTGAAGGATGGATCCTCTTAATGCAGATGATGAGCACACCTTGTAAGATTTCTTCATTTAAGGATGTGACAAATGATCCAGCAAGTAAACCTTGCACAGACCACAACGGAACACAAAAACCGAGGTGAAGGAGGATATCTCTAACACGACTTGGTTACAGCACCGACAACAAAACATCAAAACACCTCATGTGAAGTTGTGAACACACATCATAGAAATACAAAGCAAGAGACGAAAAAGGACTAGGAATGCAAAATACGACGTTAAAAAGATAAGACTACACATAAACCGACGAGATCAATGGGCAATCGATGCCGACTTAGGACGGTCATCTGCCACGTTAAAAGCAAATTATGTAGTCATCAGGATGAAGTGCACACAACCCTCTCACTTTTTCGGTTGCCTAGAGGTCTCGAGGACGCATAATTGATGATTAAGTACCGATGTAATATTATAACCTCTTCATTGTAAATAAAACCATGAGACAAAACCACATCAACAAGCAACAAGGGCAATGAGAAATACAACTACACCCACATAGATAAAAAAAAAAGGGTATCTCCAACAAGACCTGGATGCAGTACCAACAGCAAAACCCCAAAACACATAGCAGACGCAAAAGGTACAAGGAACTCTATATTACATAGAAACATCAAATACAATTGACCAGACATAAACCAACGAGACAAATGAGCAATTGGTGCCGACGTAGGACGGCCATCTACCACGTCAGTAGCAGACGGTGTGGTTATCCGGATTACATGCCGATAACCCTCCCACTTTTCCCAGAGATCCCGAAGAACGTACACTTGTGGTGTAAAATAATTTCATCACTTTAAGATAACTATACAAACAGACAGCATGACACAGGGACCAGAGAAACACACAGATATATGAATGGATACAAAACATAAGGCGTACGAAATACAGTCCGTGCTCTGCCGGCTGTAGCGAGCTCATGGTTGTTACTAACCGAGGAGTCCGACTGAGATTCAGAGAGGACAACCAACAATCAAAACTGACATACCGAAATATGAACGACGACACATTAATTTATGGCTCGTTCTTAACGCCTTGTTCGCAAGGAACTTAACTGGAGCAAAAAGAACAGGTCACAGTCTCAAATGAAAGGTCTTACCATGAGGAATCTTCATGTAGGATGTCACGTCATTGTTACAAATAAGCAAGTAGAGATAATTTATATTGGTTCATCCGATTTCAAGAAAAAAGTAAATACAAAATCCGGATTTGTTACATATTTTCCAATGTATTGATGATACTAGCTTCAGAACGAGGTCTGAATTGACAGTATATCATAAAATACGTGTATTTGTCATTTCTCTGTAATATGAAGCATAAAAGTATCATGTTCTCTTCTTGTTTGTTACGTGCATAGAAGGCCTCATCCTTATTTGGTCTTTAACATTTTTTCTCTTTCAAATTATAAAACTCAACGAAAAAGTAAATAAATTCAAAATTATGTGTTAACCGATTTCACAAAATGACGGAGCAGTAAAGTCGGGTGTTTGTAGCAATCTTGAGATGCTTAGTCTTCCCTGCCAGCTAGTGTCACTCTGAATTTACGGATTCGTTACACAACCCTATTATTTTAGTTATTTTCTCGTCTGTTTGTTCTATTTTCTTTTCTCGTGAGTACCGGTATATGCTCTCAAAAATTTATAGGCCTTTCAATTGTGATTTTTGGAGTCTGATTTCGGGTTTTGTGTTTGACTTTCATTTTATGTAACTTCATTCATTTTTTTGTATTTTTGAAGTCCACTTATCTATAATTTGTGTTGAATTTACTTTTTTTTAATGTATGAATCATTTAGACCATATCAACGTTAACCTTTGTGAATCATGCATATTATGACTTTTTAATGAAAAGAAGGGAGGAGATCTCCAACAAGACCCCGTTGCAGCATCAACAGTAAAACACCAAAACACCCGATGCAAAAACACAAAAGACGAGTACAGCACGAGACGGAAAAGAGACACACGACATGTAAACATGAAGTTATGACTGTTGCCCTAAATGAATCAAAGCAGTCTTCTCATCTTATTATTGCATATGCATCTGCATACTATTCAACATATTTAGTCCCTCTATTATTTCTCATTGACCAAATATTAACAAGTTGAGTGTTATTTAATGTGTGTAAAAATATAATGCAACCTCCGGTATAAAATTTCCTCTCTTTATCATCAGATTTTGGACGCTTTACACACAAATATGGTTATAAAAAAGTTCTGATCATCATTCTTAAGCATTGTTAAATGCAACATTACATTTCATCAACCTTAAAAGAAATAAGCACAGTTTTTTTTTCATACCAAATATGTCTATTTACAACCCGATCCTCTAAAGAGGGCACCATGAATTCTACTTCCGAAATATGAAACAAAATTACCAAAGCCTTTTTCCAATCTATTTTGATTTGATGAATAATAATAATAATAAAAGAAAAATGAAGTGTCTAACTATTTTGCAAGAGAGCAGCCGTGAGTGTCACTGCTGGTGGACCAGGAGTCCCCGAGGGCACATGTAGCCAAGTTCGATCAATTTCGGTTGATCGTTTCTTCAACGCATTCTAAAATTTCTGTTATCAAAATTTCTTGAAATTTCTAAAATGTGGGTCCTGTAGCATCATATCCTACCCATTCTGCTACGTCTTTCGGTACGCTTTTTCGACATAGTAACTTTCATACTTTTTTGGCATATTACATTGTTTAGATTTGAGGATCACTGACGAGGGTTAAGTACCCGAAACGTGCATGTCTGGTCCATGTTGCCAATTTATCTGTTCTTAAATGATGCTATTCAATATGAAGACGTTTACACTTGTAGACAGAATTTCTATATGTGTTACACCAGACATGTATGTTCATATCAGATCCCCCTTTACACCAGACATGTATGTTCATATCAGATCCCCCTTTACACTAGACATGTATGTTCATATCAGATCCCCCTTTCCAGAATGATCAGTGACATTCTACATTGTGATTGAATGGCTGTAGTCATCACCAAACATGACATACTTACCTGATCTGTACATCAAAATGTTCATCGAGACAATCACCGAATTTGACAGGTTTCCATGGAGCCGTTGCAACGGGTGTTGCATGCAATCAGGAGACGCTGACTCTCCCCGGGCACCTGATCTCACTTCGGAGTGTTGTTTATTCCGGGGTTCGCAACCGTTTCGATGGGAATTCTCACGATTTGGCCTTGCCTTCTCGACTTTGAGAATGAATAACTGTTAGGTACTTCTTTGATGTTTATTTGAATAAATTAAAGGAAAGACTTAGAGTTAAGATAAAAGATTGAGAAGAGAAATTAAAGAAAGATATACTGCCTTCCTACCAACATCCCTCACTTATATTCTCCGTTAATGTTGTTACGAGCTTATACAGTATGTAATGTACTTATAAATCATGTCCTTTAAATGATGCTATTGAATTTAAAGACGTTTAACATCCGATCATAATTTTTGACAAAGAAGGCTGCGTACTCTCTAGCAACTGAGTTGCGACACCTACTTTCTTATAAACAAATGTATGTTGCATAACATTTTAATTCGCTTTTAAATAAATGTTTCTGAACAATGTATACGTGTCATGTGGAGTAGACCATGAACTATCATGACCGCCAAAAAAGGTGTTGAAGAAGATACCATCTATATGAACATCTTTGTATTTTCTGAGAACCACATTGGTTATATTGAAGGTCGGGGACTTTGCACCGTCAAACCAAACAGCCAGCCAGCCATCAGGGTTACCATGTCCACTACTGCGGACTGAGTTTAGATGGATCCTCTGTCTCAGTGTTGTCCAGTAATTCCTTCTGAAGACAAAGTGAGAGTTTCGGAATGATACTCCATAATCATCGTTGGTGTCTATATCCACATTGTGCTGACTTTTCTCCCAATGGCTGAAATTTGGAACTTGGTTACTTTTGGGAAAATAAAGGTAAAGTTCTCCAACACCATTGGCTCTCCACATGAAACGTGTAGATATGCAGTGGTTGGCATCTCTTCCTCCTGAACACTTTGTGCTGTAACCAAATGTACCTGGTAATTTACCTCCCTTTACGAAGTCGAACTTGAGATCAAAAAGGACTTGATAACTTAAGGAGACGTCATCTGCCCCTGATGGAAAACCTTTGGGCTTAATGAAGTACTGTACCCCTTTTGCACGGTCTTCGGTACATGAATGGCTACCTTTATCATAATTAACCTGTAAGGAGATTAGTTTAATGTTAAGCGAGAACTTAATTTAAGGCGAGAACAATGCAAATCAAATTTGATAAGTATATGGTCTGCAGTGCCGTCAACTAGAGAAGTATCAAAATTTCAAAGAAAGGCTGCGAGTAAACCGATGCTGCACATATTGAAAATGGTTAAAACGGATGCAAATAAGCAAACAAATGAGACAAAAGCAACATCATGTTTCTACGTTATCAAGCTACGGCAAAATATATCAGAGTTGGAACACAATATGCATTTGTTCTTTAGTAATAAAGTATCGTTTCCAAAACTTCATTGATTGCAATTCCTTGTATCAATTAAAACATTGTCTCGCTTCGACAAACATGTACACCACTGTCCTTACTATCTGTCTAATAAAGTAAAACATAGTTAAGAATTACCTTCAGGACATAACATCCCGAATGGTGAGGGTCCTCTACGACTTGGACCGAGTCACGGACACCATCATTGACACCAAAAACATTGTTAGCGCCAAAGTCTTCACCAATGTAGTGTAGGTAAGACGAGACACTTTGTTTACCTGCACATGGATGACCTTCAAGAGAATGCAACAACATGTACTAAGATGTTCTGTCAATCATTGATTAAGCAAAAACCTAGCGAAAATTTAGATCCTATGTGCAAATGAGTTAAAGAAGATCCTGACGATAATCTCAACAGCACTAACAATAGAGCACTATATTGAGCATCGACGGACCCCTAGCAAGCTGGAGGTGGGATCAGGTGCCCGGGAGGAGTAAGCATCCCCTGTTGGCTAGCCGCACCCGCCGTCGATGTTAACGCACGATGAAGAACACAGTATATAAAAAAACCTGCATTGCCTGACTTTATGTCTATATAGAAAGTGCTATGGCGACCAGTCCATGTCAGGGAAATATATTCAAAACACTTACTGTCAAACCCCTCGCGGGGAACTTTTTTACGAGCTCCACACGGCAAAGGGCAAGAAACTTTGAGAAGAGGGATCTGGACGTACTTATGTTCAAGCCATACGAAAGAATGGGAAGGTAAATCACCATCTTTATAGGGATTATGGGCGAAAAATATTTGATTTGATTTTCACAGTATAATCGTTCAAGAGTACATGATACATTATCATATATTACTGAAGGCTTACTATGTTGTAAGGTCAGGTTTAGTCACATTACAAGAAATGTCCAGTAATATCCCGTGTTGCATGTTACCGAGCCGCCACGAGGCAAGATGATATCTTGATTGGTTCATGCGATGAGAGGAATTATTAGACAATAATCAAGTGTTGGGTAGTTGTTATTTCTGTCCTAAAAATTGTATTCTAATTATCGCAGACGAAATGAATTGCTGCCACAGTAATTTTCTGAAAATGACTGTTTTTCTGAGACTCTGTTTCATTACAGGCGTGAATAAGAGAGAATGTGTTGGAGAATAATCACTGGGCGAGATTTTTTTTTTGTATTTTTTCCCAAATTCGTCAGACTTTCGATTGTGGTTTTGGAATATGGTTTCGCCTTTTGTATTTGACTTTTATTCATGACTTTTATGACTCTCAAGTCATATTAGAATTATTAGAATTCTGTTAAAATTACGTCTTTATCCATTTTGATTTATTTCTATTTGTAGTTATTTTCGACATACCTTGAAGAATAAGAGCCTGGACTTGGTACCAACAAAATAGCAGGACTGCGATTACCAATGCCATCCTACATAGTAATGAGTTTTGAATTTATTCTATATCTATGAAATTCATATATATACAAAAGACAAATGTAACAAACGTTGATTCCTTCATTATCTGAGAAAGGAGGGGATCTCCAACAACACCCGTTTGTAGCACCAACAGCAAAACACTAATGCAAAAACACAAAGCATACACACACAGAAAGAGACGCAAATGTACAAGGAACGCCAAATCACATGGAAACATCAAACACAAATGACTACACATAAACCAAAGATACCAATGGGCAGTTGATGCCGATTTAGGACGGCCTCCTCAGTAGCAGACGGTGTGGTCATTCTGGATTACGTGCACACAACGCTCCCCCTTTTCGATTACCCAGAGGTCTCGAAGAACGCACAACAGCATGACGCAGGGACCTAATATGATCACCCGAGGAGTCCGACTGAGATTCAGAGAGGACAGGTGGCCGGGACCCTGTCTTCTCTAAAGAGGTTTGGACAGGACCCGTCATGTGTCTAAGTGTTTTCCCCTCTAAGTGCTTTCCCCTGACTTGGTCGCCATAGCGCTTTCTATATTGACATAACTTCAAAGAGTGCAGTGTATGTATTTCATATATTGCTTTCATTTTCGTGCATGAACATCGACGGCGGTGCGGCTAGCCAATAGGGAATGCTCACTCCTCCTAGGCACCTGGACCGTCGATTCTCAGTTTGGTGCTCTATTGTGAGTGATGTTGAGATTATCGTCAGGATCTTCTTTAATTAATTCTAATAAGCTTTAAAAGTTAATAATAAACAATTCAAGCAAAATGACAACATGCAGATTTCTCCTCATTGAGTATACATTTTGAATTCCAATAGGATCCTTTCTTTATACGCTAAGCATAAAAATTCAGACCATATGTAACAGGAAATAAGCGAAATTTAAGATTTCGTATAATCCTGGTATCGATTTGTCAATTCATGCAACTCCTGAAATTGATCATGTATTTCATGCAATTCTTGATTTTTTCATGAACTTTTCCACTTAGTTCCTAACCTATATTTAGTCTTATTTTGACTTTTGATTCACTATGATTCTTTTCACTCGACCATCTCTGTAAAGTAAAAAGGAACATGTGTGCCAAATATGTGAATGAAAAGATTTGAGCAAAAATAATCAAGGGGTAGGGGGGAAATCTGCCTTTTTTTTGGCCCCTTTTTTTTTTTTTTTTTTTTTTTTTTTTTTTTTTTTTTTGCTATTTTCAAAAATTGTTTTCTGACTGTTTTTTTTTTTATCAGAGATATTATTGTTTATTGAAGTTGAATCGATTCGAAAATAGACATTATGCAAATTACCCACTACTACCGAAATAAATGGTAAAATGATAACATAGTATATATAGAGCAAGCGCATGTGACAAAGTTAGACTTTCCATGTACATTCAGATTATAAAAAGGAATGTCCCATATGAGTTTGAACCTCACACTGTAGGTATGTTTGTCCCTTGTCGAAAATCTTAATTTCTAATGTGAAGACATAGAGCTCAATTTTCAATCATTAAGCCCTACAATGTAAGGTTTTCGAGAAACTACGAACAATTTGTCCTTAGAAGCATAATGAATAAAAAATTTAACCTTTTTAAAATTTTTGATTGGGGCCAAAATTGATCACTTTTGCCCCTTCCCCTTTCTAAGGGACATAAAAACAAAGTATAAGCCAAAATTAAAACGACCTTATCTAACATGATTGGTAAACTACTATAAGAATAAAATTGAAATTATCCAACGAATACATTGTTATTGTACCCTTACTAACTTTTCTTAATAATGCACAAAATAGAAAAATGCCTGAAATGCTTTGATTTACCACCTTTTATGTGATGTCTTGAAACAATGTATGGTACAAACAATGAAGTATTGGCTAGGCAACGAATGTTCCCGCCTGACAACAGACATGGACATATCAGTATACAATGTCAATTAAACAAATCGAAGTCGAGGATGACTGTCTCTCCGCAAAAAAAACTTTTGGACATCCCCCGGCCTTCATGAATATCTAAATACTCCGATTTTCATTTTTAAAGAATAATGAAAAAATATATATACAATACAAAATAGTAGAGCAACCAAGTCGCTAAATTTAAAATTTCAATCAACCCCCCCCCCCCCCCCCCCGCAACACACACACACACACACAGGGCTAAATTTGTCATTAAAAAAACGAAAGAATATTACATGGGTAATCAGATTTGACCTGTTTTAAATAATTTGATGGTCAGAATTTCTGTAATATCAGTGAAGAGCTAACAATTAGTAAAAATTCAAAATCAAAGATCTATTTAACAAAAAGAAAATTCCTTTCACAAAGAGATAACAAAATGCCATAATGCTTAATGAATTTTTTTTATCAAAATTGATTTTTCTAATTTCAACTTCCTTCATGGACGGATAAGCACATCTTCTCAGATAAATGGTGAAAATGATGAAATGCAATCCTTTTATTTGAATTTTGAAAGTGTTCATTCAAACAAAATAATTATTGAAATGAAACGATATTTTGATATGTGAATATATTCTTCAGAAAGTTTGATAGAGGTCGATTAGAAAACGTGGGAGTTACAGGCAATGAAACTACCCCTCCCCCCAAAATTCACTAAAGATATTCTAGGAAATGTTTCATCGATCCTGTGGAGTTAAACACCTTATGATTACAGCTTAGTCCGATTTGGACATATAAATATTAATTAAAGGTGTTGATTTATTTTAAAGAGGACGAGAAATTTACATCATTTATTTCTGAAAATGGTACCTGGATATACCAAACCATTTGATATGAAAGTATTTTGTCCTCTTAAATTGTAGAAATAATTAAGCAAAACAATGATTCTGTTATCAATAAAACAAGGAAATATGCGTTTAATTTTACAAGCTTCAATTTCGATCAGCGGCGTAGCTACATGTAGCTACCTATACGGCTTAATCACATGTTCGTATTGACATTCGAGGCAACCATTGCATTTTCTTTCTAAGCGTGACGGTTTGACAACACTTGTAGCTAAAACGTTACTTAAAGATGTTGTACTACATGTATATAATAATGAGGATAGCCTCTGCTTTCTAGTACTAGATCTGAAGTTTCTGGTTGGCTTTGCGTTAATGGTCATCATACGAAATTGACTGTTAACGAAAAAAGTAAACTTAGAAACCTTCTCAGTAAAGGTCCAAAATAAAGGGAACCCCGTTCTTTCACATGGCGGGAAAACCTTGAAATTATTATGGATGCATGTGAGGAGTACAAAGGAGGACGTGGAACTAGACACACTCTCCAAATGGATGAAATCCATAGGAGAACTACATGAAAGAAGAATAGGGCGTCTTCGGCATTCAGTTAACAACAGACACAGTCAATTTTTCATGACCCTGTTGTTCTCAAAGAACTTTCTGATCTCCTTGAAAAATACATCATTGTTCCTGCTGACGTTTGCAAGTCATACTATTTCAAATGGTTGAGAGAGGAACTAGGATTACATTCAGCACCTGGAAACCCAACATACACACTTACAAACTTATCTGTATCTGAAATACTTGACAACCACAAATCTGCTCTTGGGTCCTTCGATACTCATACTGATGACTCTGATCTTGAACTACCTTATATCTACTGGATTCCAAAAATGCACAACAATCCTTACAAAAACCGATTCATTGCCGGTTCGTCCAGGTGCTCCACAAAACCTCTTTCCATTTTGCTTCCGAAAATATTAACTCGCAATCAAGCAAGGTCTTCAAACATTCTGCGATACAACATATTCCAGACATTGCATCAATCAGATGTGGATCCTAAAGAATTCTAAGGAACTTTTGGAAAATTTAAAAGCCACCAATTTTAATCATATTGCCAGCATAAAATCTTTCGACTTCTTCACGCTCTTCACTACCATTCCGCACCAAAAGCTCAAAAATACCTTTCTTTCAAAAAATGGGAACATGAAATACGAATACCTTGTCATAGGGCGGGAGGATACTTATTTTTTGAAGGAACACTCTGATTCAACAAAAAGTATACCGAAGATGATATCATCCGGATGCTTGATCGACTGTATTCCAGCAAATAGTCCCCATGGGTACCAATTGCACCCCACTGCTTGCAGACTTATTTTTATATTACGAAGCTGGCTTTATCCAGACCTTGCTCTCGAATGGGCGAAAGCACCTCGCATCTCTGTTCAATTTTACCTTCATATACACAGATGATGTGTTGTCCATCAATAATCCCAACTTTAAGGATAATCTACATGAAATCTATCCTCATGAACTAGATATTGAGGAAACAACCGAGAGCGACAGATCCGTTTCGTACTTGGATATACTTCAAACTTTCGAGGCAAACTACCATTTGAACACCTCACTGTATGACAAGCGTGATGATTTCAGCTTCCACAAATCAACTTCCCTTTCATGAGTAGCAACATTCTGTTTTCTCCTGCCTATGACGTTTTTGTTTCCCAGCTCATACACTACACCAGGGCATGTTCTAAATATGAATATGTCATCGTTAGAGCCTGACGACTGACTTGCAAATAAGCTCAGGGTTATATTGCACAACGGCTGAAATCATCTTTGAGGAAGTTCTTTGGTCGCTACGTGGATATAATAAAAGCATATCATATCCCCCTTTCCAGAATGATCAGTGACATTCTGGATTGTATGGCTGTCATCATCACCAAACAAGACTTACCTGATGTGTACACCGGTATGAACATCGAGACAATCACCGAAATTGACAAGTTTCCATAGAGCTGTTGCGACGGGTGTTGCATGCAATCAGGAGACGCTGATTTTCCCCAGGCACCTGGTCTCACTTCGGAATTTTATTCACTCCGATGTTCGCAACCGTTCCTATGGAAAATCTAATGCTTTTGCCTTGCCTTCTCGACTTTGAGACTGAATACCTGATCGGTACTTCTTTAATGTTTATGTTATCCCTAAAATGACCAGTTATTATACATAATTACCTGACCTTTCAGGAATAACATTATATATTCTCTGTAACATATACATGTGCATCATCAATCCAAGCAAAATGACAATAAGTGTCATGTTAGGCTTTTTCTCCGCAATAAGTATACCTCTTGTAACTGGTATATATAACACGGTAGCGAATCACGTGATATACAAATAATCCCTTGCAAGGGAATCCCCTTCGATTAAACAAGGTAAATTGGCTTAAACCACCTTTTATGAAATAAGTTATGCCTGTCATATGAGCATCATTATCATTTATATGATGGGAATCTTTTCTGGTCGAGAATAGAGGAATATTTAGAGAACACTGAAACAGAAAATTTTCTGTTCTGTTTACATGTTATGATATGGTGCACGTAAATGAACAAAATTTTCTATCTAAGTGTTGTGGGTCATGTATTATTTTAGTTTTACTTTATGTGTAGGTACACATGTACTTAGTCATGTTATATTATGATTTCATAATAATTCTTTCTAGATTTTACTATGTCATGTTTATCTCATTAGAGAATATTCCAGTATGTTCCTTGTTACATCATTATCATCACATGACTGAGATTTCTAGAATTTACTCTATTGTTAATCATTTGTAATGAGTCATTGTTCTAGAAGCTTCTGGTAAATTCATTTGTATTAAGTATATATACCTCTGAGGAACTGTGTTGATGGGACATTCGTACACATTCGTAGACACGATTCATTCATCTATTCTGATATACTGGGACACTTTATTTGTTGAGACTTTAATCCATTTAACAACGTTTGGACACCGATCTTTCGAGAACGTTTGTGATTACCGGAAACCATACATTCGATAGACTTTGTGGACCGTAACGGACACTTTGATCCGGACATTGTATTGTAAGTTGTAATCATTTTAAATATATATATTTTGTATATAATTAAACTTGTAAATTTATATTCTGTCTTTGTCTGATTTTTGCTGGCGTTTTGGGGTATTCTGACCCATAACAGAATTGGGGGCTCGTCCGGGATAGTAATCTCTGCATATTTGCACTTTACGTAAAGTTCGTTTATTGAAAAAAAGAAAATTCTCCAAACTTTTGCCAGCAGAAATCAATCATGGTATTTTCGGTCACTGAATTTTTGAAATCGCCGACTGTACAAGAGTTCGAATCATTGAAGAAAGATGATTTGATTGGTTTAGGTCTTCACTTGAAGTTAGATGTAAAATCTTCTATGAGAAAACAAGAAATTAGAAATATTGTGGCTAAAGAGCTTTTAGCTAAGGAAATCTTTTCGTCATACGATTTTCCTGTTGAACCTGTTTCAAGCGAAACCAAAATGTCAAAATTTGAGTTTGAATTAGAGAAAATGAAAATACAATTACAATTTGAAAAAGAAGAAAAAGAAAGACAATTTCAAATTGAAAGAGAAGAAAAAGAAAGACAATTTGAAAAAGAAGAAAAAATAAGACAATTTGAAAAAGAAAAGGAAGAAAGAGAGAAACAGGAACGTATGCACGAGAAAGAACTCCAGTTTGAGTTAGAAAAGTTAAAGTTAGAGAAAAGCGCTAAGGAAAATCCTGTTCCTTCGCCTGTCAAGTCTGAATTCGACGCCGCCAAAAACATCAGATTAGTACCAAAATTTCAAGAAAAGTCCGTGGACAAATATTTTCCACATTTTGAGAAAATCGCGGCCAATCTGAAGTGGCCACGCGATTTTTGGCCAACTTTATTACAAAGCGTACTTATTGGCAAAGCGGCTGAAGTGTACTCGGCGCTCAGTATTGCTGAGAGTTCAGACTATGACAAGGTCAAGGACACGATTTTGAGAGCATATCAGTTAGTACCTGAGGCGTACAGACAAAAGTTTAGAAAGTACAAAAAGTTTGAAAATCAAACATATGTTGAATTTGCTCGAGAAAAAGAAGATTTATTTGATCAGTGGTTTCGATCTAAGAAAATTCCCAATTCATTTGACAATTTGCGTCAGATCATTCTGATAGAAGAGTTCAAAGAGTGTGTACATCAAGATTTAAGAACTCATTTGGAAGACAAAAATGTTAAAACTCTTGAAGAAGCCGCTGTTTTGTCTGATACGTATGCTCTCACTCATAAGAAAAATTTCGTGTCGAAAACTCAATCTAGCGATAGCGCAAAAACTTCAGATTTTCCAAAGAAAAATTTACAAGAGTCTCAGTCGTCCATTAGTTCCCAGTCACCATCTCAAGGTGGTTCTACGTCCGGACCTAGGTCCGAGCGTTCTGAGGCATCCCCAGGGGTGGGGTCGCTTCCTACATGCAATTATTGTAAGAAAAAAGGTCATGTTATTGGTGAGTGTTTGAAGCTTAAGAAGAAAAAAGAACTTAAGTCACAGGCCTGTGCGTCTGTTAGAAATGATAGGAAAGCCTTAGATTCGATTTGTTCTGACACTCCTGAGATTCAGGGTTCTAAGTCCAGTTCTGATGATTTTGTGGAGGATCATTATAAGCCCTTTTTGTCACAGGGATTTGTTTCACTCAGTGATTCTAGCGAAGCGTTGCCTGTTCAGATTTTGAGAGATACTGGTGCTGCCCAGACTTTATTGTTAGAGGGTTCATTGCCTTTGTCTGAGCACACTTTTACTGGTAGGTCAGTTTTATTACAGGGTGTGGAGCTAGGCGTCATTGATGTTCCCCTTCATAAAATTTATTTGAAGTCAGACTTAATTACTGGACCTGTTATCGTAGGTGTTCGACCTACTCTTCCCGTTCAAGGCGTTTCCTTGTTGCTTGGCAACGATTTAGCTGGCGGCAAAGTTGTAGCCGATCCGATTGTTTGTGAGAAAATCACGTCCGATGTCGTGTCTGATGATGAAGACGACGACTTGTACCCAGCCTGCGCAGTTACCAGGGCGATGGCCAGGAAAATACTGAAAGAGGCTGATCGTACTCCTGCACTTAACGAGGACCATCCCTCCAAAAATATAGACCTTTCTGACACATTCATGTCTACCATTGATGACAACGTACCTGAGACGTCAGTACCACTTCATGTTGACAAGTCTCCGACAGTACCTAGTGATGATTCCTATCCGCCATTAGACAGGGATACAGATGCCTTAAGCCGTGAGCAGCTCCTCTCCGAGCAAACTAAAGATCCGGAGATGATCCGACTAAGTGAGAGGGCCCTTCCCCGAGAAGAAACAGACAAAGTCGGAGAGTGCTTCTACATACAAGATGGCATCCTCATGCGGAAATGGAGACCACCCGATGCACCCCCTAATGACGTGTGGCGGGTCGTTCACCAGATAGTGGTTCCAGTAGTGTATCGCGGGGACATCATGAGTTTAGCTCACGACACACCCATGGCAGGTCATTTAGGTGTCAATAAGACTTATAATAGGATTTTAAGTCACTTTTACTGGCCTAAGTTGAGAAAAGATGTGTCTGAGTTTTGTAAGTCTTGTCATAGTTGTCAGATGGTAGGTAAACCCAATCAAGTTGTACCACCTGCTCCCCTCCAACCCATTCCAGCCTTTGAGGAACCTTTTAGTAGGGTGTTAGTTGATTGTGTAGGTCCTTTGCCTAGGACTAGGTCAGGGAATCAGTACTTACTGACAATTATGTGTACTTCGACTAGGTTTCCTGAAGCCATACCTCTTAGGAATATTAAGGCAAAGACCATAGTTAAGGCCCTTACAAAGTTTTTCAGTTTCGTAGGTGCTCCCAAGGCTATTCAGTCAGATCAGGGTTCGAATTTTATGTCAGGATTGTTTCAGCAGGTTATGCATGAGCTAGGTATCAGGCAGTATAAGTCTTCTGCGTACCATCCTGAGTCCCAGGGGGCACTTGAACGCTTTCATCAGACCCTTAAAACTATGATGAAAACATATTGTCACCAGTATGAAAAAGACTGGGATGAAGGGGTTCACCTCGTGTTGTTTGCGGCACGAGAAGCGGTTCAGGAGTCACTGGGGTTCAGTCCCTTTGAGCTAGTTTTTGGGCATACGGTCAGGGGGCCATTGAAGTTATTGAAGGAAAAATGGTTGACTGAGACTAGCGATTTGAATCTCTTAGACTACGTGTCTAATTTCAAAGAGAAATTATATAATGCTTGCAAATTGGCTCAAGAAAATCTCAAAACCTCACAAATGAAAATGAAAACATGGTATGACAAAGATGCTAGAAACAGAGTTTTTAAACCAGGCGATAAAGTTCTTGTATTTTTGCCTATCCCTGGTCATCCTTTGCAAGCTAGATATTTCGGTCCTTATGAGATTGAGAGTAAAATTAGTGATGTTAACTATGTGGTTAAGACACCAGGTCGGCGAAAAGAAAAAAGAGTGTGTCATGTTAACATGTTGAAAGAGTATTTTGATAGAAGTGACCGAAATTTTGTAAAACCAGTTTCCACTTTGGCCAATGTAAATACATTAGAAAATTGTGTTGAACCTGAATGTAATGAAGAGACTGTCGAAAAAGACTTCGCTCAAAGTGTCCGTTTGAAGAATTCCGAAATTCTGACTACTCCGGAAGTGAAACTCGGACATTTGACCGTGCATCAAAAAGAGGAAGTGCACCAATTAATGCGGGAATATACGACCATCTTTCCGGACGTTCCAAAAAAGACGAATGCATCTCATCATGACGTCATTGTGGGTGATGCGTCACCTATCAAACAGCATCCCTATCGGTTAAACCCGATAAAACTTCAATACATGCGGAAAGAAATTCAATACATGCTTGAAAATGACATTATTGAACCCAGCAATAGTGATTGGAGTTCCCCATGTATTCTGGTTCCGAAGCCAGACGGAACTTACCGATTGTGTACGGACTTTAGAAAAGTCAATTCAGTCACCAAAACTGACTCTTATCCGATCCCACGAATCGATGACTGTATCGATAAAATTTGCCGTGCAAAATTTGTCAGTAAATTTGACTTGCTCAAAGGCTATTGGCAGGTCCCGCTTACCGAGAGAGCCAGAGAAATATCGGCATTTGCGACTCCAGATGGGCTATACCAATATAAAGTAATGCCCTTTGGTATGAAAAACGCACCAGCCACATTCCAGAGGATGATTCATTCGCTCCTAAATCATCTCGAAGGATGCGAGGCGTACATCGATGACGTCATCATCTACAGCGACACCTGGGATGATCATCTCCGAATCATGCGTACCTTCTTCGACATACTGGCGAAAGCAAACCTCACAATGAACCTTGCGAAAAGTGAATTTTGTCATGCGACTGTAGAATATTTGGGTCACAAAGTAGGTCAAGGTTTTGTTACTCCTATCATGGCCAAAGTTGAAGCTATTTCAAAGTTCCCGATTCCTACCAATAAGAAAGAGATAATGAGATTTTTGGGAATGGCAGGATTTTACAGAAAATTTTGTCCAAATTTCTCGTCAGTTGTTGGTCCACTTACCAATCTGTTACAAAAGAAAGTGAATTTTGCATGGACCAATGACTGTGAAGAATCTTTTAAGAAAATCAAATGTGTTCTTATGAAAAGTCCTGTCCTGTCAGCTCCAAATTTTGATAAGCAATTTAAGCTTACTGTTGATGCCAGTGACGTAGGAATCGGGGCTGCTTTGTTTCAAGAAAATGATGATGGTGTAGATAGAGTTGTTTGTTATTTTTCAAAGAAATTGACTAAATGTCAAAAGAATTACTCTACTATTGAAAAAGAGTGTCTTGCATTATTGTTAGCTTTACAACATTTTGATGTTTATTTGAATGTTACTCTACATCCCATTCTTGTGTATACTGACCACAACCCTCTCACATTTTTGCACAAAATGTCAAACAAGAATCAAAGACTTACAAGGTGGAGTTTATTGTTGCAAGAGTACAATATCATTATTAACCATATCAAGGGCAAAGACAATGTGATTGCAGATGCACTATCGAGAGTTTCATGAGTGATTTTTGCAGAATTTACCACCTAAGTTTTCATTGACATTCAAACTTTTTTTTAAGGGGGGAGGTGTTGTGGGTCATGTATTATTTTAGTTTTACTTTATGTGTAGGTACACATGTACTTAGTCATGTTATATTATGATTTCATAATAATTCTTTCTAGATTTTACTATGTCATGTTTATCTCATTAGAGAATATTCCAGTATGTTCCTTGTTACATCATTATCATCACATGACTGAGATTTCTAGAATTTACTCTATTGTTAATCATTTGTAATGAGTCATTGTTCTAGAAGCTTCTGGTAAATTCATTTGTATTAAGTATATATACCTCTGAGGAACTGTGTTGATGGGACATTCGTACACATTCGTAGACACGATTCATTCATCTATTCTGATATACTGGGACACTTTATTTGTTGAGACTTTAATCCATTTAACAACGTTTGGACACCGATCTTTCGAGAACGTTTGTGATTACCGGAAACCATACATTCGATAGACTTTGTGGACCGTAACGGACACTTTGATCCGGACATTGTATTGTAAGTTGTAATCATTTTAAATATATATATTTTGTATATAATTAAACTTGTAAATTTATATTCTGTCTTTGTCTGATTTTTGCTGGCGTTTTGGGGTATTCTGACCCATAACACTAAGTGTTCTCTGCAAATTTACCTGTTTTAAAACGATGCTATTGAATTTGAAGACGTTTACCATTTGTACCACTTGGTGAGTGTTTACTGCTGGTGGACCAGGATTCCCCGAGGGCACATGTAGCCAAGTTCGATCAAGTACGGTTGATCGATTCTTCAATGCATTCAAAAATTTCTGTTATCAAAATTTCTGGAAATTTCTAAAACGTGGGTTCTGTAGCATCATATCCCACCAATCTTGTTTCGTCTTTGTGTACATTTTTGGACAGAATAACTTTCACAATCTTTGGTCATATTACATTGTCACTGACGAGGGTTAAGTACCCGAAACGTGCATGTCTATTTCAAGCTGCAAATTTAGCTGTTCTAAAACGCTCTTCAAATTCATAAGCATCATTTTAGTGCAGATAAATTTATAGCATGGAACAGACATGCACGTTTCAGGTATCTAACCCTCGTCAGTGATCCTCAACTAAACAATGTAATATGGCCAAAATCTGTGAAAAATATGTCCTAAAAATACCGAAGGACGTAGCAAAATGGCTGGGATATGATGCTACAGAACCCACGTTTTAGAAATTTGAGGAAATTTTGTAAACAGAAATTTTTAAATGCGTTTGAAGAAACGACCAACCGAAATTGATCGAACTTGGCAACATGTGCCCTCGGGGACTCCTGGTCCACCAGCAGTGACACTCACCAAGTGGTACAAATGGTAAACGTCTTCAAATTCAAAAGCATCATTTCAGAACACTTGCTTTTGAATTTTAAGAAGTTTACCATCTGGATATACCTCTATTCGCACCCAGAAAAGATTACCTTCATATCATACGGGGAACCGGTCATACACTGCGATGTCCCACTGTCCAGAATGGTGGATGATATTCTGTTGTAGACTATTTGAGCCATCCAACCACTGAATGTACTTGTATCCTCCGAAATGGAAGTAACCGAATTGAAGCGACGGATATTGCATGCAAGCAGGAGATGCTGACTCTTTCTGGGCACCTGGCATCACTCCAATATTGGGAGTTCGCTTCTTTACATGTGGTGGAGGTTTTTGTTTGTTTGTTTTGGTTCCTGTGTTATCCTGATTTTATGTGCCTTCAGTTTATGATTTTCTGAAATATCGATTTTGTGCTGTATATTGGGATATAGTCATTATCAATATTTGTAACATATAATTAATAATGAAGCTCGTATGATAGACCTACATTAAATTCATATGAGGTAAATTTTGACAGTATTTACCTCGTTAAATTGAAGGGGATTCCCATGCAAGAGATAATTTGACGGCGATTGCGGTAGCCAACAGGGGATGTTTACTCCTTCCGGGCACCTGGTCCCACCACTAGCTTGCTAGGGGTCCGTCGATGCTTAATTTCGTGCTCTATTGTTAATGCTGTTGAGATTATCGTCAGGATCTTCTTTAACTCCTTTGCATATCACATGACTCTCTACAGTGTACAAAAAGGTTGCAATTTTACATGAACAGCGTCTCTAAATTACATATACGGTCGATATGGGGAACTACGGTCGATATGTGGAACTCGTTATGGGGAACTCGTTCTACGGTCGATATGGGGAACTCGTCATACACTATAATGTCCCACTCTCCAGAATGGTGGATGATATTCTGTCATAGACCATTTGAACCATCCAACCAAAGATTATACTCTATGTCTTCCGAAATGGAAGTAACCGGATGTGACAGTTCTACCGAATTGAAGCGGCGGGTGTTGCATGCAAGCAGGAGATGCTTACTCTTCCTGGTCACCTGGTTTCACTCCCATATCGGGGGTTCGCTTCTTTTCATGTGGTGGAGGTTTTTGTTTGTTTGCTTTGGTTCCTGTTTTATCCTGATTTTGTATGCCTTCGGTTTCTGATTTTCTGAATTATCGATTTTGTGCTGTATACAAAAGATATGGTCATTATCCATATTTGTCATATATATGTATATAACTATCATATCAATATCCTCTTTTTAAGATGGGTCCCTACTCGTGGATTGGACAGATAAACTTTGTATTTTAGGGGTTTTGTCTATACATATTGGTCGTAATGACATAATAAATGCAAACGTTTCAAACACAGAAACACCATTTTTGGACCTAATATCAAAATTGTTAACGGAGAGATCCATACAAGTGTGTATGACAAAAGAGATGATTTTGGATTTAACATAGTAAATTTCCTCTGGCTTGACGATGATGTTCCTAGATTACCGTCATATGGTATCTATATTTCACAGCTCATCCGGTATGCTAGAGCATGTACTGATGTTTTGGATTTTGATAGTAGAAATTTACAAATTAACCAAGAACATTTTTGGACAAGGTTTTCGCTTACACAAACTAGTAAAGACTTTATGGAAATTTTACAAAAATTATTGTCAACTTCTGAAATTCATACCAATACAGGCAACAGAGTATATTACTATGGGTATTTCATAACCTGCATTTTATGGTGACATAATTAACAAGATAAGAAGGATCAAAGATAGACAAAATAACTATCGAAAATGCGTCAGAATCATCAAACGCCTTTTATACCGTGGATATGATCCTAATGTCACCAGACGGACATTAGGCTTGGTACTTGACCAATCCACAGTCTTGTATCAGCGCATTCTTAAAACTTGCACTCTGACTGACGGGACTCCATGACGGGCCCTGTCCAAATCTCTTTAGAGAAGACAGGGCCCCGACCACCTGTCCTTTCTGAATGTCAGTCGGACTCCTCGGGTGATAACATACATGAGCTCGCTACAGCCGGCAGAGCACGGACTGGTTACGTATGCCCTCTTTTGATGTCCATTTACATATTCATCTGTGTTGCTTGGGCCCCTGCGTTTTGAGGTCTTGTTTGTGTGTGGTCATCTGACAGTGAGGAGGTTGTTTTACACCACAATTGTACGTTCTTCGAGACCTCTGGGTAATCGGAAAAGTGGGAGGGTTGTGCGCACGTTATCCAGGATAACCATACCTTCTGCTATTTCCGTGGCAGATGGCCGTCCAAAGTCAGCACCGGTTGCCCATTGGTCTCGTTGGTTTATGTGTAGTCCTTTGTGTTTAATGTTTCTGTGTTGTGCGTTGACGTTCCTTGTCCCTTATGTGTCTCTTTCTGTACTTGTCTGCTTTGTGTTTTTGCATTGGGTGTTTTGGGGTTTTGCTGTGGATGCTGCAACCTGGTGTTGTTTGAGATCCCCTTCTTTGTTGTAAAATTATTTAGATTCCATCCTAAGAAAAACTTGGAAATGAAAACCCTAAGACTGTCAGGTAGGGACCCACCTTAAAATAGATAAATCAAAGATTTTCTTACATCATGAAACTCCTCTGTCGGGTTCCAAGTCCTGAATGACATTTGATGCTACAAAACGTACAGTCTTTATCATGAGAAAGGTGCATGAATAAACTGACAAAAAATTGAAATATTGATGAATTTCATGCTGTTTCAATAAAGAAAAAGAAATGATCTACATATAATCCTTGTGACTGGGTGTTTGTTAAGTGTACTTATTACTTCTTTCCAGTTCTGTCGCCTGAAGGAAGCTTTGTTTTGGTCCGTTATCAATTTGACACTATACATATATATTATTTTGCTATTTACAAAACTTGAAATTTTATCGAAAAATATCATCGAAATTAAAGGAGGTTAACATCTTAGCACCATCCCTCCAATGCTATTTTGAACATAGATTTTATTTGGATATGTTTCTGAATCGACCCTAAGGGAAATTCTCAGTAAAGTTAATGGACAAACTTAAATTCAAAATATAAAACCAGATAGCGCTACTGAAATTAATTTTGGCGGCGTCTTAAAATCACTTTGACCGGAAGCATCACTGATGAGGATTAAATAACCGAAACACGTGTCTGGTGCATAATAAATTGATTTAAAATTAGCTTCAAGAAGGTAAAGAGTTTAAACACTTCAGTATTACATTTACATTTAAATAAACTTACCGAGTCAATATAAAGTATGTAGAAGTTGTACTTCTTATCATCTTCATGTCAGATGTGCATGGCTGTAGTGTAGACAACAGTTGTAAATATATGTTCGATACCTTAAAGTATGATCACTAGCGTGGCAAAGTGATAAAATACATCAGACTACCCATCCATTTCGTAAACAATCTTCAATGTATAATATTTAAAACGTGAGTAGCTATGGAGTGTAATGAAAGCTTTTTAAGTTTTCTAATGCTGGAGGGGGTGGAATTTCCCTTTCTTTGTTAAACATTGCAATGTTTTTTCCTAATAAAGATATACAATCGATGATTAAAATCCACTTTGTTCACAGCTCGCAATCAGATAAACTTGAAAATGTTTTTATACCTAGGACCCATACATTTCATTGCATTTTTATGGATTTTAGTTGATACTGGCGGGTGCGGCTAGCCAAACAGGGGATGCTTACTCCTCCCGGGCACCTGTTCCCACCTCTAGCTTGCCAGGGGTCCGTTGATGCTCAATTTGGTGCTCTATTGTTGGTGCTGTTGAGATTGTCGTCAGGATCTTCATTATCATTTGCGTATAGATGATTTTCTCTCTCCTATTCTAAGTTGTACGACTAAAATATTCCATTTTTACGACAATGGGAAGATTGAGAGCCTTGAAAGGAATCATCGCTCCTATTTCCGGTGATGTAATATGTTATCTCCCTCCCATATCGGGAGTTCACTTTTTTATGTGGTGGAGGTTTTTGTTTGTTTGCTTTGGTTCCTGTTTCATCCTGATTTTGTATGCCTTCGGTTTCTGATTTTCTGAATTATCGATTTTGTGCTGTATACAGGGATATGGTCATTATCCATATTTTCATTCTTATCATCTCAACAATTCCGAATTTCATGTAGTCACTGTGAACAAATATTACACCTTTGCAGTGGGAATGGGATATGACTGTCCTAATTGCCAGTGTTTCCACATTGGTCTATCTTCTATCATGTGTTGTGATGCATGCTTCAAAAGTGTCTTTTGTCCATTTGGCTTAAATGTTTTTGTTTTCTGTGATTGTGTGATGGCATGGTATCATTAGTTTGTATTCCGCAGAGTTCAGTGCAGAGCGGATTATAAAAGTATTTTGTAACGTTCTATTCTTTTGTTTCTTTTATTTCTGACTTTCATCCGATGAATTGTCTTAATCATTTACATCTGTATCTTAATTTGGTAAAGAAATATTTAAGAATGGTTATCTTTTGAGTTATTGTGCCAATCCTCTGTGTGAGTGGGCACAACTAGACGATTCAGAAAGTCAGTTGGAATTTCTCGTGTGTAAATTCTCAAGCGTAAGATATATTCTCCGTTTGATTTTTTTCTAGAGGATGTGTTTGGGTGCCCTTTCTGTATTTGGGTTTTTGATTTGTCGTAAACGAGAGCGATTTGTGCTTTGCAATAGCTCTAATTTGTATCCTCTAATTGACCTCAACATGGAAATTTTTGTACAAGGTATGTGTTTTGTGAAGGAGCCCATGAACTATCATGACTGCCAAAGAACGTTGAGAAGAAGATATCATCTACATAAACAAAGCTGTACTTTCTGAGGACCACATTTGTGATGTTGAAAGTCGGGGAACCTGCGCATGCGCGCGCCATCAAACCAAACCGCCAACCAACCACCTGGGTTTCCATGTCCAGTACTGCGAACTGCATGAGTAAAGATGGACTCTCTGTTTCATATTCGTCCAGTGACTCTTTCTGAAGACAAGGTGAGAGTTTGTGAAAGAGTCACCATAATCACCACGGTATCCATATTTACAGTGTGCTGATTTTTCTCCCAATGGCTGAAGTCGGGTAAGGTAGAGTTCTACCAGTGAAAGATTTATGTTGTTTGAATATGCAAGAATGTTTTACCAAGATTTTGATGTCTTGACTGATAAGGATAAGCTAATTCATATTTTACAAGATAGTCCCATGTGTTGGATGTCTGCCAAAATCTGCTTTCTTGTACTTTTAAAAAGGCACAGTCTTTTATATACTTAAAATATAAATATATATATATATATTAATCATTTTAAAAGTCTGTTAAATTTTACATGTTTTAATATACTATATGAGACCTTACTTGCTTTTATAAGCTGTATAGTCTCTCATAATTCTATTAAGAATGGCAACTGTCACAATTCATGCATTCTATTTTTCATTTTGTGTATGATTTTATAAGGAATATATCATGTATGTACATGTATGAATTTGGCGTTGGTGAGACGCAAATTAATTATGAATCTGAATCTGAATCTACTTCACCATTAGCTCTCCACATAAAACGTGTAGATATGCAATAATTGGCTCTCTAGTTTTCTTTGCTCCTGAGATATTTGGTAATTAATCATCACTTATACGACGTACCTTTAGTCATATTTCGCAATTTTAAACATCTCATTTTCTTTTCTTGCTTTGTTAGTGCTTAGAACTTGCCATTTGAAGACTTCATCGACGTCCTTAATGTTTTATCATAAGAAAGACATAGCAGAAAGAAAAGAAGACATTCTTACCTTTAGGACATAACATCCAGAATAATAAGGATCCTCTTCGACTTCAGCCGAGTCACGCTTACATTAAAACATGACTATGAGGTCATCCCATTGTCTAATCAGTTCTTTCTATGTGATATTGTCTCAATATGGTTCTTTTTCGTCTAAAATTTTACCTGTA
The DNA here is from genome assembly GCA_028142955.1 of Pinctada fucata. NCBI lineage: Eukaryota > Metazoa > Mollusca > Bivalvia > Pterioida > Pteriidae > Pinctada > Pinctada fucata. The sequence goes on along the minus strand of AP027109.1, from coordinate 39,351,059 downwards.
GCTGTCCATTAAGTTACTTTTAACTGTCCATTATTTTTAATAATGGTCAGTTAAAGGTGACTTAATGGACAGTCACAGGTAAATTCCCGGACAGAAGAATCCTCATTATGATGACACGATATCACACAGAAAGTTTCAAACAACTGTATATCCCAAGAAAAATAAATTTTCGAGTTTTTTTTTATTATTATTATTCCGATATCAAATTCCATAGCTATCATTCCGTTTTGTAAAACATTTTCCTTTAATGAACAAAAGAATCTGCATCGATAATCCAGATCCATCGGAAGCCCAGATATCGTAATTTTCATGGGGCGGCATTACACGATCTTACGTCAGAAAAAAATGTATATAAAATGAAAAAGAAATAAATGAAATACACGTAAAATGAAGTAAATAAAACTACAAAATGTTGAAGTCCGTCGAAATCCAAGACGAAACGTCAGTTCTATCTCGGTGTCTGTAACTTAAAAAATAGCAATCCAAGGAATGCTTGTGTCGCCTGCGAAGCGGTTTGATTATTATTCTAGAAAGTGGATCAAAATTATTGGTATCAGTAGAAAAGTCTTGTCAAATGAAATTCATTTGAAATATCAGACCTCTTAACTACAAATTAAAAGAAAAGAGTGTCATCATCTAGGTCAAGGTCACTTTGTGAAAATTGGTAACAAAAAGGTCTCATCATAAGAAATATTAAAGACCTATCACCTACCAATTAAAAGATATATACAACCTTAGAAAAGAAGGTCAAATAGCTAGGTCAAGGTCAAAAGGTAAAAAATTATAGTATGTGTAGAATTGCATTGTTACAAGGAAAATACATGTGAAATATCAAAGCCCTATTACCTACCAATCCAAAGAAATAGTCAATATTACTTTTCGTGAAAAGTAGATCAAATATCTAGATCAAGGTCAAAAGGTCAAATATTATGGTCTGTGTAGAAAGGTCTTGTCACAAGGAATAAACATGTGAAAAACCAAAGCCCTATCACTTACCAATCAAAAGATATAGCCATTCTTCATTTTTTTGAAAAGTAGGTCAAATATGTAGGTCAAGGTCAATAGGTAAAAATTATGGTATGTGTAGGAAGGTCTTGTCACAAGGAATACACATGTGAAATATCAAAGCCCTATCACTTACCAATCAAAAGATATAGTGAATCTTATCTTTTTTTCAAAAGTAGGTCAAATATCGAGGTCAAGGTCACAAGGTCAAAAATTATGGTATGTGTATAAAGGTCTTGCCACAAGGATTGCACATGTGAAATATCAAAGTCCTAACACTTACCAATCAAAAGATATATCCATTTTTAATTTTTTTGAAAAGTAGGTCAAATATGTAGGTCAAGGTCACAAGGTCAAAAATTATGGTATGTGTAAAAAGGTCTTGTCACAAGGAATACACATGTGAAATACCAAAGCCCTATCACTTACCAATCAAAAGATATAGTGAATCTTATCTTTTTTTCAAAAGTAGGTCAAATATCGAGGTCAAGGTCACAAGGTCAAAAATTATGGTATGTGTAGAAAGGTCTTGCCACAAGGGTTGCTCATGTGAAATATCAAAGTCCTAACACTTACCAATCAAAAGATATATCCATTTTTAATTTTTTTGAAAAGTAGGTCAAATATGTAGGTCAAGGTCACTAGGTCAAAAATTATGGTATGTGTAGGAAGGTCTTGTCACAAGGAATACACATGTGAAATATCAAAGCCCTATCACTTACCAATCAAAAGTTATGGGCTGTGACACCCAAAGTGTGACAGACAGACAGACGGACGGACGGACAGACGGACAACGGACAAAGTGATCCCTAAGTGTCGCTATGCTTCGCAGGCGACACAACAAAAAAAGGAGTAAAATAAAATAAAGACAGAAAAAACAGTCTTAATCCAAAGCATCTAACACTGATAGTATTGTGTCTTTTTTAAAGTGTTTTAGATAAAAATAAAACCGAGTTCTAAACGAAAAAAAAACGTTGTATATCACAGACGTGCCTACATCGAAATGAATGATTTTCTCAACAACTACAGTAACTGACCTTGACATGAAAGTGTCCATTATTAAGACAAAAGAGTTCGATCGGTTGACTGGCCAGGAATTCAAGCTACGTGCACCTGATCATCATCCCTTGACCAATGATACGGTTCTTGATTTTGAGGTGTCCAAAATTCTGCAAAAGGATCTACCTGTGACTGTACATTATTAAAACAAAAGATGTCATGTTTTAAGTGGTAGAAAAGCCTCAAACTATCCATTATGTCAGAGAAAGAACTGATCTCGGCCCTGACGGGCCTCGATCAGTACTTTCTCTGACATAATGGATAGTTTTCGGCCTTTCTCCCTTACATAGTTGACGCCATAAGCACCCGAAGCGTCATAGTCAGTGCCGATGTACTGAAGATAAGATGATATACTTTGTTTGTGTAGATAGTATGACCTAAAAGATACGTTTCATATTTCTGTTGTACTTACTGTAATCAAGTTTATATCCTCTATTTGTTACAGAACTCTACTCATGTCAAATTTTGCGATTGGAAGATTCTTGGTGTATTCATTTTCATCAGTACAAACTTTCTTATGTAATAAATGTCCTGTTTTTAAATTTTAACAACTACTGATGATATATATCTATATTCATGATATCATCACCCATGTGTACTATTACGTGAAGAGTGGTACATGTGCAGAATTATACACCCATGAACACCAAAAGTAAGACAGTCATTTCTTAAATATATTTTAGACATACAAAAAAGGCGTGGATTTGGTATCCACAATATAACTTTGGCTAGTGCATTCCTACAAAATAAAGAACTGCTTGATCAATGATTTTTGATGGGTCTAACTTTCAAAATTTAAATTGACACTTCTTGTGAAACATAAACTCGATAATATGTTCATAGTAATAAATGTTTTTGACTTTGAACACGCATCAAACTTATACAAAAATCTTTTGTTCGTATTAGACTATGGACGCACTACCTATTATTTTGAATAAGATGGTTTAACATGTCTAGATACATTAAAAAATGTGTAAAAACTCTCTATCATATGTGTACAATTTCAATATTTTTTTTTCAAATTCAATTATGACATATACTATACAGTTAATAAAAGTTAAATTCACATGTTTCTTACATGATGTTATGCTCTCAGTCTTCACTAGCATGTCTAAACCGGACGATTTTGGTTATATCTCGAAGGAAGTACATTACCTAAAGGAGCAGATCAGACAACTCATAAAATCTGGTCTTAAATAAGGAAGTTAAGAAAAACAAATCTATCACAATATCAAAGACTGTACTTATTTCCCTTCAAAACAGGCTGCCATACATGTACTTGCTACTTCTACACTTTGGCCAAAAACCTGCCGTACCTACAACAAGTGCTATCACTTTGGAAACAGCACTGAGGGTCATCATACATCTTTGAGGTATACGTACAGATACAGGTCGATCTTTATATATCTTTAGATAAATTACTTGTAATATGACATTTGTGTCTATTCGCCCAACGTCAAATTAGGCTTTTCTGTTAACTAGAATCGGGACTTATACAAGCTGCATTTTAGTCTTTCCTCATATGTTTTCAAATGTTCATATTTCTTTCCATTCTTTAATAAGTTGTTTTTCGTGTTTCAGTAAAAGATAATCTTTTTGTTGTTTCTTTAATTGTATCCTTGCCTTTGTCTCGAACACTGTTTGTTGATTTAGTAACCCAATGTTTGTTTCCATGTTTATGAGTCGATATTCAGAAATCCTCGGTCTTCACCATATCCTGATTCCATTTTAAATTTTGCCAAGTTATGCAAAAATTAATTTTGATATACACAGTTGTAGCTCGTCGATAGAATACAATCTCAATATTTGTTACACTTAGTCAAGATATTTTGGAAGTTCTATCCGAATTTCGGACCATTGTCCGACAGCATTTATTTGTTAGGTCTGTTAATTTGTACTTCTTCAGCCCGTGCGGCTGGCCAACGGGGGTGCTTGCTCCTCCCGGGCACCTGGTCCCACCTCTAGCTTGCTAGGGGTCCGTCGATGTTTAATTTTGTGCTCTATTGTGAGTGTTGTTGAGATTATCGTCGGGATCTTCTTTAACTCATTCTTGTAGCTTTTCAAAATGTGAGAATTTGAATTTCTGCGACTGCGCATTATTTCATTTCAGTTGCGCCACTTACATCGAATTGCGTTTTTACAATGAGGTTCTGTGGGTATTATTCAAATATATGTAGTATTGTTATGATGTGAATTTATTGTTTTCCTTGTCTCCCGTCAACCATTCCCTTTATCTCGTTTCATGAGTATGTGACCCGCTGTGATACGTGGGAAGTTACATGTTGGGAATATTCTCTTTATCTTTCTATGTTAAATAACTTTTTTTTTCGATCATAATCAGAGTTTTAGATTATTTTGCTGCATTAATAAATATTATTTAATCAGATCAACCCATGCTTAAGACAAAGAGATGAGTAATCAATATAATTTGATAATGATTACATCTCCTTGGATACAAATTAAACTTCTGTTTTTTTAGATAATAATACGCAAGTTATTTTTCCTATATCTTTAAATAAATTACTAGTATGAAAGAAAGTTCCATCCCTTATGATTTTCTGAAAGTGGTATTTTTAAGACAAAAGGAGTGATTTATTTGGGGTTTTTTTCAATTTAATTGTTCTATCTTATAATCCCCTTGCAACATAGTTACAGGGGAATATAGTAACGCCGTCGTTTGTGTGAGGGTGAGTGTGTACGTCACACTTCTTATGAATACAGCCTAGGGGGGCTAACAATCCAGTAGGAGAGAACAGATGAGAAGCCTATTGTCCGTGCGGCTCGCTTCGAAAACTGGATAAACGCGATTTTGAATACTTTACCATGCAAAAAAATTATAGGAAATTGATACCATCCAATATATCTCGCTTAAACGGGTGTAAATTTTGGTATAAATTATAGGATATTATAGCCAGCAATAAAACTTTACAGACAAAACGAGTTTTAGATGGCCCATTTCCCATGCTATTTTTTCCGTGACATCGTGACGCTCTCCATAGGCTCAATGTTAAACTCGGCGACGTCACGCTAAAATAACATTGAAAGGCCCCATCTAAAATTTATTCTGCCTATATAATACATATATCAAAATTTTCGACTAAATGAGATCTATTCAATGGTATAGATTTTATTTTAATTTTTGCATGACAAAGGTCTCAAAATTGTGTTTATCCAGTTTCTGAAGTGAAGAGTTCAAGCGTATTGGAAAATGGAATACATAAGTGAACTTTGTATTAAGTCTGATACTTATAAGGAGAGATTAATCAACTGTTTGATGAAAATGTTTGTTTGGATATTGACATCGAGCTTATAAAATGGACAAGCCACATCTTTCATCAAATACACTCTTATGAATAAATGCATTTGAAGTTTTACAACTGATAATCGACCTTCAGAAATCATATGTTGTTAGGCACGGTCCATTTGATATTCTGGGGGGGGGGGGGGGGGGGGGGGGGGGGGGGGGGCTTGGGTTTTTTTCGAAAAAAATAATTTTGCTATGAATTTTGAGGAAAAAAATTAATTTGCTTATGGTGTGACAGAAAAAAATAATCTTGCTCTTACAAGTAATCTGAATTTGAAGAATAACCATAAAATTCGCTTAAAATTTCCGAAAATTTTTCGGATCGCTTCGCTCGCCGCAGTTTTTACTGTCTTATAATAAACATTTTTTGGCTCGCTTCCCTCGCCATAGTTTTCTTCTATAATGGCAAGTTCATATTTGAAAATATCAAAAGTATATGCATGTGACTGAAACACAATTAAAATGCTTAAAAACATTATCAATATAATTTATTACTATTTATAGATACATGTACAAATGTATCACCATAGTGTCTAATTTTATATACAAGCTTGGAAGGAGAATTTAATTAGTCCCCTACCGGCAACGCCGAAGGGGACCCTTAGTTTCCTCTCGGTCTGTCTGTCCGTCCGTCCGTCCGTCCGTCCGTCCGTCCGTCCGTCCCTCCGTCCGTCAGTCTGTCCGTCTGTCCCTCCGTCTGTCCGTCTGTCCGAATATCAGTTTTCCGGACTTTTTTCTGCAACGGATGGAGATATTGAGATGAAATTTGATACACAGCTTGGTCTTGGATAGTTACAGAGCAAGTTTGACTTTCGTCACACTTAACCTATTTTTCGTGGAGTTATGCCCCTTGATGACTTTGAAAATTCAGTTTTTGTCAGTTTTCCGGACTTTTTTTCTGCAACAGATGCAGATATTCAGATGAAATTCGATACACAGCTTGGTCTTGGATAGTTACAGAGCAAGTGTGACTTTCGTCACGTTTGACCTATTCTTCGAGGAGTTATGCCCCTTGATGTCTTGGAAAATTCAGTTTTTGTCAGTTTTCCGGACTTTTTTCTGCAACAGATGGAGATATTCAGATGAAATTTAATACACAGCTTGGTCTTGGATAGTTACAGAGCAAGTTTGACAGTCGTCACCCTTAACCTTTTTTCGAGAAGTTATGTCCCTTGATGACTTGGAAAATTCAGTTTTTGTCAGTTTTCCGAACTTTTTTCTGCGACACATAGAAATATTCAGGTGAAAATGTGATACATAGCTTGGTCTTGGATAGTTACAGAGCAAATTTAACTTTCGTCACGCTTGACCTAATTTTCGAGGAGTTATGTCCCTTGATGACATGGAAAATTCAATTTTTATCAGTTTCCCGGACTTTTTCCTGCAACAAAGAGAGATATTCAGGTGAAATTTGATACTCAGCTTAGTCTTGGATAGTTACAGGGCAAGTTCGACTTTTGTCACGCTTGACCTCTTTTTCGAGGAGTTATGCCCCTTGATGACTTGCACAATTCAGTTTTGTCAGTTTTCCAGACTTTTTTCTGCAACAAATAGTGATATTCAGGTAAAATTTGATACTCAGCTTAGTCTTGGATAGTTACAGAGCAAGTTCAACTTTTGTCACGCTTGACCTCTTTTTCGAATCGATAAAGCAGATAAAACATCAGAACTGAATTGGAGAGTAATTCATAGGCAGAGTTGCAGGACATAAATATATGCCGCCGGTAGGGGACTTATATCGCTCAGCGATCATAACATTTTTAAGATTTTCACTAGTTTTCATTTCTACATGTAAAAACTTGCATCAGGCCCTCTTACATGTTACATGACCTTATATACATTTTGTATACTGAAAATTATATATCACATACATTTGTATTGTAAAAATCTTTTATCGCTCTCAGTTTAGAAGTGAATTCAAGTTTTACATAAAAATAAAGTTAGTTTAAAGTAATTTAAGTAAAAATAAAGAATTTCTATTGAAAAAACACACACATTCTTCTATACATGTATAATTCACACCAATTGCTCTAAAAAAAATTTCCTTGCTCCAACTTTGGAAGAAAAAAATAATTTTGCCCCGGTCTGGGGCTAAAAAAATTATCTTGCTCCGACAAAAAACCCAATCCCCCCCCCCCCCCCCTGAATATCAAATGGACCGTGCCTTAGCTCATCTTTGTTCAGAGCAACTTTTCACCGAGTTTTTTGTGTGTTCTTTAAAATCATTAAGCCATCTTTAGTTATTCAGTTTTCATATTATGGCCCTAATACATGTAACGTGTATTTCATATTTTGGTATTTTGGTGAAACGATGTCATTTATCATGTCATATGTATCATTTACGCAATCATTTGAATGTTTCTGATAATCCAAGTGCTTTGCATATCGCTGAGTAGTTCTTATTGACATTTAATTTCCTTTTCTTTTTCTGCATCGTTCACATGACCTTACATTTGAATGACTGTTTTCTTATTATATGTCTGGGCCACGATTAACAGTTCAATGTGAGGTCAAATGAGTAAGTGGGAATAGTACATAAGACACAAGAAATAAAATCATTGACATACTTCAAAGGGTACAAGCAATGTCTGGTCAGCAGAGGTACAGTGTACTCCATAAGTGTCAGGAATCGTGGGCGAATCCAGATTTTTTTTTTCCCAAAAGGATCCAGTGAATCTTGAAATGTCTATGGAACTGTTAGAGCATTTTACGTCCACCATTATTAAATGGGGTTCCTTCTAACAGTTCAATTGAAAATTTTGTTACTGTAAATTTGGGCACTGTAAATTGAAACTCTAGGCACTGCATACCATAACGCCATCTACAATTACTCCGTTTTCACGAACATAAATGATAATAATGAATTATTGTCTGCTGTCCCAGCACATGTGTTGTGTGCGTCTGGATTCTTAGGTATGTTGCTGTGATAGCTAGTCATTCTGATGGGGATTATTTACCTATTAATGCCCGTTTGTGTGGGTACTATTCTCTCATATTGTTGCTTTTGGAAGGAATATTTAACTTCTAAAAGCAACACTACGAGAGAATAGTACCCAAACAAACGGGCATTAATGGGCTTAGTGCATCACATGACTTTAGAATCAATTAATTAATTAATCAAATTATTGCAATTTACTCGAGATATCAAAGAAAAGTGTTCTTTATTTCCCCCTACTTCGCTTATTGCTATTTACATTCATGCATTGTTAATTACGTCATAATACTGACGTAGCACGAACGCAGTGCAAACGAAAGAAGCGCAGTAGCAACGTAGCAGGAACGTCGCTAATACTCTCACTACGCAGTACGAACGAATCACAAACGCAAGCGATATCCCTATGGCGTACGTGCTACGTACAAGGCGTTGCTACTTCGTATCCGCGGCGTTCTTTTCTTATCTACTACGTATGATACACGTTTTCAATTTCTTATTTTTGTTTCTTCGGTGTACTCCTGCGTATGCATGGCGTACGAACTACGTTCTTTTCGTTCCTGCTACGTAAGAGCTACGTTGGTGTTGCGTTGTATGAGTATCTGCTACGTTAAAGGAGTATCGCTCATTTCACTTCGGCGTAAAATGTGTATTATGAACACATGATAAAAATCTAGGGGGAAAATAAAGTTTTGAACCTATTAAGAATAAATCAAGATTAATTATACCGTATGATTACAAACTTCCACTAGATCAACCAAGTAGCTTTATTTCATATGGCGAACTGAGTCTAAATAAAGTATGCGCTTATTTCAAAGGGCACTTTGACAGAACCCTTTACCCTTTTTGTGTTCATATTATTTCAAGAGGTAAATCGAGAGAAATAATATTTGGCAACCAAAGAACTTTTTTTTTCATACGAACGTGAACGCCACGGCAACGCAGCAGAAACGTCGCCAATAAGAAGACTACGTAGCACCAACGTCGTACTTACGCAGTAGAAACGCATTGAACGTCACACGTACATGCCGAACGCCGCACGTACGTGTTGGTAGGACGCATTGGTACGATGCTCATACGTGATAGAAACGCCTCTTACGCCGTATAAACGTCGCACTTACGCCTTGGACTTCTGAGAAGGACGAAATACGTGGCAGACCTTTTCGTTTCTCTTGCGTAAAGAATTTTGGCAAAAATACTCCTCTTACGTAGCTGATACGAAAAAGTGTGATAGGGGCTTTAACTTCTGTTTGTTTGAATGTTTATCCGTTCATGTTATGGGAATGTATATTTGAACTTTTTTTTCATGTCTGTTTCGGTAGCGCCGTCTACAATGAATTTTAATGTCGTTTTTAGTCTACTTCCCTTTACATGTAATGTGTTGTCTCGGTATTGCATGTTTCAAAGGTGTTCATCTTGTTTTTCGATCGTTTTCATGTAGTTGTTTTGTTTTGTTTGGTTGGTTTTTTTTTTTTCTTTTCTTTTTTTTTTATTCTAAAGTACATGTATCTTGCTTTAATAGTTAGTCGTCTTTATGTGGATTACTAAGTTCGATTTATCCCTCTGATTGACCTGAACTTTTTGGTAGATTCCCATACTAAATCTAGTATGAGCGCTACTTAGGTCCTCGACCTCAGACCTTCCTGATTTCAGACATTTCTTTGAGTTCTTCCTCGTCACATGCTCATAATCAGCTTTTCATCTATCAAGGTCATCGTCATACAAATGTATTTTCTCTATAAATTTGAGGTAGGCATTACGATGATAAGATTTTATACCATATTTATAGGTTAGAAGGTAATTTGAAGTTTCTACGTGAATAAGAAGTGGGCAGAGCGTCAGAATTACCTTCTAACCAACTTAGATGTCAACTACCCCGGTAGCGTAGTTAGCGCCCGGCTAGCATGCTAGATAGCACGCTGAAAGTCTGAGTTAGAGCCGCGCTCTGCCTAAGTATTTTTCTGTTCAGCTTTTGTAGGATGCTGAATCCATGACGACCATGAAGACAGATTCTTCACAAATGAGACGAGCCATTTCAGAGCCCGTAATTTGCTTAGCTCAAATGTTGCCATCTAAATATTGTTGAATACCTTAGATCATTAAGTCGCATAAGACTAATGATTCGAAGCTGCTGTCACCGAGATGCAGCAAACTCAAAAACTTTTTGATATACAATAAACCAATGGAATGCCATATCAAGGTCACATAAGACAGGTGGTCTCTTAATATAGGTCCATTTACATGAAAAGTGTTTCTTTTGGAAATGAAAGCCTTAGTCGCATAATACAGAAAGTCCAAATACAAATTGGGTTGCCAGGGCAGGTTAAACTGGTATTAGACTTCTCAATCCAAGTTTTCCTCAGATTGTAGCAACTATATTCAATATGAGCTCCAAGTATAACAATTTCGGTCCTATGGCTTCGTATTTCAATCTTAAAAAAGAAGAATGATAAGCGTCATCAAATTCAATAGCATCATTTAAGAACAGATAAATTTGCAGTATGGACCATACATGCACGTTAACCCTCGTCAGTGATCCTCAATCTAAACAATTTAATATTACCAGAGTGTGGAAAGTATTGTGTCCAAAAATGTACCGAAAGACGTAGCAGGATGGGTGGGATATGATGCTACGGGTCCCATTGTTACGTATGGTACTGGCAATCCAAGAAATGAATCTAAAATATGGCTTCTCTATAAAGGTTTGCTGACAAAGATTTTGTCTTAGAGCGTCTCAGTCAATTCTTGATCGTTACACGATATTCAGTTCTTGGATTTCCGTATCAACGGGTTCATGATGATGGCTGAATTCAGAAGGAAAGCTCGTAATACACAATAACCACTTCATCTTATTAGAAAATAATATGTACGATATTAAACTTAACATCCATTAAACTAATCTGAAAATGTTGTCAACATTATTCTCAATTAGTTTCGACGTGGATGATTAGTCCAAGATGAGCAAAATATAAATAAATCCCTCAAAAACAGCTGTATGTATAATGATTTACTCTCAAACAGTCATTCTCATTTAATTATGCCATTTACAACAACATCAACAACAACAAAATAACATAACATTAATAGAGAACAAAATACTGATATACGTGGGAATTTCTTCGCATAGGCAAATGCCATCATACATGTGAATAGGCTTATACCTGTCTTTAATCACAATGAAGGAAAATCGAACACGCAGAAAACATTAAAACACTTACGACGCATTTTGAATATGATGATTATGTATCATGACTGAATGTTTAGATAATAACATTCACGGTGTGTAATGGTATGCATCATGATTTTACTACATATAAACTTGTTTAACACAAGGTGTTTAAATTTTCACCAAACTAAATGAAAATGTCTTATAACGAAGTTTTAATTATAAAAATCTTTAAAAGAATTCTAAATGGATTTGCCTGACAAATATGAATATTATTTTTCACATTAAAAATATTAAAAGATAGTCTTTGCTGACTTAATTATGTTTAAAAGTCAAATACAGTAATGGAAATGCCATATGTAGACATTTATAATTTATGTACTGAATATTTTAGAATTTTCACAATGACAAATCCAAACTCTACAACGACAAGCACTATACGACATGGTTCTGATTAAAAGATACCAGCAGATTTAGGTCGACACTGTGCAATGGAATGTGGCTCTTCGACGGGCAAACCTTCTCTGCATTGTGAGCACGGTTGAGTAACTTCTCTGCAGTCGAACACTCTGATTTTCTAAGCGTTCCTTCAAGTCATTCAATGTTTTAAACAAAGCACTCTTTCTCTGAGACATCAACTGGCTCTTGAACTTTTTTCTTTCTTCTTGGCGGATTCTTTCTTCTTCTCTCGCCTCCTTTATTTTTTCTTGAACGAGGAATTTCTCGAGTCTAAGTTGATCTATCTTTTCTTGTAAACTTAAACGCACTTCCGGGAGTGTTCGACCAGTCGAAATTGTGTCACTCTCTAACGGAGAATCGTCCGAGCGTGTATCCAAACTTTCATTCTCCGTGCCGAAAGAAGAATATTCGGAGCAGTATGTTGAAGAAGATTCACTTTCAGATGAAGATCGTCTGTCACGTGTCAGGCTAGAATATCCCGCGTCGATAGATTCTTCCATTGCAGATGGTTTCTTCTGGTCCATTTCATTATTATATTGAGACATGAAGTCGTCCTCTTCTCTATGGAGAATTAACGTATCGTTTAAGCTACTTTCACTTTCAGAACTTGCAGTCATAACATCGGAGCTCAGGGGTTCATCTTCAGTTGATTCCATAGATACGTTGGAAGATGAGCTAGAGTCCGTCAACTCCGAGGAATCCGAAAGTAAATCTTGTACGGACACGTAAATATGGTCCCTTCGGAATCCGTCTTCAAGGACTAAATCTAATTTATCCTCGTACTCAAAACTGCAATTGTACTGCAGAGATTTGAATTGCTCGCTCAGGCTATCGATCGTACTAGGGTCTAAATCGATAGAAATATCTCCTTCGGAAATAATCGACCAGCGGTAACTAATCTCCGTATTTGTTCTATCTTTTCTCGATCTAAGTTCAACAGAATCAAGTGTATTTAAAGACTCCAGATTCTGCGTATTGAAATCTGTTATTTGCTGTATTTCCGTAAGTCTTTGTCGACAAAGGCCAAGGTCAGAAGGATCAGCGCTCTCTGGAATGTCCACACCATGTAAAACCGCCTCTGTATTATGTATTTCAACGGAATGCTTTATCCACGGATTTGTCTTAATTTTGTTCCTTCTTCTAGGAACTGCAGGGGAACCATCTCCTATATCATTATCAAATGTATAACTAGTTCTGTAATCTTCAATCGAAATGTTATAACGGTTCGCAACAAAGGCAGAATTGGTTCCCAATCGAAATGGAGGCCGCTCGAAAGTTGGTGTACATGTAATACTGCCTCCTGAATATACTGCACTCGAAATGTCTGATGTATATACTGCACTCGAAATGTCTGATGAATATTCTGCACTCGAAATGTCAGAGACTGAATCTATTCGTGTCGATTTGTCTTTTCTGTCGTGATGCTGTTGTGCTTCAGACTTCTTCTTTTTCTTGTCACGTGACTTCTGGAATGGATTCGTTGAAATGAGCTGACGAAGTTTCATCGTGACCTACCCGAGCAGAATTTCCCTATATCCTCAGTGAATACCTGTGAAACAGAAATATAAAACTAGATAAGTCTGATAAAGGCAGATACACAGTATAATTTGCATAATAGAGAATTAATTCAAATTCTCGTTATGTACATCTAAAGTAAGCAGTGTAATTCATTCATTCATTCATTCATCTCTTGCATTTTTGTGAAAAAAAATTGCATGATCTATAGAATTTTCTATAAAGTTTACAACTAAAAAGTAAAATTATGTGGTGTAAACATAAAATATTTTCAAATTAAGAATCAACATTTTGATTTTAATGAATCATAGCTAGTATAAATAAATTGCTTTTCACGACTGCAATTAAAGCACACGAAAAAAAAGAAACAAAAACTTTCATTACACAAAATAATAATAATAATAATAATAAAATCTTATGTGCGCCGATCATTCATCCTGTGAAGTGATAGACCTACAGGGTCATGAAAACCTACCGTATCCTGAAATGTCTTCAATGCCTGTTACATTAGTACATATGATTAACTGAATCCAAGAAGAACGAACGGCTAAAGACCCTATTCAAACAGACCTACGAAGAAAGCTATCTCAGACACTCGTCTGATACGTATTGAAACAGCCAGTTACAATGGAAAGGGGTCGTATAAAACCCCTCTTTAAGTTTTACTTATTCAATTAATTCTCTTTTCAAAACAATGTTCCATTTGAAGAAGCCGTACATAATTGATTGAAGTCTTTTGAGACACCCGCTGTAATAAGGCAAACAAACATAAGAGTGATGAAAGCGAATCTGCCATAGTAATATTTAATTGCCATGTTTGTCATTTTACCCCCAAAAGCGGCTTTGCCTAAAAGTGAGACAATTTTGGGCTTGGGCTATTTAAAACAATACTAACAAGAGTCAATTTTTACGCCCTTCTGATCGGCTTTTTATCGATTGACGAAGTGCTTATCTCAAATCAGTTCTTAGTTTGTTTTAAATATTTTATGACATTGTATGCCACAAGCGCTTCTGCAATAAAATTTCGACATGATAATCTATTTTTCATTATAATTTTAAATAATATATTACAGAAAAAAATATTTTCTTCTTTACCTCCCTTTAGCTTCCATTTTTCAGTTCGCAACAGTTTCCTTTTAGCTTTCAGTTCGCAACAGTTTCCTTTTAGCTTTCAGTTCGCAACAGTTTCCTTTTAGCTTTCAGTTCGCAACAGTTTCCTTTTCCTTGTATTAAGTTTTTTTACCTTGTGACATTGACATTAGAATATGATTACCCCTGGAAAATTTCAGCAATATCTCTTCTTTTAATCTGTTCGGGGCATCAGTGTTTCACAAACATATCTTTTAATCTTATTTTAAAATTCCTTTTGAATGTGTTTTCTCTTGCAATTTATTTCTTTGGGTTTTGATAAGGGGTTAATGTTCTAAGTTTCATCAGGAAAATAAGCCGCAGAAACGGCCAACGACACTTGGATATTTGGTTGGTACCAACCATATATCCAAGTGTCGTTGGCCGTTTCTGCGGCTACAGGAAAGTATGTGCTATTCATATGTATCCTAAATTAAATGACCACTTATAAATTAAGAAAACCCCCTATCAAATAAAAAAAAATCGTCCACAAGTTCCGATGCCGGAAAATTCGTTTCGACGTAAGTACATGTATATGTCGACGAAAGTATGTTTCGATGAAATGCTCATTTCGTCTGAATGTCGTGTCGAAGCAGTGCATAATTCTTTGATAGTTCTTTACTTATGTACAAAACATGCCATCGTCTATATGCGTACATGTGATAATTTGTACCAATTGCTTGTTAATTTTGTCAGAGTACTTAAATATGTTTTCCTTGCAACGATCCCTGATTCCACTGCCAATCATTACACTATATAATACATGTGTATATATATATAGATGTCCGACCTGTCGGTGACAGTTCATCTCAGCATTTTTCTTTGACCTTGTTTACATTTATGGAAATAAAATTCGCATCCATGGCCTTTATCAAGTGCAAAAAGTCGCAGAACAAGCGTTGATGTTGTTTAGCGACTGTTCAAAAGTCGAATCGGATCGATTGGTGGCCATTGGGGAGGGGGGAGGGGGGCTATCGGGTCGAATAAACACAATTTTGAAATGGAAACTTGGTTCATATTATGTTTCGAAAAAGAAAAGTTAAAAGCATCAGTCGGGTTAACACTCGCTTCTCACCTTTGAGGTTTCGGGACCGAATCTGTTGTAAGAGGATATGGTGGTCGCCCATCCTCACGTCAACATGTGAGGAAAACATGAAATTATGTACTTAGTTGGTTAAACGTTGTTTAATCTTTTTTTAAATTGAACTGTTGAAATTATATAATACCTACTTGTTTGACGAATCTGGTCAAAACACAAATTGGTCGGATTTCGAGGACCTTGATAGAGCACTTACTTCCAGGAAGTTTATGGTTTTTTTTAAATGAAAAATCTGTGCAGAGAGGCGGACAGAAAGCGCAAGACCAAAGCTAGACAAGGCAACGTGATAATAACGGGCCCGACCGCAGCCTCGCACAGTTGGGCCCAATCAGAAATCTTGCGTATTGTCTTTGGATGCTTTCGTCAAATAATGGAATAGTCTGACATTTAGCAAATAGCAATGGCTTACAGTCAGAACTGTTGATACATATTATTTATGGTTGATGAATAGGGATCAAAACTTGACTTAACGCAAACTAGGTAGAGGTTCTCCTATACATGCACATGTAATGTATCGCCAATTTTTAAACCCTTATTTGTATGTTTTATCACGTTTTTTTTTTCGCCGCATGGACGAAACAATTTATCTCAATAATTTTCTCTGCTTTCTCTTGGTGGATTATCAAATTTCATGAATGACTAGACTGAAGAAATATGCCTCTTCAGATTTTTCTTGACATTTCCTCACATCTATTATTGAGACTGAAATCCGATCCGATGTACAGTGCTATTGGAAGTTCATCATTGAAAATTGTCCAAAAGGTTTAACTTCTACTTAATTCTCCATTACTATATATATCATTTTTAGAATTCTTTTCATATTAACATGATCAATTTCGTTTGGGTGAAACGGAGGAACCTACAATGTATATATTGAAGATGCAAGATCATGATGAAATTTCAAAGCTATAGAGTTTTATAGTTATTTTCGAAATATTTTCAGTACAAAATATGAATTTTAAGTTATTTACCTTAGAATACGACATCATCCTTTCCTGAAAGGATATATCCTGTATTCCGAATACTAGTAGAATAAACTACAAGAGCAAAACATTACGAATTCCCCATTTTCTGTAAACCATTCAGTCTTGTTCACTTCAGCTATAAGGTTCCTTGCATGCATCGACAAAACTGATTACACTCCGTTGTTATTTCACCGTGGTAATAATGCCAAAGTAATTTACTCACGAAATTTGTTATGTTGCTGTGAGGGGGAGAGTGTAGTATAATTGCATGCACAACAGGTTCTAACGACGTCTGGTAAATAGAGAAAACCCATCTTTATACATTCATTCATCTACTGACTCAAATCACGGATGTTTCATAGAAAGGTGTGCTGATTTAATTTTTTTTTCTTTTTCGAGGGAAAGTAATTCATCATCAAAACCAGTCAGTTATCATGCAGTTCGTGTGTTAGAATTAGTCTTAACGATCTAGGATGGACCGCAATGAAAGCTTTGTAATGCTCGAAATATGAAAATGAAAATAAAGTCTAGAAATTCCTATCGAATTGATCAAAGGAAAATTGGAAGGTCAAAGGATCAAAGTAGCCAAACCAGCAATTGGCCCCAGACACATCAAACACATAATTACCATTCGTTATGTTGACTTTGGAAAGTATAGAATAGCTAAATATTAGTACATGTATCACGAGCGAAACCCAATGATAAAAGGGGCAGGATTCGTCCATACCGGAAGGAATGGAGACGTTCTAGTATATGATTTCGAGAATTAAAAGCATTAAATGAGAAGAAAAAAAGGCATTGGGGGCAAAATTTGATTAATTAGGGAGACCCCATCCACCCACGTTCCCTTATCCGCACTGCATAAATTATTATGCATTGACCTGCATAAATGTTTTAATTAAAATTTTGGGGTTTTTTTTCAGGAGTATGATCTGCGAGGTTCCTTACCTGACTTCATTAGTATATACTCAATTTGATATCCTCATATACTTTATCATGCAATTTGAATACACAAAAACGTCAAGTGCCTTAATTACGTGATGATACTACTAGTGTTTCTTTGACAAACGTCAGCAATGATCTCACGAGAAAGTGCATTGACACAGGTATTAATGCACTGGCGTAGGAAAAGGGGGGCAGGGGGGGCACGTGCCCCCCCCCCCCCTACTTTTGAAAGTGGGGAGGGGCTAAGTATGTTTGTGCCCCCCCCCCCCCACTTTTTGACGTAATTTTTGGTCATACAGATATAAAAAAACTGCAAAATACCTTTAAAACTCAAACTATATAGAATATCATTACATGTATATGTTAATGATAGAGGACACAGACAGTATCAATATTTTGCTTATAAAAAAATTCCTGGCTCGCTACCGCTCGCCAGCCATTTATTCATGTACTTAAAATTTAGAATTGCACCAGAAATGTTAAAATTTGTGCATACAGAACATGAAAACCCAATATTTATTTTTTAATCTCTTCCTCTCCCCCCCCCCCCCCCCCCCCCCCCCCCCCCCCCCTTTTTTTTTTTTTTTTTTTTTTTTTTTTTTTTTTGCTTGTTAGAAATTTTGGGATGTTGTGCCCCTCCACTTTTTCAAGCAGAGCTACGCCATTGTAATGTCTTTCAAAGTTCGACAAAATACTGTTTGACCGTAACTTAACAATGGCAACTGCATTGTTTTTAAAAAATCCTTTGAAATTCTTGGCCAATGATTACTTAATGTTTTCACTGATCAGCAATTAATTCTCATATAATTAACTCATTTTTTTGTTCACAATCTCTCTCTCTCTCTCTCTCCCTGCAACACATCATGTTATCTTAAATACAAAAGGTAAGTATGAACTAGAAAGGTTTCTTGTTGCGGTTGCAACAAGAGTGTCTTCCTCCTATACAATTTTTGGTTTGGAAATATGAAGGACGTCACATTACATGTATTTATATTATATATTTAAGTTTTCAAATAGCAGTAACATTAAATTTTCAAACCGATAATTGTTGGTGAGCAACCATTTGATTTGGGGGGGGGGGGGGGGTTAGGAATTCTATTGCCAGCCGGTAAAATTTTTTCAGCAATTTTCTGAGCAGGCCATTTTTTTCAGCCATTACCAGAGTCGGAGAAAAATTTTCGCCGGCTCTTCGGGCCGGATTTAAACAAATTGTCAAATGTTGTGAATGTCTGTGTAAGTTAAACTCCCCGCTGTTACAGAGTATGAGTTAATAACCGTTCCTTCAGATGTCTCTTTGCAATTAGCGAATTTCAGACAGATTGTATGATGTTTAAATAGAACCTTTTCTAGATTTTTGTGCCTATGCGTATTAGGTCTCTGGTAGATACAGCTATGTGAACAGTTTGTATCTATATTAATTAATTTTTTGACTTTAAATTGTCTGGCACAAAGGGCCAGCAAAAATTTCCATATCATGCAATGTATCCTTACTTTTGCATGGTTCGGGAAAAAAAAATTGCCGGCCCTTTGGGCCGGAATATTTTTTTCAGCATTTTTCAGAGCCGGGATTTTTTTTTTTTTTTTGCAAATGCTTCCTGCCCCCTTCCCCCATAAAAAAGGCGAGCAGCTCGTAGCTGTAGAACCAATTTTCTTGAGAAGAGAAATGGTAATAACAAGTTACGTTCAATATATATATATAAATACCATGAGGTTCTCGCTGTGCAGGTTCAAATTTGGACCCACCCCCCCCCCCCTTCCCTTTTTTTAAAGTTTATTTTGAATTTCCATCATGGCGATATCGTTCAATATAAACAGAACTGTTTTCGAAAAACGGGGAGAGGGAAGAATGTTGGAGAAATTGTTCATCAATTTGTAAATAAACCAACCGAAAATTATGTTCGAACGTTTGCTAGAATTAGAAATTAAACTTGATGTTCAAAATATAGTTATTGAAGTTTAGAAACAGGTTTGTAGGTTAGAAATCGGAATCAAACTACCACTTTTTGTGTGTAAATTCTGGTTTGTAGCTGATCTCTTCTAAATTAATCAACTGTTAAAATCAAATTGTGTATATCGAAATGTATTTATGAAATGCATATTCATCATTGCCGTGAAATCGGAATTTGAAAATCTCAACACTGCTTTTCTCGAGTCGGACTCGGACTACCAATTTTAGTGTGCGCCCGATCTGTTGGCGTGAAGGTGTATCGAAATACCCAACTCAAAATTTCGATGCTCATATCTTTTCAACAGTAAGAGATAGGAAAAATCAGAAAGACTAAATAAGACAGATATATGGATAAAAAATAATAATATTGAAATTTTTAGGAAACTTCATAAGCTTGATTTTTGTTTACTATTATAAGCAAAAAAAAGTCTTCCTCCTATGAACTTCTGAATTTGGAAATATGAAGGACGGTGAAGGATGTCATCGTAATAAATCGTTACAGTGTGCATCTAGCATTTCATATCTTGCATGGCTGTCGACTTTCAAAAAGAATGGAAATTGTAGATAGCAAAATACGAGATATTTAAGCTTACAAATAGCAAAACATGAAATTTTCGGTCCTTTTGAGTAATTCGACGCTCCCGTCAAATATTTGAATCTACTAAAAAACATGATAAAAAAAATAACAGAGACCAAAAATAAAAAAGACCAATCTAGCTTTTACTCCAAACGTAACGTTGGAGAACTTTCATTGTCCTAGCTTACAGGGTTCTTGAGAAATCGCTGATCCAATTTTCCACGGTTACGAAAACAATAGGTCTTCCGACGGAAGTCGGAAGACCTAATTACATGTATATACCTTTTATTTTCCACTGATTCATGATATTTAACCTTTCAACGGAAATTAAACTTCCTGTTTTCTGTCTGCACTAGCCTCCCCTGCATGGTAAATTTAATTTACAATGAAACCACTGACAGAAAAATATGATATACATCTCAACTTCCTCTCATATTGTGTGGGGTAGACTTTCTTGCCTATGTATTTCCCCAAGTGCGGGTGTAGAATTTTTCCAGGGGTGGGGTCCAAGCTGTTAGGAGAGTCCAGCATGTAGTTTTGAAAAGAATTATACTAAAAACGGAAAAATCTAGCATTTTTGACAAATTCTAGAGGGAGGGCCCTCATCTCCTTGACCCTAACCCTCTAAATCCGCGCTTGGTTCTCCCCTAAAGTACAGGTGCCCTAGTGTGATATTCATGAACTGAACACAGGTGCATGACACATTCTATAATGAATGCAATGTAACTATTTAACACCAGGAAAAAAAACGTACATACGGAATATGTTAATAAATATATTAATTTCTAAACGCTTAATGTATTTTGTGTGATGCACTGCATTTTCAACAGAGTAGGTGTTGTGCACCTGTGGAACCGAACCACAGTTTGTGGCCGGAAACGGAAAGAGAAATTATTGAATGAATTTGCATCGGTGTGATTTTTTTTTTTTTTTTTTTTGCGGGCGACTAAGGTTATAAATCAATTGTCTTCGATCCGCCTTCAGGTAATAACTACAAAAGATAAGGGCCATTTTCCTACTTAACCATCGCGACTGCCATTTTGTCAATATTTGCCAATAATTGTGGAATAATCCAATCTCCTTTTGCGCCACTTAATGAGCATTTCTAATGGGATTGACAGAGCAAAGTGGGCAGACAAATCTGGATACACACATAATAGAAAAAAATAGTCAGTTAAAGACAACAAAATTGGTCATATGAGTAAAATCAATATCGAATATTTCAAACCCTTCCAAGTACATGAAAACATTCTTTTAAATGTCTCCCTATGACTACATAATATTTGAACTCGTTTTCTGAGGTTCTCCTCACATACGAGTTTGTTGAATGGCAAGGTTGTTCATTGACCTGTTGCCATATCAGTTTCTTCTCGATGTTATAGTATCTTGGTATTGGTCCTTTGATCATATGATTTGGCTTACATGCAAACAAGGATATAAGCGGTACGTGCTTGCAATATGACTTTGAACATTATAGGTCATATAGAGAAAACGGAATTTAAATATGACACATGCATATAGGAAGTGAAAACTGCGATTTTGCATTGTATACGTACTGCTTTTGACTTCTTTTCACGCCATCAAGTTTTTTTTCTTGATATCATAGAGGAATTTCGGACTTTTCATAT
Source organism: Pinctada fucata (assembly GCA_028142955.1). Lineage (NCBI taxonomy): Eukaryota > Metazoa > Mollusca > Bivalvia > Pterioida > Pteriidae > Pinctada > Pinctada fucata. Next base: position 39,329,329 of record AP027109.1, on the reverse strand, counting down.
AATTTGTATTTTTCTATATTCGGGCATTCATTTGATCAAATTTATGACATTCAATTTTATCAAATGGAAGTCCAAATATAGAAAAATATAAATTATATAAAAAGTCCAAAATTACTCTATAAGATATCTTCAAAATATAGACATAATTTTCTTCTTTGTCCTCTTTTATATTCATTTACATATTCATCTGTGTTGCTCGGGCCCTTGCGTTTTGTGGTCTTGTTTGTGTGTGGTCATCTATCAGTGAGGAGGTTGTTTTACACCACAATTGTGCGTTCTTCGAGACCTCAGGTTAAATGGAGAAGTGAGAGGGTTGTGCGCACGTAATCCAGGATAACCACACCATTTGCTACTTGTTTGGCAAATGACCGTCCAAAGTCGGCACCGGTTACCCATTGGTCTCGTTGGTTTATGTGTAGTCTTTTGTGTTTGATGTTTATATGTCGTATGTCTCTTTTTCGTCACTTAATTAGTATGCATGCTCGTCTTTGTGTTTACGCATCGGGTGTCTTGGTGTTTTGCTGTTGGTGCTGCAACAAGGTCTTGTTGGAGATCCCCTCCCTTCTTTTACCTTACGAACATTCTACCATAACCACTATGACGATGCTTTTATGATAAGTCAGTATGTTAATTGCAAAAAAAAGTCTTTTTAAGAGAATGGTTCTTCGTCTTCATACGCCTTTTATGACTGTAAATATTGAGCAAAAATGATGATACCTCCTAGTTGAATTGTTCTTGTCATTGTGTATTCGTAACAAGTGCCATATAACGTAACAGGAGATAAAAGAATCCCAGTAAACATAAAATAAAGCGAAGTAAAGCAAATTATTACGATAGCTAACTACCACTTTGAGGTTTGAGGGTTAAGATCTCATTGCGTGAAGGGAATCACTTTGTTCAATGTAACACAATTGTTAGACTGCTCGACTCCGCAGATTTTACTTGGATCGAACTTCAATTACGAGTTTATTTGATTTGGGGGATCGGGCATTCATGTTTAACAGAGCTGTTGTAATATCCGGCATGAGTCAGCACGCTAATCACGTCATTACGTAACCAATTAAGCAATATTTCACAGACACAATCTAGTCAATATGCTTTTATTGTTGCATCACCAAGTGTTAGATAAAGGGCTGACAATCCCGAGAGAGCAATATGAATACAGAAGGTTCTCATCTGATCTCTCCGTGATATTTGGATAACAAATGAAATAAAAGGCCGATTCATACCTCGTCTCGCTGAATACGGTACTTTGTTGAATTATATACATTGATCATGTGAATACTATTATCATTTATGACGTGGATAATGTACTTTGTCGACGAATTTCCTTGATTTCAAAAATCAGGTTTCTAAAAAAGAAATATGAAAGTATGTAGACCGAAACAGGTCAACTTGTTTTTTTGTTTTTTTTTTTTTTCTGGGTGTTTTCACCAAGAAAAAAAACCAAGTTGGCCCGTTTCGGTTTAGAAAGTATGTAGACCTGTATGTTGGTATGTTGTATATCTTGTATATATACCAGATATACAACATAACAAACTTTTTTTGGGGGGGGGGGGTGTAAAATCTACCTTTTTGTATTTAAAATATGGTACCAAATCTGGAATTACTCAATTTCTGGCATTATTCACCTTCCTTGCCTTTTCCTGTCAAGAAAAAGAAGAGCACACCTTCATTTTACTATACGTTCGTTCTATCCTTACTGTAGTTATCTAGATATTTTGAGATGGTTCATCAATTTATCAGTAATATCATATTTAAAGATGCGTGGATTTTGAAATAGGGTCAGTGTGTTTAGGAACCCCCATTATCAGATTTGCCAAAGACGCCAATTTTCCTTACAAGTTTTCTTAAATTCATAGGCTGCAACACAAACACCCCACCCGACCCCCTTGGAATTTTTTCTATATTTTGGCATGAGCTGAGTATTTTTCCATTACTTCTTAAATAAACATCAAAGAAGGACCCATCAGTCTCAAAGTCGAGAAGTTACGGCAAAATAATTAGAATTTCCATTGGAACAGTTGCAAACAAATGTGACAAAAATAGAATGGAAAAAAATTAAAAACGTTACAGCAAATCAAATGTACGAGGGCTGATTGATATGTTGTGAGCCTCGTATTGAAGGATATGAATTTTATCGGACATTTTGCACTACTTTTCTACATAATCCTCTTCAGTATCAATACACTTGTTTAAAGGCCTCAATACCACTTTTAAAGAACTCCTTATCTCGACTATTCAGAAAGCCATCCACTGCAAGTTTGACATCATCATCGGGCTGAAAGTGGGTGCCAGAAATAGCTGCTTTCAGTTTTGGGAATAGATGAGTCTGATGCTCAGGTGAATAAGGCGGATGCTCAATCAAATTAAAGCCACAATCATGAATGGCAGTCATGGCAGTGACATACTTGTGAACAGGAGCAATGTCCTGATGGAACAACACACCTTCAGTGAGCTTTCCGCGGCGCTTAAGTTTAATATTTTCCAGTAACTGTGTCAGAAGTGAATAATAGTATGTGTCATTGATTGTTTGACAAGTCCTTTTTTGGAGATAATCTATCAGCGGAATACCTTCTGCATCCAAGAAAACCGAGGCGCCCTCGGCGGCCATATTTGTTGACTGATCGCACGAAAAAACACAAGGCCTTTTAAGTACTTGCTTCCTGTAAGGTTTTGTAAAATTGTTTGCAGCGGTTGCAGAGGAGAAGTCAAAAATGCGTCAGCCAACCAGAGCCCTCGGCGGCCACATTTGTTGACCGATCGGCACGAAATATACAAACTTCGTAGAGGGCCTCGAGTACTTGCTTCCTATAAGGTTTCGTTAAATTCAGTGCAGCGGTTTCAGAGGAGAAGTCAAAAATGCATCAGCCAATCAGAGACATCGGCGGCTATATTTGTTCACCGATCGGCAAGAAAAACACAAACTTGACAGAGGACCTTAAGTTTTTGCTTCTTGTAAGGGTTCGTGAAATTCTGTACAGCGGTGGCAGAGGAAATGTCGAAAATGTTAAAAGTTTACGACGGACGACGATTGCAAAGGAGATCGATGCCAACGATCCACAAGAATGTCCACCCTTACTTTCCTTTGACTATAGAGAGATGGGAAGGGGTGGGTGTCATTGAGGGTTGTTGGCATCGAGCTCCTGTGGACGATTGATAAAGCTTGTACATAGTTAATACATCCACTTATCAGAAAACCAACAGATGCGGGCAAAATATGGTTAATAACATCTCTTTAAATGGTCAATCTTCGGCCATCTAAGACAGTCTGAACTGTTGACCCCTCACGTAAACCGACCATAATCTCCTTTGAATGACCAACACCAACAAGTTGTTCCAAGGGGAATTGGATTCCTCACGCATATGCTATTGTCTAATTTGATAGGCACTGATGCCCTTTGTTTTGCAATTATAACTACGATCTCGTATGCATACGTCATCGTCTGAAAGGTCACGTGGTGGTTTCGATTGCAAAAGCAATTTGTTTTCTACACCGTGCGCGACGAGGCTTAATTTTCCGGAAAATCATTTTACTCGAGTAAATACAATCAGTCATTGAAAGCCAATGCAGTAGAAAAACTGAATTAATGAAAATGATCGAGTCATGAATAGTTTTCTTTCGATAGGAAATGATTTTGATTGACCGAACGGGAGGGGGGAGGGTCTTTTCGAATTGGAGAGGGTGTCTGTAATTATTTTCCTGTTTATTTTTGATAAATTTATATGACATGAATTTTCAAATATCTCTTGGTTTTTTTTTCTAAAAAGACTTCATTTTTATACACAAACGAATAAACTGTCTTCACTTATATCAAGCACTTATAAACATATAAATGGTTTATTTCTCAGAAAAAAATTAAGAAGTGAACATTAAAATATATAAGATAGTTTAATTATATGTTCTCTCCCGTTCTCTTATGCTTTACTAGTTATATTTAAATTTACGCTTTGAATATAAATTTCAACAGCATTACAAAGATCATATAAGAATAAAATCACGGGAAAAATGGGCAGGGGATGGGGTTATGAAATCACATGTACATGAATTTTTTCGAAGAATATTTTTGTTTTAAAATACCTCTTACCGATCGAGTAATGAATCAAAATATGCTCGCCATCTAGACTCAATGAGCAACAATTGAAAGGACTGTTTCCAGTCTAAATCGCCCTAAAATCGGAAATGATGTGGTTATCCGGGTAGTAATTGCGTAACCCTTCAACTGCCTTGTTATTAAATAGGAATCTATCAGCAAAGTAAAGTCAGACCGCAAGTTACGACTTGGAAAACCCGCAAAGCAACAAATATACATGAAAATGTTATATCTTGCTGGTTGGGGCGAGATTTGGTACCTTTATTGCATCATATAAAGGAATTTAGACCGCAATCACAAACCTAATTCAAGTGTCAACCGATTATCAGTCAAAAATTCTGCTACCTTCGAAATTTTCTTTACTAAATTAAATTTATATTCGTTTAAATGTTCGACAACACTTTTTGTATATGCTATAAATATGCTATAATTCCAAAACTAAAAAGTTCCCAACAGATTGAGGTTCTATTTAAGCACAGCTTAGTGTATGATTTATTTATTTATTTATTTATTATTTTAATATTGAAAAACATTTATTTATTTTAATATTGAAATACATTGGTATCTGAATATTCACAATTTATGAGAATGAAATTAAAAATGCACTTACCATAAGATGTACGAGACCACCTGAACCATTTCTTCCGGGAATAATTTTCGGACTTCATGATACCCGAAAATCTCATTTTGATCCCTCTTAAACGTGCTTCAATCCAAAGAGGTGCCGAAAAACAGCTAAACCAGCTGTTGATTGTGCGAAATTCCGAGAAATAACACCAAACCTTAAGGAGTCGACGAAAGTCAGCTGTTGCTTCCTGGAAATTTCCTGGAAACGGATTCAGAAGGAATCCAAAAGGAGATAGTTTCTTCGTGCCAAGTACTAATCACGAGCAAGAAATGATCGATTGACTCGACCAACATTAATCAGGAAAGCTTATAAGCCTAATAAGTCACGCGGACTACCGGGACTTTCCCGCGCAATTGATGTAGTAGATATAAATCAATGGGAGTGTTCGGGGGGTTCAGATGACGACGGGTATGGACCAAATATTTCATCATCATGGGTGAATCCAGGGGGTTCTGTCTGTCAGGGGGTATGGTTTGATAAGAAATGTACGTAAAATGGGGTGAAGTCAGCAATTTCGGCAAATTCCAAGGGGGAATTAATCCCCCTCTAGATCCGCGCTTGGTGATATATATATATATATATATATATATATATATAATGTATATTAAAGATAATGGAATAAAAGGTCCCGAACCCAGCTGTGAAAAAAGAGAAGTCATTAGAGGGAGACAAACAATTTGTATCGTTTTGATGAATATAATAGGATCTATTGATCGGTCGGGAGGCGAGGAATCATATTGTTCCATTATAAGTGAGAGTATTGGAATTTGCACAGTATAGGAATGAGTCATAGACCATCCAGACTTGTAAAGTGATAAAATAGCAAATTTGTATGTCAGTATGCTAGATTTGAGATTAATATAGAGGGACTTAATGGGGATTCCATGTTGAAATTTGTCAAGAAAAAGGTTACTGTATTTTGAATATATAATCGAATTCGTAAGAAACGATCCCTTAGGTTCCAGAAAAAACCTTTGTAAACTAATACAGAATGCTAGTAGATAACGACAAATGTGTTGTTTTTTTTTGTCTATGAATAACACTACAGATACATGTACGTTATTAAAACCACGGAAAATACCTTAAAAGATTGTCAAGGTTTTTTTTTTTAACGTCGAGGGTAGATAACTTGATATTCAGGAAGTAAATGACTTCTGAAACTTCATGGACAAAATCGAAGGAACACGAAAACTTGGTTCCAAGACTGTTTAAGATCAGGTATGTGGCCTTTCGCATGTTTGACCCTAAATATCACGTATGACCTTGACCAAGGAGGGGGGGGGGGATCTTGACCTTCAGTGGGTATCTTGACCATCACAGCCAAGTTTGATGGTAGCGCATATTTGAAATATGTTATAGCGATTAATGTGAAAGTATGACAGACAGACAGACATACAGACGCCAGATAAAGCGACCACTCGTATGTCGCCCTTGTGTTTCAGGCGATAATTCATTGGGCCATTAAACACTGTGGCGTATCACGTGATACGCAAATGATATGTTCCACGGGAATTCCCTTTGATTAAACCAAGTAAATACTGTTTAAATCTTCTTTATATGATTTTACTGTAGGCCTATCATATGGTTATTATCATCAATGATATGATGGTTATCTATTATGGTCAATAGTAGAAGTGTATTCGCAGAACACTGAAACAGAATTTTTTTCAATGCTCACCACATGTTATGATATGGTGCACGGATAGATATAAAATTTTCTGTTTTAGTGTTCTCCAAATATACGTCTATTCTTGACCAGAATAAATTACCATCATATAAGTAATAATAATGACCATATGATAGGCCTAAAATAAATTCATATAAAATAGATCTAGACAGTATTTACTTGGTTTAATTAAAGGTGATTCCCGTGGAACATATCATTTGTGTATAACGTGATACGCCACAGTGTTAAATGGACTAATGGACAGACAGACAACTATTAGGATATTCTCCCACAAAGTATGAAAGCCTGATGGCCAAGTCTGAAGTTCTTAGAAACAGACACTATAATACCCTTCTTATTAAAGCCGAATATACAATTATTACTGCAGTCCTATTATAGTGGCGAGTCCCAATGGCTGTTGGCATTTCGTTAAAAAAAATTCAATCCTACAGTAAACATAATGATCCCATAGCTTTGTATATATCTATAGACACAGAGATGAAGTGTTATTAACTTTTTCGTTAAATCAAAGATTTCTCAAATATACAGAGGAGGCAAATCTCTTACATGTATTAGGGACACTAAATATCAATGTCTGATATCAATCACAGTCACGAGGGCTGATTGATATGTTGTGAGACTCGTATTGAAGAATTTGAATTTTTTTTCGGACATTTTGCATTATTTTTCTATATTATCCCCTTCAGTATCTATACACTTTTGCCACCCGTGTTGAACTCAATATCTTGACTGGTCAGAAAGCCATACACTGAAGGTATGGCGTCATTATCAGACTGAAAGTGGTTGCCAGAAATATCTGCTTTCAGTTTTGTGAATAGATGAAAGTCTGATGGAGGAAGATCATGTGAATAAGGTAGATACTCAATCAATTTTAAAAAGCCACAATCATGAATGACAGTCATGGCAGTGACAGACTTCATTGTCCTGATGGAACAAAACACCTTTAGTGAGCTTTCCGTGGCACTTAAGTTTAATATTTTCCCGTAACTGTGCGAGAAATGAAGCATAGTATGTGCCATTGATTGTTTGTCCTTTTTAGCCCCTACCGGCTCGCCGGAGGGGACTTATAGTTTCCACCCCGTTTGTCTGTCCGTCCGTCCGTCTGTCTGTCTATCTGTCCGTCATTCTTTAGTTTTCCATACTTTTTTTCGCTGTTAATGCATACATTGAACTTATTTTTAATATATGAGTATATCTCAATGTGATACAGATCAAGTTTGAGTTTGGTCCCGATTGACCTATTTTTACAAGAGTAATGACCCTTTGACTTATCAAATTTCATGAAATTCTCAGTTTTCCGGACTTTTCTTCCATGTTTAAGCAGATATTGAAATGATTTTTTATGTGAATACATCTTAGTGTGATACAGATCAAGTTTGAGTTTTGTTTTGATTGACCTATTTTTACAAGAGTTATGGCCCCTTGACTTAGCAAATTTCATGAAATTTTCAGTTTTCCAGACTTTTCTCGGCTGTTGTTGTAGATATTAAAATAATTTTTGATATGTGATTACATCTTAGTGTTACACAGATCAAGTACGAGTTTGGTTTTGATCGACTTATTTTTACAAGAGTTATGGCCCCTGGACTTAGCAAATTTCATGAAATTCTCAGTTTTTCGGACTTTTCTTCCATGGTATTACAGATTTTGAAAATATTTTAGTATGCGAATATATCTCAATGTGATACAGATCAAGTTCGTGTTCCAATTAGATTGACCCATTTTTACAGGAGTTATGGCCCTTGGACTTAAGAAATTTTATGAAATTCTCAGTTTTCCGTTTTTTCCCATGTTTTCGCAGATAGTGAAACATAGTGTAATCAAAGATTACAAAGCTCACCTCATGGCAGCATTCTACCATGGCAGGAGTCAAAGAATACACAGTTTTGAATTTGAAGACCTGTCCTACTGAGAACCAACAAAAATGATACTACACAAAAACAAAATAAAAAAGGGAAATAGCCTGAATAGGTGTACTCTATTGATACCCAAATCTCCCTAACATATGCACTCAAGTGGAAAATGTAGGTCATGACCTACATTTGAATATAGATTCGTGATCTACTCATAAAGACGCATCATCTGTGCAAGTTTGAACTTCCTAGCACTTATAATAGAGAAATAAAACTTCTTAACATTGATACCCAAATCTTCCTAACATGTGCACTTGAGTGGAAAATATAGGTCATGACCTACATTTGAACGTAGATTCGTGATCTACTCTTAAAGACGCATCATCTGTGCAAGTTTGAACTTCCTAGCACTTATAATAGAGAAATAAAACTTCTTAACATTGATACCCAAATCTTCTTAACATGTGCACTCGAGCGGAAAATATAGGTCATGACCTACATTTGAACGTAGATTCGTGATCTACTCTTAAAGGCGCATCATCTGTGCAAGTTTGAACTTCCTAGCACTTAAAATAGAGAAATAAAACTTCTTAACATACTAGTGCGGACGCCGACGACAGGGTGATAGCATAAGCACCCTCTCACTTCTTGAGGTGAGCTAAAAATCAAAATTATATGCCGATACATCTTGGTGTTATACAAATCAAGTTTGAGTTTGTTTCCTGTTGACCCATTTTTACAAGAGTTATGGCCCTTGGACTTAGCAAATTTCATGAAATTCTCAGTTTCTGGACTTCTCTTGGCTGTAAAGATATATATGCTGATTTTTGGTATGTAAGATACACTATAGTATGATACAGATTAAGTTTAAGTTGGGTTTGATTGACCTGTTCTTACAAAAGGTATGGCCTCTTAGCAAATTTGATGAAATTTCTATTTTCCAGACCTTTTCTAATGCATATATGCTAGTAGGGGACTTACATCGCTTGCAATTGATAAATTTATTGGGGATAATCTATCAGCAGAATACCTTCCGCATCCCAGAAAACCCAGGCTCACAACATATCAATCAGCCTTCATATATCTTCTTTGTTAATGAGCCATCAATCCAAGAAAACAAAAGGTCAGAATCATCACTGAGATAACTGACAATCCTTTTAACATTTATAATTTCTGACTACACCAAACTTGGTCTAATTTATGTCACAACTTTACCTTGGGATCATCAACATTCTCTATGTGGATCAAAGACGGACCTTATCTCAGTAAGGCTTGACGTTTTACTGTATAACCAGAAATTTTTGCTCGCTACTAATTTTTGCTTTTTCAAATACATGGTGAATATGCCACAATAAATTGACCCTTCCAAACGCGGGAAAAATTTGAGAAATTCCATGACGTCACAATGCAATTTTGATGTTTGACCGAGGTTCGAAGCTTGTTTGTCCGAGGTAAAAGCATTGTGACGTCACGAAATTTTGCATTATTTTCCTGCAAATGGAAGGGTCAATTATCCCAAAAATATGTTCATGAAAGAATTTTCAGTTTTGACTTATTTTAAAGTAACACCATACTTCAGTGATGGTACCTTGATTCATACAAATTCAATTTTGGTCAAAATGATATCAAATTGTTTCATAAGATTATTAATTTTTATGCATATTCACTCCATTCACGAAAACTTGAATTTATGAGAATAAAGACACATTTTTGCTTTGAAAGATGATAAGTGCACAAACTCTGCTTATACGGTGTAATTTGGCCTGCGTTTCCAACTCAAATACATGTATAAATCCAAAAATCATTTAATCTGTTCATCATTTAATCAAAACATACAGTAAGCATTTTTGTGTGTTTTTCCATTGACAAATACAGAAAACTATATAGCAGGAAGCTACAATACAAAAACACACAATTTGGCCATAGCAAGTGATTGAAAACTTATAATCAAACAATGATCTGAGTGTGCTCCACCCCATCACAGCTACCCAAACCCACTTATAAATTATGCTTGCCCTTGCGAAAACAGACATAGTCAAGTGAAAATCTTCTCATACCCTAAATCAATAGAGAATATACCGTTTTTCTTACTTATTTGCATGATAGACAAGCCAAGACCAAATATCACAGCTCTCCACGTTATTTCTTACTGTGACGTCATAGATATGTTACAACATCATAGTAATAAATAACGTAAAATATTGTGATGTCAGGTCTTGGCATGTGTAAAATGCAAGTCTAATGTGTAATATGAAAATTATCTATTCAGAAATTAGTGCAAATTGGACTATAATCGTAACGAGTGCAGTGACAACATCCGTATATTATGGGACAAAGAAATATGTGTGATGAATCGTTTAACATCAAGATGGGCTAGTGATTTCTTGCTCGCCTTGCCTTCCTTAATTAATACACTTTAAGGTATGACAAAAATATCGAGGAGATTTTTTAAATAATTGACCTTGGAAACTTGTTTTTCGCAAAGGCAAGCTGTCTCAAATGAAAATTTTCACATCCTTTCTCTAAAACAAATAACAAAAACTTAAGAATATGACAATTTTGTATTTAGTATGCAATGGCACCAACTGGTAATTTTCTCTTAAAGTTAATTAAAAAAATGCAAAATCTTGACTAGGTATGATTCTTATAAACTTGTAGTTTATTTTGATAACAAAATACAAATGCACATCATAAACGAAAAATTACCAGTCGATGTGGAAAAAGTGTTTGTAGTCTCAAAAGAAAAATGACGAAAACTCCTTACAGCTTCTCACTCACATAAATACTGTTAATCTCAAAGATATACAAACAAACAAAAACCATATATTTAAACAAACTTGCAGGTAGCTATGAGCTGTTTTTTAACACATACTTTCAAACTTGCAGTTATGAGTAAGCTCTAACATCCATATTAAAAAACAGAACAAATTCCACCATGCCTCTTCTAGTCCACAAACACCTTTTGTTAAAGTGATCATAAAATGCCCAATCACTTGCTTTGGCCTATACAAATATATTAGCATTAAGGGAGGAAAAAGAATATAGCAGATCAAAAACATTTTTCAGTGTTTTTTTATAATTTATACGTAATATATCATTTGTTCTTTCAAACTTATATGTTGTTTATCTATTCATCAAAATTTGAAATAGAAAAAAATCTTTATTAAAGTAAGAAAATTTCAATTTTATGTATGGAATACAAAAAATGTATTTTGAACACTTTCCCGACTTTTGATCTGTCATAATCCTTTATCACATAAAATCAGTATGATCAAATATGAAGACAACAATGAAATTGTATTGAAAGATGAAACTATATGAAAATCAGTATAAAATGCAAGCAGATGATTATTTGATGAAGAAAATCAAATTGACAAATTAGTAATCTTGAAATTGAAGTAACTTTTTGTAAGTGCACTGAATTTTGATACAATAAAAAATCGTAAAAAGTTACGTTTAAGACACACTTGATTTTAAAATCATAATAGAAAATGTTTAGCTCAATTTTTTTTTCTGTCCAAATACATATACATGTACATTTATATACTTATTTTGCAAACTAATATACATGTAGCTATAAAATATTTCATTTTTACGAAAAAAAAAAATGAAACTATGATTTTAAATGAATGCAGAACAATCCATGCCAACAGTTTGAATGCAAAGATGATTGAATAGATCAGAGAATTACCATTTCATGATTATGTGTTATGTAATAAGCCTTTAATACAATAATATTCAATTGATCGTGTGTAAGAATCTCAATTCAAGCACAGAATCGATTGAAGTACAACCATGTAATCTGTTGTAATGACTAACAAAGAGATAATAATAAGATAAAGTGTAACATTTTCAGTGACGCTGATTGATGTTTGAAAGGGAATTAACTCTAACAAATTGCGAGGAACTGCATTGATTCAGGTAAAAATGGTTCGAGTACAAGTATTAATTGAAGAAATGAAAAATTATTAGATCAATTCTTTTGCTCACAACTTGAATGTAACTCTGCAAAATCACATCAATTATGTAGAAAATAAATTTTTTGAAAATATTACATGGAGAAGACTTATCAGTAAGCAAATGGATTTTTAAAGCAAAAGGAGTTAAGTGAAAAATATACAACATCAAGTAGCCTATAGATTGAAAATTTGAAAATTTTCAAATTCTAATACATGAATTAAAACAGACCCTCTTGCTTTAACAGCTGCATTACAATCACCTTAAAAAAACAAGCACAAGATTCAAACATCAATAGTGTAAGTTCATGAAAATATTTACATCGAATACACGTTTATAATCAAAAATAGATGGCCTTAAAGTATTAAAGGCCCGTAACTCTTGTTGTCTTCACACCTATCAATCCTTACATAGTCAATACATGTAACACAAACTCTGTACAGTTTAGGGGGTTTGTACAGAGTTTCCAACATGTAGGTTTACATGGTGGTGACCCTTCCCGCGTGGGTCACACCCATTTGTCCAGAGTTAGCCAGATCCTGTTCTTGTTTTACATGCGGCCTGAAAAAAGAAGTTGCATTTTGAAAATTGTTGTTTTATTTTTTGTTTTCTTATCAGACTTGTTTATGTAGAAAATAGGATGAAATTTCACATTCAGTAAATAAATATTAATCAATGTCTTGTGAGCATTCCAATGAACTTGTAATATGTCAATATATCATACAAATATGGACTACGTTGAGGTCAATACGTCATTATACAGACCCGATGAAAATTTAAGTATTGACAGAGGACGTAGTTGAAGGTCAATACATGTATTACAAACTTTATTGGGTCTATATAATGACATGTTTGACATATGTGACATATACCAAAAACAAAATCCTTATTTGTTATATTAAATAAAATTCATGTACACGTATGTACTTCTCACCTATGAATGAAAAATGTTGATATCATATCTAAAGTAAAGCAAACAATTAAATTGAATGTAGGAAATTAATCAACTACCGGTAACGTAAAAATTTTGTTTACAATCTATTTCCTGTTTGAAATAGGGATAATGAAAACTTGGGGTTGTATTATAGAATTACATGTATATATGTTTTGAAACTTACCCATCACCTTTTCCCATCTCATGGAGAAACTTGAGAGCTTCAAGGGCAGCCAGGTCTCTTGCTGCTTCAGCGTTTCCCCCACTCCCGTGGAACACACGAGGCGGGGTGAATAATAAGGTCACTCTACTCAGGTACTCACTCTGCTGGGAGTTTGTCTGAACAAAGAAAAACAAGACATGATTACACTGAACAACACTAAAACGGAGAACTTTCACAAGTACGATGCTAGAAAACAAAATTTCGGAGGGTGTGACCAAGATTTCTTGTAATCAGAAAATTCTGCTTTAAATTGGAGAAAACTGAAGTCAGATCACTTTGTGACTTTCCAATGACTTCAAGAGAGCTCGCAATGTTGTACTAGGAAGAATATGTGTTACAAATGTTCAAAGTCATGTGAAGATATCAATAAGTTATGGGGTATCGCCGTTATTAACAAATTAAATGCTTCTCATAAATTCAGAAAATTGTGTATGTAACATGACTACAGAGTATATATATACATGTACAGTTAAGTGTATAAGTGTAGCTACCTGTGACTGGAATTCATCAAACTTAATCTCTAAGCCGTTAGCTGACGCCAGTTCTCTAAGTGTAATTTCTGGTCTTTTGGAAACATTAGCAAATGCTGTATAATCACCTACATGATTTTGTCCTGAAAAAATTAACATACCACCTGAAATTATCAAATATACAATGGTGCAGCATCTCTGAAATTCTTACATACATGTACATGTATGTATGTGCACATATGCATTCTTAGATATAGATTCTTCACACTACCAAAACATCAAGGATATCTTTAATTGACAAAATATGAACACAAGTTAAAGAAAAAGAAAACAAATTTTTTATATTCAAGTTGGTCAAACATCACTGAAAAAAAAACACCATCAAAGACAATATGGCAGGATTGCAACATTAGTTTTAGACAGTTACTAGGTAGTTCAATTTCTTCTTTCTTAGATTTTGCTTCAACCAGAAACTTCAACCAAAATGTTGATGACAGACGGAAGAGCACTATCAGATGGAAATAGCTTTGCAACCAGGGCATTGAAAATTCTAATTAACTGTGTACTTGAAATTACAATGACAGCATTAACTGTCGTCCTGCCTTACCATGTTTTACTTACCTTGTCATATATAGGGCCCCCAGTGTACTTGGAGTCGAGGAATAGTAACAATCCTGGCATTAACTGTTGTCCTGCCTTACCATCACCTGATTGGTCTCCTGTATATAAAATGTTTTACTTACCTTGTCCATATATAGGGCCCCCTGTGTACTTGGAGTCGGGTAATAGTAACAATCCTGGCATTAACTGTTGTCCTGCCTTACCATCACCTGATTGGTCTCTTGTATATAAAACGTTTTACTTACCTTGTCCATATACATGTATAGGGCCCCCTGTGTAATAGTAATAATCCCGGCATATAGTGGTTACCATGCGTGTGTTTTACAAAAACTGACAGGGCATCGGGGAATCCCCTGTCAGAAATGTGAGTTTTAAAACAGATACATGTATTCTGACAGGGGATTCCCCGATACCCTGTCAGTTTTTGTAAAACTTCATGGTTCATGGTAACCCTATTCTAATGCTTTGGTCAGTAAGAAGCTAGAAGACGTCTGCTTTTAACTACGTTGCTATAGCAACGCATGACATCATAGCAAAATCTGCAGTGAAACGTGAATCCCTTGCAGTTTTTTTAAAATCGCTTAGCCAATCAGAATGCGCATTACAAACGGAGTGCATTAGAATAACTGTTGTCCTGCCTTACCATCACCTGATTGGTCTCTTGTATATAGAATATTTTACTTACCTTGTCCATATATAGGGCCCCCTGTGTACTTGGGAGTCGGGTAATAGTAACAATCCCGGCATTAATTGTCGTCCTGCCTTACCACCACCTGATTGGTCTCTTGTGTATAAAATATTTTACTTACCTTGTCCATATATAGGGCCCCCTGTGTACTTGGAGTCGGGTAATAGTAACAATCCCGGCATTAACTGTCGTCCTGCCTTACCATCAGCTGATTGGTCTCCTGTGAATACAAAATAGGCACTGTTAACTTATCAAAAATACAAACTACTTGTTTCATGAATTTTCTAAATTATGTTTTATTTGAAGAAAGATCATACATATACATATCAAATTTTGATTTAATCTGTCTATAATACAAAATCTGCACTGTTACAGAAAATACAAGCAACAACAGGACTCTAACAACAATTTTTGGGACCTTTGCAATTGCAATTGATGTGAAACACGAATGCCCCAAATGGCATCTGTGTTAATATAAACACCATTTTCTGTTGAGTACGTGAAAGGTCAAAGTCAAGATGACTAAGTCAAAACTTTTGCTGTCACTGAAATGGTCTTCTCACAAGGAATACACATGTGAAATATGAAAGGCCTATCACTTACTATTCAAAAGTTATGCCCAATGTTAAAGTTTTTGAAAAGTAGGTCAAAGGTCAAGGTCACGAGGACAAAAATGTTGGTATCAATGGAAAGGTCTTGTCAAAAGGAATACACATGTGAAATATGAAAGGCCTATCACTTACCATTCAAAAGTTATGCCCAATGTTAAAGTTTTTGAAAAGTAGTTCAAAGGTCAAGGTCAAGGTCACAAGGTCAAAACTTTTGGTATCAATGGAAAGGTCTTGTCACACTCACAAGGAATACACATGTGAAATATGAAAGCCCTATCACTTACCACTCAAAAGTTATGCCCACTGTTAAAGTTTTTGAAAAGTAGTTCAAAGGTCAAGGTAATGAAGTCGAAAATTTTGGTATCAATGGAAAGGTCTTGTCACAAGGAATACACATGTGAAATATGAAAGGCCTATCACTTACCATTCAAAAGTTATGCCCAATGTTAAAGTTTTTAGTTCGGACAAACAGACGGACAGGCCAAAAACTATATGCCCCCAAACCTGTGATTCCGGGGGCATAAAAAATTAATCTTTTGCATTGAGAATGGGGGTGAATATAGGCCCAAAATCTGGCAGAACGAGATGTTTGATCAAAGAGTAAAAGATCACCTCAAAATTTCAAAGTGGAATCTGAAACTTAAGCTTTAGTTATATTTGTTTCTTACCAGATTCATCTGTACTCTCCTGGAAGGTAACTTTTTTATCTGAACTACCCTGTAGAAATAAAACAAAAATTTAGAAATGATGATTTTCAATGTTTGATTAAGCTATGAGTAAAATATTTCTCTACCGTTTAAAAGCATTTTTTTTCATTTTAAATATTGAGTAAATAAATTTTCAAACTACGAAATGATTCTTTACATCCACCTCAAATATTTGGGGCATATTGTTTTCAGGGTAAGGGTTAGGTTAAGGGTCATATTAAATCGTCCAAGCAATTTCAGAGAGCCTTTGGCTCAGATAAGCTAAAACGTTATGAAAAAGACTGACAAAATCAATACAAGATAGAGGTATATTATTCTTTATGCATACAAATTAATGATTTAATAAAATTTTTGGAAGCTATTCTATGTTATTTTAAAGGAAAGAGGCTATTTCTACATGTCTAAATATCAAAATGAATATTTCATAAATGTATTAAAGTAAATCATTCTATTTATTTCAAGTATCTCTACATTTGAAGAATAAGCAATTTTACCTCAGGAGTACTAGCTGTTTTGATGGCAGGTTTAGTGGGCTGAGGGGAAGGTTTATTGTAACCTAGCAACGTCAACATGGCCTCTGCTGCATGCCGTTTGGCCAACTTTTTATTCGGTCCTACTCCTGTGCAAGCCTGGTCGTCTACTTGTACCTAGAAAATATTCATTCATTTCTTAATGCCAACAAATTCACATTACTGACTAATTTATCCGCTTTCCTTTATAATGTGAAATGATGCTTTGAAATACAGGTACTTATTTTTATGAATAAGATACATTGCTTTCTATTAGACCTTCAATAATGAAACAGGATGTGAAGACTGCACTGAAATATCTAAATGAATTTTATACCAATATCAAATCAATCTCAGAGTGGTTCCTATATGTCACTCTTGTGTCGCTGGCAAAATAAAAGACTTTCCAAATATAAATACATGTAACCTTACCTGTATGACAAATTCTCTCCGTCGTGGCAGCCCCCGCTCAGTGACCAAGGTATATACCGGTTCTTTCTTCTGCTGAGCCTGCTGGATCTGTATGAGTCGACTGATGGGATTTATACCCACTCCATAGTTAGGGTCTGCCTTTTGTACTTGTTGCTGTGACAATGAACGTATCATGGTTAACCATTTCTTACATGTACATGAATAAGTTATAATGTTATGATTTTATTCTATACAAATATACAATATTTGAAGATGCCACCAACATGGCCAAGGCTTATAATACAAACTTCAAGTACTGTGTATTTTATTTTAATTCCACCATATTTTACCTTTTAATATTTCAACAAATTCTTAATCTTAGCAAAGTCTTTTAGCTCTCTTCTGATAGAGTTAAATAAGAATCCTGCTGAGAAAGAAAACCTTCAGTAATCACTGAACCAAAAAGATAACAAGTTGGAATTCCAAAGTCAAGAAAATTGCATGTACAATGTATATACATGTATACCTTGATGAGATTTTTATTCTTCTTTTTCACAATAGGTTTGTTTCTAAGGCGTGAAACACTCGGTGGCAAGGGAGGTAACTCTTTAAGTTTTTCTAGCATCATCTCCGCTGCTTTCTTTTTGGAAACCTTTTTACTGTTACCCTCGGACTCTGTTAGATAATCTCCCACTTTACAGCACGTTACAAAGGTTTTCATATGGGGAGGACCAGACTCTCGAGTCACCTAATAAATATAAATAAAATGTAAATATGCCGTGTATTAAGAAAACTTGATCTTCTTTAAAAATTACTCTTTAATTTTAATTTCATTCATAAATTTTCTTTTCCTATATGAAATTCTGAAAATTTATTTTTCAAGTCCTCTGTTAAGCTTATAAGAGAAGTTTTTAATCTTATTTTGGGGTATGAAAATTGAACTTAAAAACAAATGAACTATTCTCATAATTCTCCATTTTGGAATTATAAAACTTACTTCAAATCCAACACTAAGGTTCCTTTTTAAGGCAATCTCATGTACAAGGCTGATCTCTGATTTCAGATTGTCTTTTTCTGAAGGTTATAAAAAGAGATAGAGAAATGTTAGTAATATAAAATGTAAAGGATGACGGCAAAATCCAGCAATACTGTATACAGCTTTGAATTTGCACATTCTTATTCTTGTCCTGTTGAGATACAAAAGTATGAAACTGATAAGCTAAGTCTTAAATTCACCCTCTATGGTATTTTGCTCAACAATACTTTTTCTTATAATTCAATTTGTCCAGTCTTAAATTCTCCCTCTGGTCTTTAGGCAAAAAGGGCAAATATTAAATGGGATGAATATTTCCCTGTATAGAGTTATTTCCTTGCTATTCGCTATTTTCAAAAACCAGAGTTACTTCCCATTTGAGACGGTATTTGACGTAGACTGATTATGACGTCATCAAATTCTATGGAAACAGTCCTATAAGTCTAAGAAATGACAGTACAAAATCGACCTTACCATACCATTATCATGACGTCACAATGGTTTTACATCAGATACCATTTGTAAGGGGAAAAAACTCTGTATTCCACAAAGACTCAATAAATTCAAGAAATATCCGTACTTGAAAACATTAATACCATACACGTACCTGCGTCAGTTGGTAAATCTACTGGGCATTCGATCTTCCTTTCCTCCTCATTCGGCACTGGTAATTTCTCTAGTATACCTAGCGCTTTCTTGGCAGCATCGTGTCGAGCCTCTTGTCGTGTGGGACCTTCACCTACAAACTCTCTAGCACCAACTTTAAGGGAGACGTAGAACACACGTGGCATTCTGGGATAGTGATACCTGCAACAGCAGGATAGAGGAAAAATTTAAAAGTTCCACAGTTCCTGAAAAGTATCAGTTTCATCATACATGATTATGCCAATAAAAAATTGTTTGGTCCAATAAAAACTCACTTTAAATCTATTATTTGGACCGATAAAAATCCCCAGATGTCCGTAATGAGTTAAAACACGACTGGTATTACCTATTCAACCATTTTGTCAGCCATACCTTTGATTAAACATTCCTCTGTAGTTGTAGTTAGGAGGAGGGTAATACTGCTGAGGGGTCCGGGTTTCTATGGGTTTATAGTAGGTTTGCTCCCCTCTTTTCATTGCCAGAGCATTTAACTTGACAGTAGGTGTGACTGGCTGCCCATCCCCCATAGTCTCTGTGTTGAAGTCTGAAATTTTGAATCAAATTTCGAAATTCTCAATATGATTAGGATTTAGTGAACTGTTTTAAAAAACGTATAAAGGAGCTGATAAGATAAGGCGTAAAATCTGCCCTGAAAAAGTGGAATTTTCAAAATTGGAACTTCAAAAAAATTCTTTCACAAAATTGATGCCAGTTCTTGGTTTCATCATAATCAGCAATTGCATAAGATTTATCATGCATAGTTTTCCTAAATTTTGGGGCAAAATATGTCTTTTTTCTATAGAAACCAATGGAAAATGGAAAAGTTTTTTAAAACATTGTTCCCCCCTCAGCTACAGAACGCCACTTTTGCAGATGATGTATATCACTAATACACGTCGTTTGACAAAGTGGGGTTCTGTAGCTAAGGGGGGAACGATGCCCCAGAGACAAAAAACTGAAAGAGGGAGGGTGGGGGGCTTTTTACAAATCTGTGTTTTAGGCCATAATATAAGCAAAATTTATTTTTTTCCCTTTTAAAGTCATTCATTTATTTATTCTTAACATGTTCACATGAAATGCACAAGATTTTGGAATGAAATAAATAGGAGTGTGCGGTTTATTTCTACACAATGTTTTTTTCGCGGTAAAATGCCTACTATGTAGTCAATGAATACAAAATACAACCATTTTCAGGCTCAAGATTTTAAGATTTATGGAAAAATAATTGAGACCAGTCTTTTGAATTTAATTTCTAGTATCTTGTTTAGACTATAACTATGTTTTAAAGTTTAAAGATATCCATATTAGCCAGATTGTTGTTAATTTTCAAGGTTTTTTGATGAAATAAGCTTCTTTTCAACATGGCTACCCCCTACTCTTTAGACTGTAATTTAAGTATCTAGAAATAAGCTTACCAAAATAAAAGTTGTATAAGGAATCTCCAAATACATTAAATTTTAGTAATTATTAAGTTTTTCTTGCGTATAGATCATTATGTAGAAGAAATACTTGATGAGATTCAGGGCTAAACACAGCCCTTATCTTATCAGCTCCTTTTGGGTACAAATAACAAGGATACTAGTAGTTTATCTAAAATACATGTACATTGCAGAAACAGTATGTCATCTGTCATATGTTTGACCCTAAATAAAAGACATTGACCTCTCAGGTGACCTTGACACTCACTGAGCGTTGAGTCTCATAACGCTTGACCTGAACTAAGCAAAATGCATATCAATCAAGTTATGGTCATTTATGTGAAAGTGTGACTTTCAGACAGATGGACGGACAGACAGTGGACAATTCCTTTAAATGGTTCTAGCCTTGCAGGCACAGGGTGCTTTGAAGGATATGTACTTACTGGTTTGTGCTTTAGGAGGTTTTGGGGGAGGGGCAGTGTAGGAGGTTTTCTGCAGGGCCTGGCTGGCCGCGGCATGCTGGGCCTTTTTGATACTGGGTCCGTTTGCAGAATATTCCTCACTGTCACCTAGTTTCAGCTGGACATAGAAGACCTTCTTGTGAGCAGGGCCTTGTTCATCTACTAGGGTGTATTGATGCATTATCTGTAAACAAATATATCTGATGTGTAAAGTTAATCAAATACACTCAGAAAATTACTTTTTCATGTATTAGCCTTGTAAAGTTCAAAGGTAGACTTTATTTGAAATACATGTAGTCAAATATGCCAAATGAAAAAATCTGTGGTAGCTCATTTTCCTTCAGTTTCATTTCATCATTTCAAACATTGTGTCTTTCAAAAGAAGTAGATACAGATTTGAATCATTCCTTAACAATTCGGTTATAAAAAAGTCATAAAGAGTGGAGAATAATAGTTAATGTATCAATTTATACACATTTCACATCTCAAGTGATAAAAAGAAGTTCAATTAATGTCTTTGTTTCTGGTTGTATTTATAACCTAATTGTGTGAATTAAATTCCACTTCGAAGGCATGTAAAATCATACTGCTTCATCTTATGAATAAAGCCTGTGTTTGTGAAACACGAATGCCCTCATTTTTGTTAGTATAAACACCATTTTCTGTTAAGTATGTCAAAGGTCAAAGTCAAGGTCACGAGGTAAAAAATTTCGATATCAATGGAAAGGTCTTCTTACAAGGAATACACATGTGAAATATCAAAGCCCTATCACTTACTATTCAAAAGTTATACCCAATGTTAACAGGGATTTTTCAAGTCCGTTTTTGGGTCCGATTATCGGACCCATTCCCAACGCCAAAATGGCCTGTATTTTCCCAATTTATGAATGAAATTTCCCAATTTGAAACTCTTTATTTTTTGTTAAAGTGTTCTTCAATAAAGAGCAAAATAATGTCAACTGAAATACCTAGAAGAAATACGACATTAATGATCGATATGTAAATTGGTCAAAAATCTTTTATCCGGTATAGGTTTACATTTTAGTCATCAAATCGTATCTCCAGTATTGGGAACCAAGGACCATGTCGTCTCACAAAAAGCAAATCTGATACCAAAATATTACAAAAGGGAGTACATCTTCTTTGTAGAGGATAGATACGTTCTTCAAAATAAAATTTTATAGTGACTATAAAAGAAACAAGAGAAAATAGTTAATGTTCAGTATTAAAACAGAATGAGGTGACTCGGACAGTGGGAATTTCCCCCTTCAAACACTGACTTTGAATCTGAATCCTGATTGATCATGATCATTAAAGTAGCCCCTGTGACTCTGAACAGATGCCTTTTCCAGATCCTAGAAGTTAATGTCCTTTGAAGCACAATCTAAAGAATAGATGTCTTCACTAGTACTTTGTTTTTTTTTTATTGAAGACACTTTGAATAAGAAGTGTAATGATTTATTCCATTGAGAATCAACTAAACTGTTGGAAATTCCCAATTTCATTGAAACGCCGCGATTTTTCCCAATTTTAACGGACCCTGGACCCAAAGTAAAATACCCTGAAAAATCCCTGTGTTAAAGTGCTATTAGAACATCTGTGAAAATAGTATATACATGTAGCATAAGATCTTTAAAAATGAAATTTTTCATGCTGTAGCCACAGAAAAAAAATTCCTGGTTTTAGAGGAAATCGACATTTTTGTCAGTTTACCCAATAAATTTTCGGGATCGACTGTATTCTTCATGGGTCTCAGTAAATGACGTCAGAAGTTGTACACAACAAAGTGATTGCCTATACACGCACATATGTATATGCATGTGGTTACCATTTCAAGAATAAAACAATCAATATCTAAAACATAGTTTTTAATTTATTGAGCAAAAAAAAAAAAAAATAAATGAAATAAATAAATAAAGGGTGCACCATTTCTAAACATGCTCATGGCTGGCGATCACCTGTAGATTCAGGACAGAAGTTTGACATAATTTATAATCTGATTAAGAAAAATAATCGTGCTGGCCAATATTTTTGATAGATTCTGTATCTACATATGGAATTATGGATCTAGCACTTGCCGAATATTAGATCGTGGTTTGCGGGGGTAACCCCCCACACACACACAAATACACGCACATTTGTCCGTTTTCATTTGTTGAGAGAGAGAGAGATATCATCCAATCTTTTCTATCATCAATTGCCGCTCATGAAAATGTATTTCAAAAATGTTTTCAGATCAGTATAAATTTATTGCTTCGTTCTTTTATTATTATGTTATTCCATAATAAAGCCTACGCTCACGCAGCAAGATACGCCCGTTGGGATTTTTTTCACAACACCAAAATATTTAAGTCCCATAACTCCATAAGGACAAATTGGATGAACCTAGCTTAAAATCGAAAGGCGGCTTCCTCTTCAAAGTCTGATCAAAATGTACAAATATCATGAAAATCTGTTGACACATATTCAAGTTATTGCGTTCCATGCACCTATATTTTGCCCTTAGCTTAACATGTATGTGCATACAACCCCCCCCCCCCCCCCCCCATTACACATAATTTCTGGATTATGTGACAAAAAATTCAAGAACCCCTTATAAATGTGAAAGAACATCCTTTCTACTTGAAGTATACAAAATTTCAAAACATTTCAACCAGAAATAGATTTTTAAATAATTTTTAACTATTTTAGTATATTTTCACTGTATTTTAAAATATCTAAGTCCCATAACTCTGTAACGACATATCGAATGAACCTGAAAATCGAAAGGCGGCTTCCTCTCCACAGTCCAATCAAAATGTATGAATATCATGAAAATCCGTTGACGCATATTCAAGTTATTGCGTTCCATGCGCCTATATTTTGCCCATAGCTTAACATGTATGTGCATATAACCCCCCCCCCCCCTTCCTATTACACACAATATCTCGCTTATGCGACCAAAAAATTAAAAACCCGTATCATATGTCAAAGAGCATCCCTTCTACCTTAAGTATACAAAATTTCAAAACATTTCGACCAGAAATAGATTTTTAAATAATTTTTAATTATTTTAGTATATTTTCACTGTATTTTAAATTGTCTAAGTCCCATAACTCTGTAACGACATATCGAATGAACCTGAAAATCGAAAGGCGGCTTCCTCTCCACAGTCCAATCAAAATGTATGAATACCATGAAAATCCGTTGACGCATATTCAAGTTATTGCGTTCCATGCGCCTATATTTTGCCCTTAGCTTAACATGTATGTGCATATAACCCACCCCTCCCCCCTTCCTATTACACACAATATCTCGCTTATGCGACCAAAAAATTAAAAACCCGTTACATATGTCAAAGAACATCCTTCCTACATGAAGTATACAAAATTTCAAAACATTTCGACCAGAAATAGATTTTTAAATAATTTTTAAATATTTTAGTATATTTTCACTGTATTTTAAAAATCTAAGTCCCATAACTCTGTAACGACATATCGAATAAACCTGAAAATCGAAAGGCGGCTTCCTCTCCACAGTCCAATCATAATGTATGAATATCATGAAAATCCATTGACGCATATTCAAGTTATCGCGTTCCATGCGCCTATATTTTGCCCTTAGCTTAAAATGTATGTGCATATAACCCACCCCCCCTTCCCATTACACACAATATCTCGGTTATGCGACAAAAAAATTACAAACCCGTTACATATGTCAAAGAACATCCTTTCTACTTGAAGTATACCAAATTTCAAAACATTTCGACCAGAAATAGATTTTTAAATAATTTTTAAATATTTTAGTATATTTTCACTGTATTTTAAAAATCTAAGTCCCATAACTCTGTAACGACAAATCGGATGAACCTGAAAATCGAAAGGCGGCTTCCTCTCCACAGTCTGATCACTATGTATAAATTTCATAAAAATCTGTTGACGCGTATTCAAGTTATTGCGTTCCATAGGCGGACGGACAGACGGACGGACGGACAGACGGATGGACTTCGCCATACCATAATACGTCCCGTCAAATGACGGGCGTATAAAAACCGCTAGCTGTGACCATAACTTAATGATTTAGAAAAAAAAGAATAATGTCGAATCGTTTTTCGTTGTTAATCCCTAAAATTGTGACCATATATATTGATAGAATAAAATTTGATCCTTATTTTAATTAAAATAGATTCCGTGACATCGACTTGGAGCCTCAGAATAATATTTAAATTTATTGAGTGTTTTACCCACTGGGGAGCTCGTGAAATAAGGTCTACCCTATATCCCTTGCACCAATGCAGGTGAATTTTGAAATAATTATTTATAAAGATGAATTAAAAAAAAATATATGTAAACATAAATTAATAACGTTTTGTTTTAGTCATTATACCCCTCACTCCCTTTGTACGCTTCTCAGAAAGATTGTTTTCAATGTTCACTGCGATCCACCCTCCCTAGTTTAGATTCCTGAATCCGTCTATGCCAAAGACATCTCCATCTGTCATTTGTCATTAAAGTGAATGTATATGACAATATGAATATAGGTAATACTATGTTGCACACTAAGCTCAATAAAAGGATGAGCAGGGGGCCTCCCGGTCTAAAACTCCAGTCGCACCCTTCTGCGTTTGAAACTGTATATTCAACCATAGTTTCAAATCTTGCGTGTTTAGAACAAATAGTAAAATAGGACAGACGAAAATATGATGTGACATCATGTGTGAAATCGTCCATCCCATGACCCTCCCCCCCCCCTTTTTTCTCACGGACAGATCTATGCTTAGTCGCATGAAAATTACTAACATTAAACACTTACATATTAATACTCGAAATGATCAAGAAATTATCAAAAGATGTGAAACTGAGCAAATTAAATGCAAACTCAGCTTCAATACCTCAACGGTACATTGCATTGTTTACAGTACTTCCGTCTTTTATGTACAACTTTCTACGTCATAAGTCTCTCCATCATATTCACCGGAAGTGATCATTTGTAGAATCAGGGTTTCTGTAAATGGCTAAAAATAGCAACTTCAAAACTAATTTACGCATGTGTGCGGTAAGAGCTGAAAACTATTTTTGGTGTATTATGGTTTATTTTTAGGGAAAGTTTTAGGTACAAGTATTATCTCATATGTTCTAATATCACTTTAAAGTTTTTGTAAAGTAGGTCAAAGGTCAAAGTCAAGGTCATGAGGTCAAAAATTTTGGTATCAATGGAAAGGTCTTGTCACAAGGAATACAAATGTGAAATATGAAAGCCCTATTACTTACCAATCAAAAGTTATGCCAAATGTTCAATTTTTTTGAAAAGTAGGTCAAAGGTCAAGCAAAAATTTTTGGTATCAATGGAAAGGTCTTGTCATAAGAAATATGTAAGCTCTATCACTTACCAATCAAAAGTTTTTCCGACAGACAAACAGACAAACAGACGGACGGACAGGCCAAAAACTATATGCCCCCGAATCTTTGATTTCGGGAGCATAGAAAGTATAGAAAATCATTTGAGTTCCTTTATCAAATAGCATTTTAACTTACTTTGTTGTATCGGGCTAACTCATTAATTAAGCACATTGGGGTTTTCTCTTTTGTGTTTGCCAAGCCTTGTGAAGCTTCAGATCCATTGCTGTCTTCCTGTTCCGTGGATAATTGATCGGATATAATGGTCCCTGTAGCGTTGGGTTGCGTTTGTTCTGTTGTTGCATTCTGCTGTGTTGCTGATTGCGTATTGGTCTGTTGCTGACCATCATTTGGGGTTACTACAATGTGTTGCTTAGATGTTGCTACCGAAACACTGACTGATCCATTTTGACTTGAAATCGGCACCGACGATTGACTGACTGCATTGGTATGGTTCATCTGGTGCATTCCGGCAACGCTGTGTTGTGTTGATGGGTACGAGTTGGAGGAAGGCATCATTTGATTATTTGGCAGTGAATTTGGGGTGGAATTTTTTATGATGCCTACCCCCATCATGTTTCCCTTCTGTCCTAGAAAATAGAAATCATTTGTCATTACACATCATATACAATATTGGATGGAATAACAAGAGATAGGCATCATATATTATGCAGAAGGCCAAGTTGCAATTTAATTACCCTATGTAAATCATTTTGATTCCATAACATTAACTAATGACAATTGACCTCAAAAATGCATAGTTGTCCTTGTAAGGTGACCTTACCAGGCAGAGCTAAATTCGCTTGGTTCTGACATCAGACAAGTCTTGGGTTATAAATGTTTAAGTCTTGTCAGGTGTTGATACATGTATCTTCATTACTTCCTTAATCTACAGAGTATTACTTACTGTTTTGTTGGGAGTGTGTCCCCATTGTCATATGTTGATTGGTTACTTGGACTTGAGGATGGGCCATTTGTGGTTGATACTGTTGTTGTACGCCCATTCCACTTGATGAATATGATGTGACATTTCTATTTTGCTGTAAAAAGAAACAAATTCATGAAAATTCTTTCATGACTTGATTTTAAATCCATGTGTATAAATGAATTATTCTTGCTGCAAAAATTTTTGATGGAAATGGATCGTAAATCTCATCAAATAACTAAATCTCTTAATTTCTGAAACAAAAATACTTTTTAACTCTTAAACAATAATAAGCATTTCACTAGGTAAACAAACATGTCTTTCCTCATACTTTAGATGAGATAAAATTACATATTCATTGATGATGTCAAGCATCAATACATGTACCGGTATCTATGGAAAATATTAGAATGTTTGAGAGATGGAACACATTCTTGTAATACAGTAAGTATCAGTTTAGTTTAAACAAGTATTAGCTTTCCAAAAAAGCTTGGTCGATATCGACATCTCTTTAATCCCACAATAATTTTTTTTCGTCGAAAGGGGGTGCTGGATCCGCCACTGAATTTGGAGGGAAATAAGGGGAAACTTCTTAAAACTTAAAATTTTGTGACTCGTACAGTCTTGTCGACTTTTTTTTTATTGCTCATTAATTTCTTTGTTTCATTTATCAATTTGTCTTAGGTAAGAAAAAAAACAAACAAACAAAGTTGTATATCCTTAACGAGAAAAAGCTTAGTCGTATGAACGGTTAGAACCTTTTAAGCCACTGGCACCCCTGATACGTTGTGATCGTGTATTTCTTTGTTGCAATGGATCCAAGGATCCAGAAATGTCGTCCATAGGAATTTTGAAGGCATAGGGTTCACTGTAACACTCACTAATTGGTCATGACGACATGTCCTATTTTTGTGTTGTGGATAAATAAGTGGGAGGTCATGGGAATGCCTGTCTCTGGTCACGTGTTTTTCACTAGTCATGAAAGTGGGAGGTCATGGGAATGCCTGTCTCTGGTCACGTGTTTTTCACTAGTCATGAAAACGTTTCTTTCATAAGGATAATTCAATGATGCATTATTGAATCTGACGGACTCAATTAGGAACTTTCTCCTATTGACAGCATCCGGTCTACAAATCTAGTAAGGTTGATTTCTTGAAATCGACCAACAATATTTATTCAATATTCTTGATGCCGTACTGGTCACATTTCCGCCATGTTTACAGGGGGATGCGCCTCTAGATTTTTCACTGTGCCCTATGAAAAATACATGATTTTGTTTGCTCCTTCTTCAAATCTCCTTTTATAATGGGGTTTGAGGAACTAAAAGCTAATTCATCAATGGTTCCTTCAATGAATTCTAGTAGTTTTGTCCTTGATAAAAACGTTAAATTCTAGATATAAAGCAATTTCAATACATCATGCTCTAGGCCACAATTAAAAAATTTATTGTTTCCCCTTCCCCGTATCTGTTTTTTCCAAGTGACCAGTCAGGCGGGTACTTTTTTTTTCTTTATTGCTTCCAGAACTACATGTATGAAATATGTTTAAAGTTGTTTGAAAATTGCCACCTGCTTTCCGTAAAAAATATCCGTTGTGTCTCAGTTTCTTTCGCTGGTTAAGTATGAAATGTCTATTTATTTAATTGAACGTGTTCAAAAGAAAATTACGTTGTCCTGTTAAAGCTATTCTATATAAACAAAATTGTCCAAAGATACAAAATAAATATTTCAAAACAGATGCATCAAGTGTTTCAGCGCGGCATGGGGTCATTTTACGGCAACATCAAATCTGCGAGAATAAGATGCACTATAGAATGATTACATCTAAATTTTTTTACGACTTTTAAATATTGAATTTGTATAGATATTGACCACGTGCAACCACGAGTCACAGACTATACATGGCCGGCGTTTTCCAGTTCATGATAAAGATGAAATAAGTTTGTATACTTTTCTTTCTCGGTCTGTTTATTGTATGTAAACAGCATAAATGAAAAATAATTATGAGAACAACATCAAGAATTCATTGTAATATTGAGTCTATTGATAATGACGTTCACGATGCAAGAAGTTAGCACGGACCGCCGACAACCGCTGGAGAAACGTAGGTTAATCATAATAACCGAGTATGTACAATACTATGATCAGATAGTAGTTTTCTTATTCACTCAATTTTATGCATTATGATAATATACCTGGATTTTGACCCACTCAGCGGACCCTTCCAAATAAGCAATGGGTCTTTAAAGCGTTCAAATGCCTATCTGTGAAACGAGATTTCATAAGTTGAGGAACTAGATTGGGCACATGCATATACTTAAGACTCAATATGATCAATGTTCTCAAAAACTTTGGGAGGATATTTACAAAGAGAATGACATAATTTTCAATGTACCAATAATACGCAATTTATGACAGACGGTTAAAGCAAACGGGAATGGGGAGACGAGGGAGGGGGGATTTCCTATAATAATGTAGAAATGAGAAAGCTATTGAGTTTATTTACAATTGTATTTGGATAGAATATTGTAACATTGAAACTGAAAATGGACATGGCCACGTGATTGATTTCTGGAAAAAAAAATATCGAACTTTTTGGCTATAAAAAATCTGACTCGGCAGCGTTTTTCATGACCCAATTTTTTTAATTATGGCCCTACATGTATGTCTATCATAAATACCAAGTTTATTCCCAAACTATTTTCGGAACTTCTCTGTGCTTATCTCTAATCGAACCTTTGCATGACATCACGCCAACATAGAGAATGTATTCCAACAATAAACATATATACATCATATGAAAGATAAGGATAGGAGATAAAGCCAGAGAAATCCTTATCTAATACTCTGCTCCTTTTCATCAAAGTATCATTTTAAACTTAACATTTAATAAATGATATTACAATGTATTATATAGTCTATTTCTATTTCCACTCTCATTGGCTGAGAACTGTCACATGACAAGTCATTTTTACATCATATTGTCCTGTTAGGGGCGATTTCAAAACTACCGCTAAAACTCTTGCTTCTGGTTTACATACCATGAAATACAGCTGACACTCGTTATCTCGAAGTCAATGGGCCCACTGAAAATACTTCGACATAAGCGGAGTTCGAGATAAACATCAGTTGAATTTACGGTATATTTTCGAATGTATTGTACCACCTATAAGGCTAAAAGAATCGTTTTGCTATTGTATTTTATACAATAGATATCGGCATAGCTGTCAACTGACCCGATTTCGGCGGGTCAGTCCCGCTTTTTTACCCTTTGACCCGATTATTTTTTATCACCCGCGCTGGTCACGTCTTTCACTCGATTTTTCGTTGCTGACCCGGGAATCACCCGATTCCGAATTGGTTCCGTCTATTACTTGGGACTTTAAATTTCCAGTTGTGACTTTTCAACCTGCAGCTACAGGTAAATTGGGTTGTTTGTTTAGTGATATGGGAAGTAATTAGCCACTTTCATGTTGTTTTAATGACCTTGGCTTGGATTATGACAACCTGGGCTTGGATTATAACGACCTGGGCTTGGAATATGGGAAGACGATCGTAACATGGAGATTTATGCAGACGAAAAGGGACAAGTGTTTTTATAGTGTTTAAAACAATTGAAGCTGTGAACACTGAAATGTAGAGTTCATTTCATACAAAATCTTCATCATGGTATAGCAATAACTAAATAAAAATATATCTAGCCTAGCAAAGTCAACTATGAACCTTCAGGCCTTGATTAAAAATTTTACACATGTGCTAGTCATTATCATGATTATGCAGTATTACAATTTAAATAAATGCTTTACATGTCTTACAATAAAATGAACTTTATTGACCTGTATTTTGGGGGAGGGGTTATATTTTATTCATAATGACACAAGCAAAAGGTTGCGATTTTGTTTCGCGCGCTATGACCCTCTTTTTCATTTCCCAAAGAGGGTCATTGACCCTCTTTTGTCTGAAAAAAGTTGACAGGTATGGATATCGGAGTTTAAAAGGCTACTCGTGCTGACAATGTAATGTTTACTTCACAACGTAGAATAGATTCTAGAATCCCATAAACGTAAACTTAATACTGAAATTTTTACGAAGAGGCGCATTGAGAACGTCAGGAATTTTTATTGGTTGTGTGACCCCCCCCCCCTTCCGCGACGATCGCATCAGCCCCTATATAATTCAAGTTTGGTTGTCTTATCAATCTGTCATAAGCCGTTTACCTTCAAGAGTTTTAGATCATTGTGTCATCAAAGTACAATGAAGACATTTGTTCGTACGCTATTTGATTTTTTCATCTGCTAGACTTCAATGCCGTATACATGTTTTCATTCTTCGCTTCAATTTGCTCGCATGCTATCAAGTTTAATCATCTTCCTCTTAATGTATGAAATTTTATGTATGGATTATTTTGTAGACCATCAGTGTAATCATTGTTGCTCAAATTGCTTTATTTCAGTTACGATAAATCTTGCAAATTTTTTTTTTTGGGGGGGGGGGGTGTATTGCTTTGTTAATTTTTTGTAGCCGTTGCTTCTCATAAGAATTTTAACATAACAAACAATGCAATTTTAATGAATGAAACATACACATATCACTGTTTCCGCAATGATACTATCTGATTAACTGTTATCCCCCTTAATTAATTTTGATGTCATGGTCGATCAAACAACAGCGAATCACTCAACCTGTGTTACCTGTACCTACACCATGAATTATGAGAGTTTGAGACCTATTCCCCTATATAAATTTTAATCGCAAAATTTTACTTCATCGGCAAATTAGTAATGATTAGATAAAACTACTTCTGAAGTGAGCTTCGATGACAGTAGGGAAGCTAAGCGGACATCAATAATTTTATAAGATTACCTTTTTCATCTTTATGTTGCTTTATTTTCGTTAGTTCAAACAATAACCTAATAATCTGTCAAATTTCGATGTTACTTGTGAATTATAATACGTATTGTCCTGGCAAACAGTAAAGAGAACTCCAGACTAACATTCGACCATGTTTGTCTGCGCCCAAGTGCTTAATCAATGTTCTTTTAAAGCTTTTACATGTTTTTCACAGATTCTTGTGATAAAGCGTTTAGAAGACCAGCCGCATTTTTATGATAATTTACTGAGATCTAAAAACCCTAACATACAGAAAAAAATACTTGAAGAAGCAATTGACGTTATTACATGTTTCTCAGGTTTTGCAAGGGCATAGGAGAAGGACGGTGGCGGGTTCATCTCGGCAGTGCCCAACGAAGGGGCACTTACAAGGGCGGATGGGGGGGGGGGGGGTGGGGAAAAAAAACCCGGTTTCCCGTTTTTTGTTTGTTTTTTTTTTTTCTTTCTTTCTTTTTTTTTTTTTTCTCTTTTTGGTAACATTAGAAATCAAAAAAAAACTGCAAACGTAGTAAAAATTGCTAAATTGTCCACCAGAATTCACCATTTTGAAACAAAATTTACAAAAATTTTCTGATCGCATATCTATTCGATACCGTATTAATTGGAGTATTTATGGATTCGAACAGACAATCATGAAGTTTTTGTAATGTACGTCGAATAGGGGGTTTTCTGTTTATTTTATGCTCGAAAAATGGTCCTCATTCCAAGTAGTTATTGTATCTTTTATCTCAATTTCTAAATTTTACCGGAAATTAACGAAGGCTATAATGTAATTTGCAAAACGTGCATTACATGCGTCGATCATTCAATGTAAATGGTACGGTGATCGGAACCTACAAGTGTCTGTCCTCAAATTATAAAGGTTTTTATTTTTTTCAAATATGCTCCGGGTGCTTATATTATTAAGCATTCAATTTTTCACATCTTTAAAATCATTCTCATATACACCGCCCCCCGCCCCCTTTCCCTTTGGTGCTTGTGCCGTCTTTGTCGGTTGAAGTAGTACTGAGATGCACCCTAGTGCAAGACAATTTTTTTCGGGCCAGCAAAGCACATACTTGTCTCATCGAAATTTAAAAATCAAAAACATTTTAGCACTGTTTCAAAAACTATATCTTTTTACGACGGAAAGGGTGAATCGAATCACTCACTTACTTATCCTTTTCTAGTTCGTCCATATATTCGGATAGGAAAATATGAAAATGATGTATGTACTAAAGAAAAAAAAATAAACAAAAAACAATGATACTATATTTTTTTTTTTACTCCATATCGTACCAATAGTAAATGTACAGTATCAGCAAGGCAGGAGTGTATCCAGGCGTATGTTTGTATGCAGAAACGTCCACATCGTTTTCACAAAACAAATTGAGAGAGTGACTCCCTCAGTTAAGCGGCCAAAAAGAAGGGGAGTAGGTGACATATGAAATGGTATTTAAAGCAAACTTCTGTTCAGAAATATCTCAAAGTCACCCCAAAAACCTCCTATTTAAATGCATTTTTCAAAATTTTCTCATGTTTCATTTGAACTCAATACAATCGCCAACAAAGTGCGAGCGGTCGATTGGAAAGAACTTTTAAGCACATAAGGAACAATTACAATACATCTAAAGTTTTCTTCATCTTAGATTCGGTTCATCGTCTGCTGACACCGAGTCATATGCTTTATCCCATCTAAATTCAGCTCAAAATTGAGCTGAATTCTGAAGTCAGCGATTTGCTTCATTTTTTAAAAATTTTCTCGGTGAGGCCCCCGAACCCCCTTTAAAATAGGAAGGGTTACATTTCCATACTGTCCCCTCTTGACCCTTCGGGTATCGCAAGTCATCCCCCCATAAAAAATGTCTGTACCTCCGGACAGTTGAAAATCTGGATCAAACCCTTCTTCAGACGTCCACATCGAAAACACCCTGGCTACGCGCCTGCAAGCATTAAAGTACAAATAATTTGATTTTAAAAATCTTTATTAGATAAACCCAGACTCGCCCTATATGTTGCCACTTGGAAAGGGGATCGACCCTTTCTTTGTCACATAAACTGAATGAAAAAATAGTCTGGATATTCGAGAAGAGGAGAAAATGTGCTCCAGATTGCACCATTTTATTCCATTTTTTCAAAAATTTTCCGGGGGAGGCCCCACCGGACCCCCACCTACAGGAGGGGACAACCTCCTCCTGTACCCTCCCCCGCTCGGCATTATGTTCCGTGAATCGACCCTTTGGGTCGACACAAAACCCTCCCTCTTCCCACTCTGGATCCGCGCCTGCACTCAAATACACAAATTTTCGGCCCCCTTGGCCTTTATCAAGTTATGATTCAGGTGTAAAAAACTATGATCTATAATAATTCTAAGTTAAATCCATCCTTGCATCTCTGCATGGCATTCATTGCAAATGTTTACGACCCTATTAACTGAGAGACTAACATAAACATTTTCAATGAACGCCAGAGATGCAAGGATGGATAATATAGATCGTCGTTTTTACACTTGATAGAGGCCAAGGGGCCGAAAATTTGTGTATTTGAGTATTTGTGTTTGTATTTGGAAGCAGTATGGATTGACAGACCCTCCTCTATCTGTACAATTTCTCTGTCGGTTTTAGTCACGGCGGCTCTATAGGCATTCTAGAGGATAAGTCCTCATCCTAGAGTTTGCAAAAAGGCTAACTTTCCCTGTTTTTACCGATGATTTCTTTTGTTAAGATAATAGGTCCCCCCCCCCCCTTCTTATGCACTGGACCCCCTTGAATTTTTTTCTATGTCCATATATCACTGCGGTTATTGTACGTTAGTTAACTTACGTCATTGGTGAGGGGCAGTCTTACATGTAGATTCCCTATCGGTGAAATGTAACTTGTGGGGGAGGTTGAACAAGAGCTGCATAAGTGTCTTGTATTTTCCCACTACGAAACAAGGACTTGTAAACAGTTTATAAGTCCTTGATACGAACACATTTAGATCGGGGGGGGGGGGGGGTGTCCGTAGTGTCGCTGCAGTTCAACTCCAATCCAATCAAATCGAATAACATTTATTTAAGGTCGGACATTTCAACAATTCAAACATCACGACTCTTGTGAGCTACTTACCGACTTAGTGCCAATACTTTTTATGCCCCCGTAATCGAAGATTCGGGGGCATATAGTTTTTGCCCTGTCCGTTTGTCTGTCTGTCTGTTTGTCTAGGAAAACTATAACCTTGGCCATGGATACCAAAAATTTTGACCTTGTGACCTTGACCTTGGAGTTTGCCCTTCTTTTTAAAAACTTTAACCTTGGCCATAACTTTTGAATGGTAAGGGGTAGGGCTTTGATATTTCACATGTGTATTCCCTGTGACAAGACCTTTCCATAGATACCAAAAATTTTGACTTTGTGGCCTTGACCTGGGAGTTTGACCTATTTTTGAAAAACTTTAACCTTGGCCATCATTTTGAATGGTAAGGGATATGGCTTTGATATTTCACATGTGTATTCCTTGTGACAATACCTTTCCAAGGATACCAAAATATTTGACCTTGTGAATTTGACCCTGGAGTTTGACCATTATACAATCTCTACTGACAAAGATGCCGACGGGGGCATTTTACACATGTTTTTTTTTTTATTTGTTTTTGTTTTCTTTTTTCATCTCCTCAGGTTGGCTTGCTGGTTTCAAAAGGGTGCAAAACAGAAAACAAACACAATCGCCCAATTATCTTTCCAAATTCCACTTAGTACGGGATCTAGTATTTCGTTTCGTTTCGTTTCAGTCATATTCCGTAGTTGGTGACACTTAATCTAGCAACGACAAAGCTTCAAAATGGCGTCGCATTGGACATATCGATAGGACCGAATCTATTTACAGACAAACCTTCATTCTAACGCTTAATCCATTTCACTTCTTCTCTTGCAATCAATTAAAATGTCAATGATTGCGAAGAATCGTTTGAAAAGTTCATGGACTCCGCTCAGTAACGAAGAAACGAATAATAAGGTGAGGCAGGTGCCCGGACAAGTTTTTTAGTCCTAATTTTCTCTGATTTGTTTACATGTTGTGTTTAGCTTCTGTATTAGGTCACACGATTGTAGAATATAGTTGGAGTCAATTCATAAATTCATTCATAAAAAAGGTAATTTATTTATACCACATCTTTTGTTCTCGCAACAAATGTTGACTCAAAATTTGAGCTCACTTTCGTATAATGTGTCAGCTTCAGTTCATGTTTACATAAAACTAGTAAAAAAAGTGTATTAGCAGTATAACGTGTAAATGTCTCATGTTGATAACTGGTCTGACACATTTTACCGATCTTTTAAACCCAACAAAAGGTTGATCATTTCCGTGGTATTGTAATATGAGAAATAGTTGCGGAGCAGAATTTTTCAATTTAGGATTCTTGAGACGAAATTTACAACATTGCCCTTGTGAATGTAGGAAGACAGCCTATATTGCACGAGTAAGATCAATAATGGAATATTGTGCAATTATATGGGACCCATATACAATAACAGAAATAAACAAACTTGAAAACATCCAAAGCAGAGGGGCCTGTTTCATAACCAAAGATAACAAATCCAGAGGCTGTCTCACAAAAATGCTAAAGGACTTGGACTTACCATCGCTGGCAACTAGGCGACAACAACGCCTAATCTTCGTTTACAAAGTGGTTAAGGGTATGATACCCGCTATACAATTAAGTACCTCCCGAGGATGATCCAACCCCACAGAACCAAACGCCAATTCAGGGCAAAGAAATTCGATAACTTTCAATCTATCAATCTTGTTTCTAAACAGCAGAACAGTCATAATGCCATCAAGTAGGACTGACCAATTCAGGAATTCTCTCTTTGTGAGGACATCTATCGAGTGGAATCAACTGGACGAAGAGACTGCTACGTGCAGAAAACTTGAGGAGTTCAAGACCAAGTTCAAGCGCTTGATCATAAACAGGACTAATGCGCCCTCCCCGTTGCCTTATAGCACTACTGGGAACCTGTGTCGTACTGCTACAGATACAGATACAGACAGATATAAAAGTTATATGCAGTCCAATGCGAGTCTACATGTAACTATTATCATTCGGATTCAGAATCAGATGTAATATATACAATATATTACTTACTGTAAAATCAATTTAATTCGTCGATTTCTGTGATGCAAAAAATATGTTTTTTCATTAAATAAATCAAAAGAATAAAATGAAAGAAATTAAAAACACTGTAATTATCTGTAAATTACTTTAAACGAGTGAAATAATATGACATTGTAGCTCACAGTACGTTTTTCAAGAAAACATCATGTAGGGTTTTTGTTCTTATCATTTTACTCAGACAATGATATCTTTCCTATTGTTGATGATAATCACCAACCGATTTAACAAAATTTCAATTGAATAACCTTTATTAAAATGTGTCTTTGCCGTGTTTGTGTTCTCGTAACAGAATACGTAAGGATGATAAAAACATACTTCCGGAAAGTTGAAATTTAATATGACAATGAATTTGTATTGCGTAAGAATGGATAAAACTTGCTACCCCAAGCTCTTACCCGCCCAAACATAGCTTGTCCTGCCGGTTCTAACAAACAATCATGTGTTTGGCCATTTAATTGTTTGTTTGGCTAAAATCGTAATTAGAAAGTTTGGCTTCATTGCTAATTACCTTTGGAATATAATAGTAGTTGTTTGATTTTCAAGTGTTGTGATTCTAGTACCATGTTCATGCAAGCAATATAGGAATATGGATTTTTTTTAAGAGACTGATGTCTCCGACTGTTACTACGCATTCGAGATTGTAAAGGCAAATAAACACTTATATTAAAGATGAACATTTCTAAAACAGAGCACATTTTATACAGACAATGAAAGTAAGAAACATGTGCAAAAAGAATTAACTTCCCATCACCAACAGTTTCAGAGAGAAGTGGAAATCATAAGAAATGTTTCAATAACATAGGACACGGTCAGTAAAATCTCAATTACGTATTAAAGTCCATCAAAGTCAAAGCAAATTTTCGTCATCGATTTAATTTTGTTGTTTTTTACTACCCACGAAAATAACAAAATTAAATCTCCAACGAAAATTTATGATTTTACAGTAATTGAATTAATCAAGTAATTGAATAATTCTTCCTAATTGTAAACTTTGCAAGACATTATGAAATCGTTTTACACGAGGTACCGCCTTCGTATACCGTATAAAATTGTTTGTTTGGATAACATTGTACAAAGTCTCGCTTTTGTAAATAAGCAACTGAATAAACAGTCAGTTACTTAATTCAGCAAATTTGACTTTTAGATTGAAGTTTGGGAGATAGGCATTTTATTTCTAATGATTTTTTTTTTCTAGATCATTACGATCTCACAGACATAAAACGACATGAACCAGTCATCTCATTTGTATTCCCGAAATTAAGACGCCGCTCAAAAAGTCAGTACTTGGTACTCATTACTTTCTGCTGGAACCCATTGTTTTGGCTTGGGACCAATTGGTCAAATTTCATCAGGTCCACAGGACCTGTTTAGATAAAATTGTAGATTAATCTCTGTGCTAATTCCTGAAAGGTCACTCAAGGTCACTCAAAAAATAGAACTTTCAGGTTACAAATATGTAGGCCTTTTGGACATCCATTAGTTTGACTGATTACATTGTATTTGTTTTTCTATTTATTCACAGATTTTTGAGGAACGATTTCATCTGCTTGGAAAATGGGTGAGTTCAATATGAAAGTCAACATTTAAAATATGTTATTATACATGTACATCATATTTCATACACACATTCTCCACATTTTAGTATCGTAACTTTTGACCTTAGACTTGTCTTCAGATCTATGTTGTATTGTAGGTTAAGAAGTTTTGAAAGCAGATTTCTTTTACATTTACACTATCAATGGTGGGCCTTTTGTATTTTTTAGTCCCCTACCGGCAACGCCGAAGGGGACTCTTAGTTTCCTCTCGATCTGTCTGTCTGTCTGTCTGTCCGTCCGTCTGTCCGTCTGTCCCATTTTCAGTTTTCCGGACTTTTTTTCGCTGTTGTTGCATATATTGAACTCATTTTTGGTATGTGGATATATCTCAATGTGATACAGATCAAGTTTGAGTTTGCTTTCGATTGACCTAATTTTACAAGAGTTATGGCCCTTGGACTTAGCAAATTTTATGAAAGTTTCAGTTTTCCGGACTTTTTTCCGCTGTTGTTGCATATATTGAACTCATTTTTGGTATGTGGATATATCTCAATGTGATACAGATCAAGTTTGAGTTTGCTTTTGATTGACCTAATTTTACAAGAGTTATTGCCCTTGGACTTAGCAAATTTTATGAAAGTTTCAGTTTTCCGGACTTTTTTCCGCTGTTGTTGCATATATTGAACTCATTTTTGGTATGTGGATATATCTCGATGTGATACAGATCAAGTTTGAGTTTGCTTTTGATTGACCTAATTTTACAAGAGTTATTGCCCTTGGACTTAGCAAATTTTATGAAAATCTCAGTTTTCCGGACTTTTTTCCGCTGTTGTTGCATATATTGAACTCATTTTTGGTATGTGGATATATCTCAATGTGATACAGATCAAGTTTGAGTTTGCTTTTGATTGACCTAATTTTACAAGAGTTATTGCCCTTGGACTTAGCAAATTTTATGAAAGTTTCAGTTTTCCGGACTTTTTTCCGCTGTTGTTGCATATATTGAACTCATTTTTGGTATGTGAAAATATCTCGATGTGATACAGATCAAGTTTGAGTTTGCTTTCGATTGACCTAATTTTACAAGAGTTATTGCCCTTGGACTTAGCAAATTTTATGAAAATCTCAGTTTTCCGGACTTTTTTCCGCTGTTGTTGCATATATTGAACTCATTTTTAGTCCCCTACCGGCAACGCCGAAGGGGACTCTTAGTTTCCTCTCGGTCTGTCTGTCCGTCCGTCTGTCCGTCCGTCCGTCTGTCCCTCCGTCTGTCCGTCTGTCCGAATATCAGTTTTCCGGACTTTTTTCTGCAACGGATAGAGATATTCAGATGAAATTTGATACACAGCTTGGTCTTGGATAGTTACAGAGCAAGTTCGACTTTCGTCACGCTTGACCCATTTTTCGAGGAGTTATGCCCCTTGATGACTTGGAAAATCCAGTTTTTGTCAGTTTTCCGGACTTTTTTCTGCAACGGATGGAGATATTCAGATGAAATTTGATACACAGCTTGGTCTTGGATAGTTACAGAGCAAGTTTGACTTTCATCACGCTTGACCCATTTTTCAAGGAGTTATGCCCCTTGATGACTTGGAAAATCCAGTTTTTGTCAGTTTTCCGGACTTTTTTCTGCAACGGATGGAGATATTCAGATGAAATTTGATACACAGTTTGGTCTTGGATAGTTACAGAGCAAGTTTGACTTTCGTCAGGCTTGACCTATTTTTCAAGGAGTTATGCCCCTCTATAACTTGGAAAATTAAGTTTTTGTCAGTTTTCTGGACTTTTTTTCTGCAACGGATGAAGGTATTCAGATGAAATTTGATACACAGCTTGGTCTTGGATAGTTACAGAGCAAGTTCGACTTATGTCAAGCTTGACCTATTTTTCGAGGAGTTATGCCCCTTTATGACTTGGAAAATTCAGTTTTTGTCAGTTTTCCAGACTTCTTTCTGCAACAAATAGAGATATTCAGGTGAAATTTGATACTCAGCTTAGTCTTGGATAGTTACAGAGCAAGTGCAACTTTCGTCACGCTTGACCTCTTTTTCAAATCGATAAAGCAGATAAAACCTCAGAACTGAGCTGCACAGACAGTAAGTTTAATTTAAACTCATATATGTTTAATCGAAGAGTAAATTATAGGCAGAGTTGCAGGACATAAATATATGCCGCCGGTAGGGGACTATATCGCTCAGCGATCATAACATTTTTGGTATGTGGATATATCTCAATGTGATACAGATCAAGTTTGAGTTTGCTTTCGATTGACCTAATTTTACAAGAGTTATGGCCCTTGGACTTAGCAAATTTTATGAAAATTTCAGTTTTCCGGACTTTTTTCCGCTGTTGTTGGATAAATTGAACTCATTTTTGGTATGTGGATATATCTCAATGGGATACAGGTCAAGTTTGAGTTTGCTTTAGATTCATCTATTTTTACAAGAGTTATGGCCCTTGGACTTAGCAAATTTTATGAAAATTTCAGTTTCCGGACTTTTCTTTGGTTCTATTGCAAATAATGCACTGATTTCTGGTAAATGAAGACATCTCAGTGTGATACAGACCAAGTTTGAGTTTGGTTTCCATTGGCCTATTTTTACAAGAGTTATGGCCCTTGGACTTAGCAAATTTCATGAAATTTTTAGTTTCCCGGACTTTTTCATGCCTATTATTGCAGATAATGAGCTGATTTTTTGTATGTGAATACATTATAGTGTGATGCAGATTTGAGTTTAATTTAGACTGACTAATTTTCACAAGAGTTATGGCCATTGGACTTAGCAAATTTCGTGAATTCAGTTTCCCAGACTTTTCTTGGCTGTTGTTGCAGAAGATGAACTGATGAACAGAGATGCAAGCCATAAATTTATGCCGCCGGTAGGGGACTTATATTGACAGCGATCATTGCATTTTTATACATACATTCGCAATAAGGAGTAATATTTTCTCGATACTGTGAATGATAGGCCTTTCATATATTTTGTTACACATACAAAATTACATTCACCATCAGGAGTACCAGATTTGTTACAATGTCTTTTTTCCTTTTGAACTTGTGATCTTGACCCTGACCATTCATAGCATTTTAGGTTATGAATTTTTGAGAGCAGATTTCTTACATACTATAAATCATACGCCTTTCATATTTTGACACACAATCTAGTATCAAAACTTTTGACCTTATTATGACTTTGACCTTGACTCTGTTGCATTTTAGGTTGATAATTTTCGAGAGCAGATTTCTTTCATACAATCTACATTTTGTATGATAGGCCTTTTATATTTTAAACATACATTCACCATAAGGTTAACATGACTTTTGACCTCTTGACATTGTGATCTTGACCCTGACCATGTATTGCATTTTAGTTTTAAACATGATTAAGAAGTTTTGAAAGTATATTTCTTTCATCACGATCATACTATCAAAGGTTGGCCTTTCATATTTCATACACATATTCATCACAAACGGACTTCATTTTGATATCAAGACATTTGACCTCTAAGCCATGACCTTGAACCTAAAATCATTTATTTGGTTAAGAAGTTTTTAAAGCAGATTCCTCTGTAAGAATAAGTGATAGGATTTTCATATTTCATGTGCAGATTCAACTTAACCAGCACATTTTGATATAGAAATTTTTGACATTGTGACCTAGACCTTGAACTCTGACCTAATAGTAGTGTTTTAGTTATGAAGTTCTGAAAGCAGCATACTAAGTATTTGATTTTGGTACAAAGGCATTCAATCTTGATTGAGAGTTTCAATTTGAACACATCCTTGAATGTCACGTCATAAATCAAATAGATCCATTCAGAAAAAAAAACATCCAGCGGGGGTATAATTCTCGTCACTTTAGAGTAGTTCTAGTTTTATTGTGTCGCCTGCGAAGCAAAGCGACACTTAGGGATCACTTTGTCCGTTGTCCGTCTGTCCGTCCGTCTGTCCGTCCGTCCGTCAGTCCGTCTGTCTGTCTGTCACACTTTGGGTGTCACAGCCCATAACTTTTGATTGGTAAGTGATAGGGCTTTGATATTTCACATGTGTATTCCTTGTGACAAGACCTTCTTACACATACCATAATTTTTGACCTAGTGACCTTGACCTACATATTTGACCTACTTTTCAAAAAAATTAAAAATGGATATATCTTTTGATTGGTAAGTGTTAGGACTTTGATATTTCACATGTGCAATCCTTGTGGCAAGACCTTTCTACACATACCATAATTTTTGACCTTGTGACCTTGACCTCGATATTTGACCTACTTTTGAAAAAAAGATAAGATTCACTGTATCTTTTGATTGGTTAGTGATATGGCTTTGATATTTCACATGTGTATTCCTTGTGACAAGACCTTCCTACACATACCATAATTTTTTACCTATTGACCTTGACCTACAAATTTGACCTACTTTTCAAAAAAATTAAGAACGGATATATCTTTTGATTGGTAAGTGATAGGGCTTTGGTATTTCACATGTGTATTCCTTGTGACAAGACCTTTCTACACATACCATAATTTTTTACCTATTGACCTTGACCTACATATTTGACCTACTTTTCAAAAACATTAAGAACGGATATATCTTTTGATTGGTAAGTTATAGGGCTTTGGTATTTCACATGTGCATTCCTTGTGACAAGACCTTTCTACACAGACCATAATATTTGACCTTGTGACCTTGATCTAGATATTTGATCTACTTTTCAAGAAAAGTAATATTGGCTATATCTTTTGATTGGTAGGTAATAGGGCTTTGATATTTCACATGTATTTTCCTTGTAACAATGTCATTCTACACATACTATAATTTTTTACCTTTTGACCTTGACCTAGCTATTTGACCTTTTTAATTGGTAGGTGATAGGTCTTTAATATTTCTTATGATGAGACCTTTTTGTTATCAATTTTTACATAGTGACCTTGACCTGGATGATGACACTCTTTTCTTTTAATTTGTAATTAAGAGGTCTGATATTTCAAATGAATTTCATTTGACAAGACTTTTCTACTGATACCAATAATTTTGATCGACTTTCTAGAATAATAATCAAACCGCTTCGCAGGCGACACAAGCATTCCTTGGATTGCTATTTTTTGTAAGAGCAGCATCCTGATTTTATAAGTTTCTTGGTAGGAGAACCGAGAAAGATTTACATAAATTTTGTTTTACAATAATGATTTAATAACCCATTCATTCCGAATTGTAAAATGCTAAGGCAGCTTAACTACTCTCTGAGCTTAAAATTGTTCTTTTCTAAAGTTCCATTAGCTTTTAGGATCAAATACATGTAAATGTGTCTAATTGGTACATGTATATACTTGTAGTCATAAAGAATAACCCAAAAATTAAGACAGCTGTTTGAAAATTAAGTTTTGTAACAAAATATTTTTTGACTTATTTTCATTGTAATAGTCATTGAAAGATATTCCTTTTCAGTATGACAAATGGACAGACGAACAGAGACGTAGAGTTTTAGAAGACTTACTGAACAGATCAAAGGTCAAACAGCTGAAGTTTGCCCAGGAGGTGACGAATGAGAAGGTTCCGTTGATAAGAGAGGATTTCACACGGGAGTTACCTAAGGCTATATCTATACACATCCTGTCATTCCTTGATCCTCGCAGTCTTTGTAGATGTGCAAGGGTAAGAAATTCAAATTAAAACTATAGTACATGTATCCATATTTCTATTTACTTTTGTAATGCCATTCATACATATCCTAATA
Organism: Pinctada fucata; assembly: GCA_028142955.1. NCBI lineage: Eukaryota > Metazoa > Mollusca > Bivalvia > Pterioida > Pteriidae > Pinctada > Pinctada fucata. The sequence continues at coordinate 39,284,787 of AP027109.1, read as the reverse complement.
TCAGACTTAATGATGTATTTTGAAAGACAGATTAAGATTTTATCAATTTTAATGATTTACTTATTTGATCAAACTTCTTTATGTACATGTACATGTAAGACAGAATATATGTCTTAAGGTCATTCCTCAGGGTAATTAGGAAAAAGGTAACAAGGAAAAATGATTACTAGCTTTTGCCGAATTTTGCATAAAAGCAACAGTACCTACATTCCTGCAGTAAGTATAGTATAAAAGAACCCCAAGATATTTTCATAAAAAAAAAAACATAATGCAAATGGAAAAATTCATTATATTTTACACTTATTTAAATGTATTAGTAAAAGGCAAGTGGAAAAGCCTGCTTCAGCTAGGGTTCCAACTCCAGACCTCAAGGTCATGTGAAATACACTTTTACTGATTGAGCTATTGGAAGAACCATCTACTATGACTCGTAGTATGAGCTATTTAATTTTCATAACCCTCCATTTAAAAACTCTTCAGTGTGTGAGGTGACAGCAAAGTATCACCCAGACCTGTCTTTAATACAATATGAAAGTGCAACCAAAATTTCAAAATATAAGTGTTGAAAAAATAAAAAGAGATATTATTTTATTGAATAAAATTTCTATTTTAGGTATGTTGGTATTGGAAAACTTTGTCAGAACTTGACCAATTATGGATGCCAAAGTGTTTACGATATGGCTGGTTCTTACCGTTTACCCCTAGTCCTTATGAAGTAGGAGTGTGGAAACGAAACTATATAGAAAATATCAAATATATTCAGGTGTTAAGACCAAGGGTAAGTAAGGTCAAGGTCAGGATTTTATAGATTTAGATTTTCATTGCAAGGCTAGTTAATAAAGGAATGTTGTATTTTTTCCAAGCAAAGATAATTTGCCCTTTGCTTAACCAGTTGCACCATATGACTGTTATATACCATACAAAATCTGATGATTACACGTTATATGGTATGATATTATATTTTTTGAAAATGTAAGAAGTGTACTGAATGACGAAATTTTGACACAGAATAGTCTCAGTATCATATGGAATTATATTTATCTTTTTAGGACACTGCCCTCACGTTAGAAAGACTTAGATTAGACGCAGATGAGAAGAGAGCAAAGTCAAGATCGGATAAAGACAAAAAGAAAGGAGTAGCACCGTGGAGAGGTTCCGACCCTAACCCCAAAGATACGTGGCGATACAATGTACTGGAAAACGATGATGTGGTAGATCAGGTCAACAAAATGTACGTATATAACATGACATCATGTACATGTTTTTTTCATGCAGCCTGTCACCATCATCTGGTCAGACTGGTGTTAGGTACTAAAGATCTATATTTGCGCTTTAATTTCCTTTTTCTTTTAAGACTATAACTACAAGTAGTAACTAACATTTTTCATCTTTAAAATATGTTTTTGATCTATAGAGTTCACTGCACACATGGAAATGTAGATATGTCACATTTCACAGAATGTTCATTACATTTTATATTCCATAGAACACAACTTATAGCTGTTTTATATGTAGTATTGTACTTACATCACAAAATTATTAGGATCTTTTATACTTTACTCTCGATAGACTTTTATTTTGAAAGTTGGCTATAGTTTTATTTTGTAATCAAAATTAGGAGAAGAAAAGTCCTTTTTGTTGGGTATGTATGTGTAGCAAGAATTTTAACATATATTTTGTATTTATTATATATGCTTGCTAATTCCCTATGTATACACAAACACTTAAATGAATCATATAATCCTCGTATGAAATGTATATGTGTTTGTGGAACACTGGTGCCTCTGTCATTAGTGAAATTTAAAAGGTATAGCTGTACTTTTACAGAGTATTGAATTGAAGGTAGTGTGTTCATAAAGAAACACACATATGAAATACTAATACATGTACATGTATAAACGTCATATCACTTATGTTTGAAAAGATGTGTTCAGAGTTGACATTTTTCAAATGAAGGACAAAGTGGCAAGGTTAACAAGGTCAAATTTTCATGTGATAAATGAAAGATTATGAGAAATGTACAATTGTGTTGTGATTTGAAAGATAGATGTATCAGTATGTCTTATGATCAAATTAGTTTAAAGAATAAGGTCACAATGTCAAAAAATTGGATACCAATACAAAAGTCTTGTCACTCACATGTATGATACAGTACATGCCAAATATGAAAGCTGTATGATTTACCAAAAAGGAGGTCAAGATCGGGAGGTCAAAAGTTCAAATACAAATAGAAAAGTCTTGTCACAGGAAATACACGAATATGAAAGTCCTATCATTTGCCTTTCAAATGACATGCCATATGTAAATTATTCATTTATTATTATAATTTTTTTTTTTTTTTTTTTGGAAAGGTCTAGGTACAAGGAACACACATGTGAAATATCAAAGCCCTATAACTTCCCAATCAAAAGTTATGTGGAATGCTAAAGTTTTTGAAAAGAAGGTCAAGGTCAAGTAATGAGGTCAAATTTTTGGTATTGATGACAAGGTCTTGTCACAAGGAATTATCATGTCGAATATCAATGTGCTATTACTTACCATTCAAGTTATGCCCAATGTTAAAGTTTTAGGTCAAAGGTCAAGATCACAAGGTCAAAACTTTTGGTGTCATTGGTATAGTTTGTCATAAAGTAAACACTTATGAAATATCAAAGCTTTATCATTCACCATTCAAAAGACATGCCCAATGTTAAAGTTTTTGCCACAAACAAACAGACAGACAAACTTGGATTCGGGGGCATAAAAATCCCATTCACCTACCATCATTAGTAATATGCAAAGGTATTTCTTCTTTAAAGTGGGACAAATGCTAAGGTAAAGGTCACAAGGTTCAGGGGTAGAAAATTCTTTTCTCTTAGGAAAGGTTATTCATGAAAGGTCTATTACCTACATGTACCTACAGAATAACGCATAGACAGAAAAAGTTATGTACAGACAGATTTAATTATACAAACAGCATGCATTGGTTTACCAAATTACCCACTTGGTCTGTAATATTAGGGGCATAAGAATACAACCCAAATGTATGCTTGTATCTATGTTGATTTTATGATTAGATGGAATGTTGCATGCTATGCTATTTGTAGATAGTAAGAATGATTCATACCATTAGTCCTTTACATAAATTGAATAGAATTTTTATATTTACTAGTATGTTGACAAATATAAACTTCATTGTATGAAAAGTAGAGACCAAAATTTGGTGGCTGTCTATATTAGTGTGTAGTTACATTTAAAGAAAGCTGGATTCAATGTTTAACTCTAATTATTTATACATGACCATTTCAAAATACTATAAATTTAATTCCGGTTGTATGGAATTGAATCGTGGTATTTATTGTTTTCAGTGTGCTATGGTGAAATACGTGTACTTGTTAATTAATTATATTCTCAAAATGAATAATTACTCTCCATAATTATAAGCAGAGGTACAAGTTTGTACAAATTCACAGATCACAAAATTTCCTGTACCTGTTTGCAGACTTTTATATCATTATGATCAACGGCCTGTTGTTCAATACTGTTTTGATTTTCCATTTGATGATGACATCATAATATACAAGTTCTGATTCTCCAACATGTGCAATATTAGACATTTGGCAATCCTTCTATTCGTTGTCAGATTTACATATTGGAATTACAAGTTCGTCGTCAGTTTTCACAGAACTGTTCGTGTTACTGATCAAATGAATTTGAATAGATTTATGTGTAATACATTGTAATACAATAATTAATTAGTACATGGTGTATGATTTATAAGTTGGACAAGAAGAGTATGTGAATCTTGAATGAATTTGCACGTACATGTATTATTATGTTTTGTAGAAGGAAGAAGAAGAGCTATGGTGCTGACGTCGATGAGATATCTCGGAATGCTAGGTCTCGTGTGAAATCTGGACAAAATATACTCAACCATACAAGGAGATCTCAGACCTATGTAAGTGTTTTTCTATCGCTTTTAGATATTATAAGAGACTACAAAGATGGCCACGTATGCCAATTCTACATGTATCTCATTAGAATTAAAGGCAATTTAGATTCAACCATAAAACTCTTTAAGAAATGCTGGACTTGTACATTGTATGTACAGTTTTTTTTTCATCAACCATTGTTTCCTTATCTTAACATCATTTCTTTATCTTCAGCTATGACATTTTTGGCAAAATAATATTTACTTCTGATTTAAGTAGAAACCTACAGCATTAAAACTCAAGCATATCAAAAATACACCAAAAAAGGTACAATGTGTCTTGAGGTATGTTTTAAACGTTTTCGATCGTCTTCAGATTCCACCGCTTAATTTAATGCCAGAGGTAAGATTAGGAAATGTTATTACTTACGCATTATAGTACGGTGACCAAAGAGCTAAATTTTACAGTTTAGTCGACAGATGAGTACATGGGTAAATTATATGTCAAATGAAACTAGAAGAAATGTACTTTCAAAATATCAATGTCGTCAACAGGTTTGAATGTACAAACATTCCATTTTCAGGGGTCAAAGGTCAAAGGGGTCATTCAACATAGATTACGTATTTCTGGTCTTTTTCACAAAGGAAAGAAATATTTATGAAAACAAAATTGAATTTTCTGTACAAATTGCATCAACAGAATAATATTCCAATCTTATCCTTAAAATAAGTCAATCGCGATTACGTAAAATCTGTATTGATGACGTCATTGGTAGCTATTTTTAGAACAAATTAAAAATGCTTTATATTATAATTCCCTAAAAATGAAATATTCTTCTCCGTGTACAAACATAGAGGACAAATATTTGTCAATTTTCTCTTCCATCATAGGAAACAAATGTTTGCTAATTATCACCCGCAGCATAATTGCAGTGGGGTATAATGCGACCGTTGGTGAGGGTGCGTACGAGAGTGCGTAAGGGTGACTGTGTTGGAGAGGGAGGGTGTGTTTGTGCACGTCACGCTCTTTTGTACAGCCTAGGAGGCACAATTTTGATTGGATCTTGACCAAACTTCATACACTTATTGCTCACGACAAGAGGAAAAACCCTATTGATTTTCAAGGTCATGGGTCAAAGGTCAAGGTCACCGGTTGAAAATGTTATTAATCCTTTTATACAGCCCAGGATGCACATTTTTAATTGGGTATTGACCCAACTTCATACACTTATTGCTTATGACAAGAGAAAGGACCCTATAGATTTTCAAGGTCATTGGTAAAAGGTCAAGGTCACAAGTTTGAAACGTTAAAAATCATTTTTCTTAGCCTAGAGGGCACAGATTTGATTGGATCTTTGCTAAACTCCATACATTTATTTCTTATGACAAGTGAAAGAACTCTATTGTTTTTCAAATATAAGGTCAAGGTGACAGACTGGAAATGGTTAAAATAATTTTATACAGCCTAGAGGGTGCAGTTTGAAGTTGATCTTCACCAGACTCAATACACTTGTTGCTTATGATAGGAGAAAGAACTCTTGACTATTGGTTTTCAAGGTAATGCATCAAAGGTCAAGCTCTCAAATTAGAATTTTTAAAATCTTTTAATACAGCCCCGATGATACATTGGAGTTTACCAAACTCCTTACACTTATTGTTTATAACAAGAAGAAGAACCCTTTTGATTTTCTAATGTCAAAGATCATGGTCACCGAAGGGAAATGCTTAAAATCTTTATATACAAACCAAGAGGGCACAATTTTGACTAGATCTTTCATATGCCCATACACTTGTTGCTAATAACAATAGGAAGAAACCCATCATATCATAGGTCAAGGTCGCAGGATTGAATTCGTCAAAATCATTGAAGATCCTCTGTGTCATTCATCAACAGATCTTGGTCAAGCTCTTTAAAGTATACATTTTATACAAATGGCACAAAGAATACTTGTTTGATTATCAAGGTCAAAGGTCAAGATCACAGATATAGAGGAGGCAACTTTAAAATGGAACTTCATCAATGTTGACGCATATTTGCATATGTTGTGAAGAATTTCTAGTTCTATTTTAAGATTACCTACGAAGTGGTTTATATCCTTGTCACGCCTTCACTTTTTTTGGCCAACGCACAAGTATACATAACGACCTTCAACACGCTGGTAAACGTCGGTGTTTGGTCTGAAAATCATTTATGAAGCAACTTTCTCAACGTGCGCGTAGCGACCTTGTAGCGCATGGGGAGCGATAGCCAAACGACCTCAGCGTCTACCAAACGCATAAAACTAGTTGACAATTTACCTGTTAACGTTCTATAAAGCGTGCCCAAAGATCTCGCAACCTTCGCCTAACGACTTGTCAACAACCTGGCAGCGACCTTCTCGCGATCTACAACGTTTACAGCAAAACTTAATTTTCAAAAAAAATTTCGTTGTCAAGACCTGAAGCACACACCAAGGACGTTAGACTGTCGTTGGACACACGTTGAGGACGTTAGACCATCGCTAGAATAGTGTGGCTGTGTACGCGTTAGACTTGCGCTCCCCTGTCCTTACACAGTCGTTGCAATTATCGGCGCCCGCGAGATCTCAACGTTTTTAGCAACGACTGCACAGCGCACGGGAACGCATGCCCAGCGACCTCCTAATGACTCCATAACTTACAATTTGACGCTGGACAGTCGTCGGCGGTTTCGTGCATTCACAAAATTTTCCGACGACCACATCGCACACTAACATCCTCCAGCGACCACACAACGACAAGCCAGCGACCAAACAACCACCTCAACGTTTTGCGACGTGTTGGCAAATTTACTTGGTCATTACTCGTGCGTTGACCAAAAAAGTGAAAGTGTGACAGGGCCATAAATAGCGTGTTACTATGAGTACATTGGTATTGATGCCGTGCGAGGGTGCTACGCTTTTTGTTGCTTAGTTTTTATTCTAAATTTGTTGCAGAAAGATATCCATCGTTATGATTAATTCAGCTAGGGTGTACGTACATAAAATTATGTCGATGGGTAGAAAGCCCTCTCTCCCGATAAACCATCACCGATCTCATTAAAAAATGCTTTTAATGGAAAAATTACAGGAAATGGTAAACGGTTTACCATGTCTCTCTTCTAGACATAAGCAGTAATAACATAGATTTATACAATTTTCAATTTACTTTTAAGTGAAATAAGTTTATGTTCAAAATGTTAAGATAAAATGTGTGTACTGTCAGGCAAAATATTTATTTTTTTGCTTAAAAAATCATATAAAATTGTGAAAATTAACCACAAGAGCCGGAATGTTCATTCATTAGCTGTTTACATACTCGTCCCTATTCTGTAACTCTCTCTTTCACATTGAGATTCATAAATATCAAGATGATTATATCGGATAATAAACAGAGAAAGGATTCATTCTTTTAAAAACAATTCAACGGAGTAATCCTTCTTATCATTTGTAATGATTTTGGGGTTGTTTTTTTCGATATTATATATCTATTATGCTTTGGTTCTGATCACAGGGATTGATCACGCTTCCTGGTTGATAAATGTACTATATAGGTTATAAACCATAGTACATAAAGCAACTGAGAAGCGCGACAAATCCCTTTGATTCTGAAGTTTATCACAAAAAATTCTATCCAGGGACCAATTTTTGTCTGTAAATCATAGGGTACACTATATGTCCATTTTTTTTTCAATTGAAAAAGAAGTGCGTTTTTATTGGTACATACCTTCATTTTAGGGTAACGCGGAAGGAATGTAATATATTTTATTTATCATGAAGAAGGTTTAAAATATTTTGATTATTAACCAGTTGGTATCTATTATCAATAAATGTTCAAATCTTGTATCCCCCCCCCCCCCCCCCCAAAAAAAAAGAAAAGTGTACGCACATTTCATAAAATATTTGTGAGTAGTAAATCAAAAATAATTTTTTTTTATTTCAAGTCAAAATAAATATTTTTGGTTTACAATTCACAAATATTTTATGCTGACACATACTTAGAGAAATAAATAGGTCCTTCATTTAAAATTCAAAATAAGCAGCCCCCCGTACCCGGAAATTATACTAAAAATAGGGCAACGGTTAAGCTGCAACATACGCCTGTCATGTGATTAATGATGTCAAATGAACTTGACCTTCTTTGACCCTTACCCTAACAATCAAGTGAGTCCTTTGTCTGGGTCTACTCAATTTTCATGGTAAGCCTGAAGTTCCTATGCTTTGATATTACCATGCATTACTGATTTCTCTATCATACAACGAAAGATATTTAGGAAATTCCTATTTCAGACGAATTGGTCACAATATCTTGTTACAGCATGTGTGCATGCAACCACCTCCTCTTCCTCATAATTTCTCAAATGTGCAAAAGAAGGAGATAAAACCCCGTTACATACATAAAAGATCATTTATATTTTATTAATCATAAAGAATATTTAAAATAGTTTGACCCAAAATAGATTTAAATGATTTTTCCTGAAAAATTTAACCAAAAATCTATTTTTAGCCGCAAAATGACCTTGACCCTGACCTTCAAAATCAGTAGGGTTTTCTGTCTTTTTAAAGTCAATGTTCATGGTAAAAGAGACCAAGCTCAAATGACATTGTATCAATCGTGTTTGAAATTCCTATAGTTTTAATAAATAAATGTGAGTATGACCCCCCCCTCTTCCCTTAAATGTACGCATACTTGTAATTTCTCTGTTGATGGAACAAAATATACAGAAAGTCCATTACATATTTGAAAGATCATTAATTTTCCTTTAAGTATGAATAATTCCAAAACACACTGAACCAAAAAGAGAACAACAACAATTATTTCAATGAAATTTTAATCTATTTCTCATAAAAATCTATCTTTAGCCTCAAAATGACCTTGATCTTTCACACACGACCTTGAAAATAAAATTCTCTTACGTTCGTTAAGTTAAATCTACGAGGTACATATGATAAAGCTTAAACGGTTTTGTCTCTATGTTTTCTAAAATGTGCAGGACGCACCGGTGCTGCAATACCGATATCCGTACCCCCACCCCCTCCCCCTCCCCCCACCCCCTTCCATAGGATAAAAGACATGCATACAAGAACAGCCATAAAAATCCTAATCTTACCCCAGTTTAGATTATAAAAATAAAATTTTTGTTTGAATTTTGTAACACGATAGAAAAACTATGCTATAAATACTAAAGATTGTAATTTTATTGCAATGATATGATTCTGTGAAAATATCCAGAAATCCGTGATTTTTGAATGAAAAATACAGTTTTCCCCAAAAAAACTGAAAATACAAATAATGTGTTTAAAACGTAAGTTATTATGCGAAAGAGCATAAATGATCAGAATGGAATACATCCTTCAATTATCAAATTCATAAGTGATAAAGATATTATGATTGATGTGTAGAAATAAAATTAATAGAAATTAGTATGCAGATTTTTGTAGAAAAACAGCACTTTTGACGTTTTTGCATTAAAATAATTAAATATATTTGATATCAATTGGAAGAGGAAAATGTTCAGATTTAATTTTTTGAAGAACGATCAGAATTCATTTAGTGGATCTCAGAGACGGGAAAAAATAAAACAGAATTTTCACAAAGTATGCAATTTTTAGCAAAATAAACTTTTTAAACCCAAAAACGCAAATTTTATGAGAAATTTGAATTAAAACTTATCATATTCGAAAAAGTATTAAATATGTTGGTAATTTTCACCTTTCAATCTTTGATGTTACTTTTCACAGAAAAAATATTCATCGATTCCTTTTTTCAGTGATTTTTCGGTATTTTCTTTAAAACGTTGATGACGTCATTTCAACGTCATTTTTGAAAACGTTCTACAATGAAAATCATTTGACGACATCTTGATTCATGAACCACAGATAAAGAGCTTTCATTTGATACCAATATTTGCCGTGTACTATGCGTGTCGACTAAACTCCTTAAATAAGCCACTTTTGACGACTTGGTCACCCTACTATTACTTTTGTTACAGGTCATTTCATTGGCTGAAAATTAAAAGCATGTAAATTCACAAAATCACAGCAAGAAACTTTAGACAATTTGAAGTAACAACAAAGTCACAACAGTTCTCACAATTTTCTTTTTTGTTTTTGTTTTTGTTTTTTTTTTTCAAATTTCAACAGTTATATGGAATATCTTTAAATCAAGTATATAAATCAAAAGGAGGGGGGGGGGGGGCAATTTTTTTTCTCTTTTGTTTCATCATCTCTACAATATCATGTATGATTTTTATAACATTCTTAAAACATTTACTCTCATAATATCGGTATAGAAATATTATGTTTTTTCTTTTAAAAAACATTCTTTAACAATTATGATTTGTGCATGTTCATATTTATATGTGTGTGAAAAATATGCTAGATACAAATATTGTCCTCCAGCTAGAAATATGTATTCATTAATTAAGTAATCCAGCAAAATCCCGTAGATATTGAAATACAATAATATGTATAAAGTAGTTGAGAAGGAATATAACAACTAATTTTATATGAAATTAGTGAGACAATTACAGAACATCAAAATTGTCAGAAGATTTCTGTAAACACATCAGCCATTGTAGATTATAAATTTGTTCAAGAAATAATCCTTTTCCCCATTTATGATTTTTAGCTCAAGTGAACATTTCTCATAGCGCGCCGTTTGTTGTCCGTCTGTCCTTAACTTTTAGCATTTTCAACATCTCCTCTGCAACCACTGCACAGAATTTCACGAAACCTTGCAGGAAGCAAGTACTCAAGGTCCTCTACCGATGTTTGTGTTTTTCGTGCCGATCAGTCAACAAATATAGATGCTGAGGGCTTTGATTGGCTGACACATTCTCGACTTCTCCTCTGCAACTGCTGCACAGAATTTCACGAAACTTTACAGGAAGCAAGTACTCAAAGTCCTCTACCAAGTTTGCGATTTTTTGTGCTGATCCGCCAACAAATATGGCTGCCAAAGGCTCTGATTGTCTGACACATTTTTGACTTCCCTCCTGCAACCGCATCATAGAATTTCACAAATCCTTCCAGGAAGAAAGAACTCGAGGTCCTCTACCAAGTTTGTGTTTTTTGTGACGATTGGTCATCAAATATGGATGCTTAGGGCTCTGATTGGCTGACACATTTTTTACTTCCCTCCTGCAACCGCAGCATAGAATTTCTTGAAACCTTACAGAAAGCAAGTACTCATGGTCCTCCCCCAAGTATTTGTGCCAATCAACCAACAAATATGGCTGTCAAGGGCTCTGATTGGAAGAAGTATTTTGGCCTCTTTCAGCCCTTCCTCTGCAACTCATGTGAGCGATGTGGCCCTCTTGGGCCTCTTGTTTTTTGGTGGTATTATTATATCGGATCCCTATATCAAAGATTAGCAAACTTATAGTTTTTATAACATCTGTTTTTCTGTCCAACCATCTGAAACTTTGATTTTGTGTACTGTGTAAGTAGTTTATTACCACGATTTTCGCGGGTTTATTACCTGAAACGTGCATGTCTGGTCCATGCTGTAAATTTAATTGCTCTAAAATGATGCTAATGAATTTGAAGACGTTAAACATTTATAAAATAAGCCTTTTTGCATGGAGAATAATTTGCGTCACTGCATCTGGTATTATTGAGTTATGTCTTTGGTATTTACATTTACTGAGACAAACTTTCCCAGTAGGAGATTGAGCACAATAGTAGCGAAAGTTAATATACAGCAAATAATTCAAAGTATACAGTATAACATTGAGCAATAAGGTACAGGGCTTTTAGATACAGTACTGCAATCCACTTGTTTGACAATTCTATCCTATCCTATCCACCATCCTTCATCCACTCTATCCTATCCTATTCCACCTATTCCATCCTATCCTATCCCATCCACCTCTTTCCAATCCAATTCTATCCTTCATCCTATCCTATCCTACATCCTATTCTTTCACTACTTCTCATCACCTTAAGCGAGATTATGATTAAAACTAAATGACTTGATACAAATTCATGCATAAGTAGTAAATTAATTGTAATTAATGCTGTTTTGGATTTTATTAAAAGGAAAATTATTTAGATGATTAAATACCATTTTTGCACTTGTAGTGAACGAAACAAAATATTACATCAAACCTCCAAGTTTGTTTTTTATTGAATTAAAATTTCAATTACCCATTATGTCATGTAAGAAACAATGGATCGAATTTAATCAAATAAGTATGTTTGTCTGCTAAAAACTTAATAATTAGAAAAAAAGAATGATTGGATTGATGAATGAAGTGGATAGGATGTAGGATAGGATATGATGTAGGATAGAAATGGTTAGGATTGAGGTGGATAGGATAAGATAGGATGGGATGGGATAGGATAGGATAAGATTCTATCCACTTTCTATCCTACATCTTGCATCCTACATCCTATCCTATCCACCTCTTTGTCAAACAAGTGGGTTGCAGGACTGTATCACATATGCCAGTATTCCTAAAACAACTGACTTTTACTTTGGTACATAGGTTTGACTTTGACTTAGTTAGCTGCTGATGGGGGCTCAGTGTTTCACAAACACATCTTATTATTAGATGATGATACACTGCCATCCATAAATAACTATACAAACAAGGAAATCATTCTAAATTCAATACTAGTTAAATCCTTATTTTTCTATTTTGAACCTGAAAGAATCAAAATAATTGGCTTCACATAATTCAAAATTATGAATTGTGATAAAGAAAATGTAAAAACGAAACTTTTTTCATGGCACAACTTATTTTCAAAAATTGTCATTTTTATATAAAAAGTCAATAAAAATTCAGTAAATGTAAATATTTGGGTCAATTTTGTTGCAAATGATTTCTATAAGGTTCATCTTCAGGGTTATACAGCAATGAATTCGAAACTGTTCTTTTTTAACAGCAGCATTAACAGAAATAGTGTATACTAATTTATGGATGGCAGTGTATATCATAATATAATAAATTATATAAAATAAGAAAAACTGATTGAGGATTTTTTAAAGATAATATCACTGATTTTTGGCTAAATCACCAAAAACAAAATCCAGTCTTAAATTGATGTTGTCAGTCTGCCTATCAGTCTATCTTTCTCGGTGCCTTTGTCATCAAATTGATTTATTGATTATTTATATTGATTGATTAGATGCTACTGCCACTACGATTCACAGAACTTGACACCATATATCTATTTTCAGGCCCTATTGTCTGATTCAGCAGCGTCAATGTATAACAGACCGGCATGGGCCACACAGACGGCACCCTACGTATCCTTCGATGCTACTGTGATGGACAAGAATAATCGTAACAAATCTCGTCCTAGATCCACCTCTCCTCCTAAGCCAGGATCCAGGCCTATGACTGCCAGGTCGGAGCGGGATCCACCCAGTAAGTGACATATTAAACATGTAGTAACACTACACGGGAGCTGATTGATGACCAACTAGTTATAAGTCACCTTGATTAGTATGAAATGTACCCAGCAGACATGATTATAATGAATGATGCAAGAAAATGTGACAAGTTTAAATAACAATGATTTTTACAAGAAGAGACCCTTTCAAATTATCTGGAGGCCAAGGTCAAGGTTTGTGGTTATCTAAAATGTGGAAATGTGCAAAAAAAAGCGGAAAAAATTATGTCTGAGGTAAATCTTTTTCATAAAGCTTGACACCTGTCCATTAAAGTTTGATATAGATTGTAGGATGTTGCCTTTGAAGCTACACAATGTGTAGGGATCACTGTGTCTTGTGTCCATCTGTCTGTCTGTTTTTGGTCATCAAATTTCACATACATGGCTATAACTTTATATGCATCATACTACCATCAAACGTACAAGTCGATCAAGCATGATGAAACTCAGCCCCCAGTGAAAGTCAAGAGCAACTTCAAGGTCAAAGTAACATATTTCGGTCAAACATGCAACAGGGGACATACCTGTTTGTGATCAGTTTAGCCATAAAACTGTGGAAAACCATGGCAATAATATTAAAGATTATGTATTTTAGTAATTTTCATGAAAGACTGTGAATGCTTGTCGGATTGATAAAATAAGCAAAAGCTAGCTTTTACACTCAATACCCTGATTTTTACACAGAATCATAGATTTGCTAAGTACATTATTGCACTTACTTTTTTCAGCTACACAGCTTTTTCCTGAGAAGCCATGGACTGTTCCGGACAGTCAAGATTCCGACGAGGAACAGTGACATTGTGGAATAGTAAAATAGTGTAGTAAGATATAAGAATAGTGACACAATGGAATAATGGCATAGTGGAATGGGGAATAGCAGAATATTAAATAGTGGACTAGTAGCATACATACATGCCACCCCGCTCAGAACAGAAGTCAAAATTCAGCATTCCATCACTTTCATACCATTATGGTCGATATGTCTACATTCCACTTTGATAGTTTTCCCCTATATATACATGTACATGTTTAGAGTAGAAAAAAAAAATATTTTTTCCAAACATTAGATAATGAAAAATTAAAGAGAAAGGTTTTCTTGTAATCGTTTACGCTTCTGGGAAGAACACATCATTGTTTTTAAGCTTGTGTTTTATAAGCTTAACCTTCCAATATTTGACCTTGTGACATTGACCTTGTTGGAGTTTGACTGAACTAAATATAAAAGGAAGTTGCTAGCAGAGGCATAATTTTTCACTGACTTATTTTATTTTTTGATTTTGTATTCAAAGTGTTTATAATTTATACTTTTAAGACTTGTAGAATATACATGTATTTATGAATCTCCGTCCATTTTTCATCTCTGTCTAAGAAACAAAATTTGTTCTGGAGGGTAGAACATTTTTCGAAATATTTACGAAATATTCAAAATTCCTCCATCAATTAATGTCAATTTGTAATACGACACTTTGTAGATTTTTTTCACTAGGTTAATGAGTTTATAGCTTTTAAATTAGTCCATTCTCTAAATAGATATAGATGTTTCTTTTTTAACCATCAATCCTGGTTTTAATAGTTTTCTACCTTTCAAGTTCTTAATCTATCTGGCACTTCATTAGATATTGTAACAGTTTACGTTATGCTTTTTATATCTCCCGTATTTTATTGGGAATAAAAGATTTTTACATCTCAAAGAATAGATAAAAGGTCAAATTCTATTGATTATAAATGATATTGTGGGTTTCACATATTCATGGTCTTTATTCCTTCAAGCAGAAAAAAATATTTCTAGTAAGCTTTATGAATGTACACAAATATTGTTTTTTTTTTTATTGTTTAAAATTCCTTATATATATGTCAATGTACATTTTACTATACAGATATATGTATATGTAGTTTTGTCTGTATTTTGCCAATTTTATTGTGCAGGTCCACTTTACTGTGATATTGTATGGGCGATGTCAAACTTTTACCTTAATATACATGTCATATACAAGTAATATTTATTTAACAGTGAAAGAAAATTGAAATTAAAATCTATTTGTTTTCTGCTTTATACTCTTCATATTAAGAGTAGACCATCTACACTTAGTTTAATAATGTTAGTCCTCCATGTAGAAACTTAGGGGACAATGGGTTTTCACTATCTGTCTGTCTGTCCCTCCATCTGCGACACTGGTTCTCCTAGCTTTTCGTTGTCACCGTAACAGATATTTGAATGAAACTTGTTGTGGAGCTTGAAAGTGATTAGTTACAGATCAAGTTTGACTATGGTTGCAGTTGACCTACTTTTACAGGAGTAAGAATTGCCCTTTGAAGAAAAGGGTTTTCCTGACATTTCTCTCTCATTGTCATAGATATTTGTATGAAACTTGGTATGGAGCTTGAGTGATGTCACAGATCAATTTCTAATGTGGTTTCTGTCAACCTACTTTTACAGCGGTTATTGCTTTTTGAGGATAAACCTTACCTCACCTTAAAGTGTATTGCATAAGCAATACTCAAGATGTACTACTCGGTAGTCTGTATACATCCTAGGAGAGTCAACATTTGAACCTAAGGATGTCACAAAAACATATGCTCTAGGGATAATAAAGCTAGCTAGAAAATGGGAAATGTGGAGTAAAAAAAAATATGTGAAAAGACAAAGGACAGATCCGCCTCTGTGAATCTTATCATGAAAGGTCAGAAATTTCATAATGTTTTCAATAAAATGAAGATTTTTTGTGGCAAAAGCTTGCGCTGTTGCCCATGTGGCAAAGTGCTGCATACAGATAATTTTCTCTCTCTGTTGACTTTGATATTAAAACACTGGGAAAAGATCCTATGGGGCAAGATAACATTTTGATGTGCCTTTTAACTCAACTGTAACAGCAATTGTGACATCATAAATGATTGTTGTGTTAGCTGATTTAAATATGAAAAAGAATACATAAATTCTCATTCTAGACAGAGAAAAATAATCACCAGTTGTGATCAGGGACACAGAAATCCAACCCTTGTGTACAGGATTTGCTTTTGTCCACGACTCGGCAAGCCTCATCGTGGTGCAAGCAAATCCTGGACTCTCCGTTTGAATTTCAATGTCCCTGATCACATCTGGGGATAGACTATACTTATCTGATGACAGCCTGGCCTATCTGTCCTCTACCCTGGTAGATTTGTGTCCTCTCCTAGTAACCTTAGCAACAGCTTGGTCTTTACAGGATATGGATGTGACCTATCAGACTTGCTTTAATTTAAATACTTTTCAAGTTTCATTCCTCTCCATAATGATTGTTAAGGTTATGAATAGCTTGAAGTTAGCTCATCTTAATCCCAAAGAAACCTTTCACATTTTCTGTGATATGAAATTTGAAGCTCCTTTCTGGGGGTCAAACAATAGATTGCGCAAGGTCATTTGATTTTCACGACACAAATGAAACACAATTGCACACAAATTGCTTTACGAAAATCAAAAGATGTCACAAATTGTTTGTCCATCAGAACTTGGCGTAAAATGCTGTGCTATGGATAGTATATTAAAAGGGTTTATTGAAAATTTACATTGTCAAGGTCATGCACATTATTGAAATGTTCTGCCTTACTCCAGATAAAAACATCCGTAATAAGTAATGTCTTCTTGTCCCTGCTTAAATGTATGTGTACATGTGCGTTGTATATACTGCCTTAAATTTGTCCATGTACGGCATCGTCATTTCTAAGATGTATGTTTACATGTGCATTGTATATACTGCCTTAAATTTGTCCATGTACGGCATCGTCATTTCTAAGATGTATGTTTACATGTGCATTGTTTATGCTGCCTTAAATTTGTCCATGTGCGGCATCGTCATTTCTAAATAAGACCAAAGACACATGTCTGATGACACAATTTATTTTGTAGTTATCAAGGCCCAAACACAAACATCTAAAATTTCAAGAGCTTTGTTTAATGTAGGTACAAATGTAGTTTTAAAACTTCTTAATCACCAAAGAGTGTATTGCACAGTGACAATTTTAAAAACTTCTTCCATCGCAAAAATTTTGGGGTGACTTAAAATTTCTAAACATACATGTATCTAAAATGATTTCTATCATATCTAAATATATTACATACATGTAATTGTTTTGGTAAGCTTAAACATCAATAAGTAACAAAATTATTTGTTTACATTGTCAAATTATTTGTAGTATACATGTACACTGATTCAATTTAAAGCAATAATTCTTTTTATTGAAATACGAAACTCACACATAGGTTTTCTCTTGAGTGAATCTTTGTAAAAAATAATTCAAAGATACATGTATATTGTTTGTTTAGATATGCAATAAATATTTTCTTTATCGTGTACTATATATTTTCTTAAGAAACATGATATTTAAGGCACTTTCACAACTAAGTACCCTGCATTACTTGTAGGTTAATGTATGATATAAAAATGTAAATAATTAATGTGAATAGGGAGTTTTGTATGATAATGATACTAACTCCAGCTGGGTGTGAGGTGATGAAAAGTATAAAATAATCTTATTGTGCCAAACTGCTTCTAAATATCAGGCATTTTAAAAAAATTCAATACATCTACCCAAAAGGTGGTTTTCTATGATTATAAGAAATTAAGAAAATGAGTTATCTCCTCTTTATAAATTCTGACTTCTCACATTTAAAGAAATACCCATGAAATTAAATCTCTTGAAGCAAAATTTGTTTAAATGTCATGCTTTTGATATAATTTTTGACACAGATTTTTTTAAATCAAATTATTCTTCAATGTCTCAAGGGCTCTACATCTATTAAGAGATTAAGAAAAATATGTAAACAGTGAATGCTAAGACATGTACATACAAGTACCCAAAAGGCGGTTTTCTATGATTATAAGAAATTAAGAAAATGAGTTATCTCCTCTTTATAAATTCTGACTTCTCACATTTAAAGAAATACCCATGAAATTAAATCTCTTGAAGCAAAATTTGTTTAAATGTCATGCTTTTGATATAATTTTTGACACAGATTTTTTTAAATCAAATTATTCTTCAATGTCTCAAGGGCTCTACATCTATTAAGAGATTAAGAAAAATATGTAAACAGTGAATGCTAAGACATGTACATACAAGTACTAATTTGGCAGATTGCTTCTACAGAAAATTCTATGAATTTTGCACCATTTTTGCACACATCACTCTTGGTATATCAACTTTCCTGATCTATCTAATTCACACCACACAAACTTTAATGCATATTAACATATTTACTACACTCTAAAAAATTGAAGTTATTAAATTGCTTCTAGAATAAATCTTCTCAACCAAGAACTTTCACAAGTACATACACAATCTTTCAGTACAAAATATGATCCTAAGCTTTGTATCATGTACCATTAGCTTTATCAAAAGAGAGAAATACACTATTGATGTACATGTACGTATCTGTAAAGTTTTTATCATAAATCTATTTCTCTTCAGCTGTCAATCTCTTAAAAAATATATTATTCAGTTTTGAACCCTATTAAAATTTCCCTCTTTAAGCATTGCTGACAGTGATCATTTGTGTCTTAATTTCATTTTGTTCTTAAATTAACAAACTTTCATAGATTAGAGGATCCTGTTTACTTATATTTTCAAGTATGTGAAACTTTTGTATAAATATAAAACAATAAATTTGAATCTAATATCAGTTGGAGTAATAATAAAATTTCATCACAAATTTGGTACATACAGAATGTATACAACGTACTACGTATGTGTTTTGAAAAAGTAAAAATTGAACATTCATTTGATAATAAAGTGAAAATCATTATATGCGCATGTGAATACGCAAAACTTTTATAATAACATGTATAATCAAGGTGTATAATCAAGGTCAAATCAAAAATCAAAGAAAGGAAAACATTGAAATATTAAAAATAAGTATGTATACTGATATGTCTATATAAACTATCGGTACTTGAATCTAAAGTCTACTGTGTGGATAATAAACAACTAGTGTAGAATAGCACTAACCAAATCATAAAGGAATTAACGTGAAAAAAAACCCCAAACTAATAATTGAATAATAAAATAGGTCAATCACAGTAGTAAAGCACTCGATTTTCATACCACAATGTATGGTGTCTTTATCTATGGTACATGTATCTATATGTATTTTAGTATAATATTGCTACGACATTTAATTCATTTCACATTTTACCTTGATACTGTAGGTTGATTCAAAGTAATAAATACCTTTGTCGATATAACTAAACACCATTTTTGATACAACTCATCATTTTGTAAAATTTTGGTGGGACTATAATCATTAACAAAACAACACAAGACACTTCATAAAAATGTACATAGTAAACTGTTTACATGTATTTTTAACAAAAATAAAATCTATGACATGTACATGCAATGCCACAATAACCCTGAAGTCGACTACTCATATCACACACACATGTATTTACATTTTGTGGACAAAAAGATCGAATAAAATTTCCATTTTTGAGGAGGATTTTTTCCCAAATGCTTTATCTTCAATTTATCAACAACAGATACATAGTACAATGATTTAGACTTGAATTTCACAGTAACAAAAATTGATTCAAAGTAGAAATTCCATGTAAAAATATAAATATAGAGTTCCCTGCATAATTTTGATAAAGAGATCCCAAAAAGGACGGAAATGGAATGTTCGTTTATTATCCTATGATTCGCTGTAAAATTTCAAAGATCCACGGACGTTTGTCGAGGCTAAAAATGATGCATCATCAGCAAACTTGACACGTGTGATAATAGAAGAATGCTCTGTGAACACTCTGAGTTCTTTCCAGGTCTTACACGAGTAAAATCTGAAATTCATTTGATGATGGAATAGTGAACAGCATTCAGTATCCATGGTCAAACATAAAATGAGTTAAGAAGAAACTGTGAAAGTTGAGGAGTTTAAATTTGCATCTTAAACTTGTACATAGAATTTCCCCTATAACACTTCAACATAATAATGCGAAGAGCCCTCTCCTTAAGTTACCTTTTCATCATCAAGAATAAACAAATTTTCAATTACTGCACTTTGAAATTTCACGAAAAATAAATTTTCCACATTAAATAAAATCATGAGAAATTCTAACATAAACATGATCATTAATTACATAGATACACATATACATGTACATGTTCAGAACTGTAAAGAAAAAGTGTTCTCAGTCACAAGTCAATGCCCCCCCCCCCCCCTTTTTGTTAAATTCTGTATACCGGGTAAGACTTACCTGATGTCACTTCCTCCAATGGCCAGAAAATCACCTTTCTTATCAAAGCACAGTGAGTTCACCTGTAAAATATGATATGTAAGTACACTTTTATTACAGATTGTCATAGTAAGTACTTTGAACTACATGTACTGTATTTCTCTCAAAATGAGTGACATGTAAGTATTTTAGACAATTTCCTCTGAAAAAAAAAGGTCATGTACACCACTTTATTTTTCTGAAATTGAGTGTAAAATCCCAGCCCTCTTTATCAAGATACATTTAACAAATAGCCTCTAATGAACCAATTATTTGTACTCTTTAGTAGCTTTTCATCTGTTTATTCGAACATGCCAATTTTGTCACTTGGATACAGGACAGGTCATTTCATTTTTACATACATGTTCATTTCGAATTAAACATATCTTAATCATATATACTTTATTGAGAATTATACATAGTTTAACATTTACCTATTCTTCATGTGCTTAAAACTGTGATTCAACTTACAATATATTGATCAGGAAGGTCGATAGTGTGAACACAACTCATATTTCGGGTGTCCCAGATTTTGACACATGATCCATCTGAACTGGAGGCCAAATATGTACCTATATCATAAAAGTTTCCATCAAATGGGTGTGATACAATGGTTTTACCGTTAAATCAAATATGTACATTATGTTATATGTAGAGGCTTCCTGTTAAACGTCAATTAAATTAAGTTACCATCTTCCGTGTAGCAAAGGTCCGTTATAGATCCTTCCAAATCAGTGAGTGTGGAGGTAATATCTCGAGATCTTAGATCCCAAATATCAATGTTAGATTTCAAAGTACCGCCTGCAAAGGTCATACCTTGTGGATGGAAGTCAACACAACTACATTCTGTAAAATGAAAGAAATGTTCCTTGGATATGGATGGAATGCTTCATCTACATGTACGTTACACACATGAATGGATACATAATATACATGTATGTATGCAAAAAAAACCAGTTTATATACATTTTTACCAAATACGTAGCTGCAAATACTGGTTTGTTTAATTTGTAACTTTTAAATAAGGATGAAAAAGATTTGTTTATGGAATACATATGCACTGAACATCATCAAATATGAATAGCAATATCCATAACAAATTTTGCACTCAACTTGAAAAAATACTTTGGCATCAAATAAATTTTCCTGACACCTAGAAAATTTAACATGTATGAAATATTCTAAACATTTGCTAAAGGAGTTCAGGCATGATTCAAATTTTTATCAAGTAGGTCAAATATAAAGGTCACAGGGTTATCCTTTGTAGCATCAAATAATAAGTTTTGTCTCAACGAATACTCAAAAGAAATACATGTATAAAACCTCTGTTACATATACTTACCAGTCAAAAGGGACGGTCAGGGTACAATTCCTTTTCCATAATAAGCCAAATGCAAAAGTAGTAATATTTGTTACAAAAGGAAACTTTGAAATTCTCAAAAATGGGAGATCTCCCTCCTCGACAGTTGAAAAAGAGGGAGATTACGCTTGAACCAATTTTGTGAAATTTATGATAAGTAGCGACATTTCAAAGGGAACCATTTTTTGAACAATTTTATTGAAATCTTACCTTTTAAGTAAAAAAATTGTATTAACAATGACTATATAATGATGCATACATACCTTATTATCGTACTTGGTGTACACTTTGCTGACAGCAATACATTTTTATTGAAGAATTCAAAACAATTTACTTTTTTTTTCGTGTGAAAAATGAAAAGTGGGAAATACTTCCTAAAAGAGGGAGTCTCCCTCCAGGGAGGAAGATTTTAATTGTTGGGGGAAGGTGAGGCCCAAAAGAGGGAGAATATCTTCAAAAGAGGGAGAGTTTATAATGTCATAATGTTTACTACATACCTTGTGAATCATCTTTAGCTGGAAAATTGAGGAGAACTTTTCCTTCTCTAAGATCAGAAAATGAAAAAGTCTGAAAAATTAAGATAAAAATCTATTATTTACTGTTATTAAATGTCCGTACAAATTTTAAATTCTCTTGTTTAGTTGATAACTTACATGCATGCACATCTACTACACACAAGATGCAAGAAAAACAAATTTTGCTTTTCAGTATATCAGGACACTTGTAACACTCTCATACTTTTTCTACAAATGTATATTGTGGAACAGCGCAATTATAGAAGTAACACATTACTAACCTTGTCCATAGAGGAAGTAAGGACATAGTCTCCTGATGGATGTAAATCGAGCCCTCTGATTGGTCCATTGTGAGCATCTATCGTATGTAAGCACCTGGCTTTCCGTGCATCCCAAACACGTACCGTGCAGTCAGCTGATGATGTGACCACTGCATCCTGGTTTGGACAATGAAAATATTTCCTCAGAATCAGTATGTATACATGTACAAGATATAAGTGCTTACAATTTTTCTGTTATTTGAATTTATCAAGGATGAAATTCATTTACATATTATACACCTTGGTTGAAGTCCTGAAAGACCCCTATAATTTGTAGCTTCTAAGGATTTTTAAACAATTTCTGAAACATACATGTATTTAGTTTTTTATCTCATTTGATATAAATCAAGAGTTATCTCAGCCATTCTACTTCCCAAGTAGACGTCAAACATTTATTGTTTCAGAAAATAAAAATAAATGGTCTTAATCTTGAATGATACGTTCAAAAATTTTATATTCTCTATACAGAATCCAAACATTATACTCAATATTAACACAATGTATACATGGTATAGGAATGTGCTTAAACTTTACTTTGCCTCAATGTGTGCATTAGTGAAAAAGCAGAAAAACACATCATGTCTTTGTGAATAACTATTAATGTATGAGGACTAATGAAAACTCAAAGCAAGGTCAAGACCTCAATGTCAAACCTTGGTATAAAATTCTTTTCAAAAAGAATTTTTAATATACATGTGAAATGTGAAAGCTCTATCACTTTCCATTCAAAAGTTATGGTCAGACGGACAGGACAAAAACAATATGTCCTCAAACCTTTGATACCTAAATACAGTTTTTAAAAACAATCTGCTTCTGAAAGTAATACTTACCTCTTCTGGATGATATACAACATGGTTGACCTCGTCTTTGTGACCTTGAAGGATGACCATGACCTGACCTAGGTCTTTACTGAATACTACTGCACAGTTGTCTTTTCCTCCTGTAAAATTCAATAAATATTTATTTTTGTATTTGATGATATACATGAACATGTAGATGATAAAAGTATAGAATATTTCCTAAAAATGTTTAAGAGCTGTACATATTTTATTAATTCATCAAAATTATGGTAGAGGGACTTGGCACAATCTTCATATTTTCATGGATGACAAAAGTGCAAATGTACATGTACATGTTTTCAGAGAATTTTGGGCTCAGTTACATCAATAAATTTGTAGATCAAATAATAAGTAGTGTTAAAGATACATGTATGATAAAATACTATGTGTGCATACAAATCATACCTGTGACAATTTTTGATGAATTTCTTGGATTGACATCCATAGATAATATCCCCTGGTCTTTAGCATCATGAAGCCCCTTTAAGACAAAACAGACTGTTGTAAAAAGTAATCCAATGTAATTGCTAGTACTTCATTTATAAACAAGAGCCCCAGGGGGCACAACGCTCACCTGATACCCATGCACACTCTAATTGACATACTGACATTGAATACTGATGGTGCCACTACCAGGATTTTAGCCCACAACCTTTCTAACAAGATTTTTGCCGGATGCAGACAAGTTTTTTTTTCAGACAACCTTTAAAAGTACAAACAAGAGAAAATAGTCACATTTCAAAACAACAACTTTTTTACTGATTTGAAAAGATGGATTATGCGATCAAAAGTCATATGCCCAGCTAGTATAGTTTGCAACATCAAAAATAAAATCATTTTGTAAAATTCCACATTAATGTGCAACAGAAACAGAATAAAACAATGAAAAGATTTCATAAATTAAGTTTATTTAAAATTGAACACCAAACCTTTCATTATTAATAGCTAGTATGCCAGAAAATAATAAAGCCTGTGTTTGTGAAACACGAATGCCCCGGGGTGGCATCTTTGTTGGTATAAACACCATTTTCTGTTAAGTATGTGAGAGGTCAGGGTCAGAGTAATGTTGGTATCAATGGAAAGATCTTGTCACAAAGAATACACATGTACAATATGAAAGCCCTATCACTAACCATTCAAAAGTTATGCCCAATGTTAAAGTTTTTGAAAAGTAGGTCAAAGGTCAAGGTCACGAGGTCAAAAATTTTGGTATCAATGGAAAGGTATTGTCACAAGGAATACACATGTGAAATATGAAAGCTCTATCACCTTCCATTCAAAAGTTATGCCCAATGTAAAGTTTTTCGGACAAACAGACAGACGGACAGGCCAAAAACTATATGCCCCCGTATCTTTGATTCCGGAAGCATAAAAAACAAAGACTTTTCGGTTTTGCCTTTATTCATATTAAATTATACAGAAATCTATGAATGAGAGCTTTTGAATAGTATTGATTTCATCTTAATACATGTAACGTACAGTCAAAATCGTGTTAATCCAATTAACACAGACAAGTTGTTAGCGGACAGTATTAATTCAAGTGAGTTGTGCAGAAATTGAGCCAATTTATTTTCCAAACAGCAGTGTACGGTATATCAAACCTCATGACCCAGTGAAGCCACTTGGACAAATTATTTTCGGTAAATATGCTGAAATGCGGCGCTTGGAAATGTATTTTTAGCATATTGAATCAATAGTCGTGATAAATTTAACTTCGAACTTGATCTTGTCTTTTATGCAATCTACAGATAGGTTTGAAAATATGCAAAATTCGGAACATTTTCGATGAGGACGCAGAGTTCCTGTAAAAAAAGTGAAATTTGCAAAAAAAGGACATGCATGACCCCCCCTTTTTCTTTACATTTTTATGCGTGCCAAAGATTCGCAATCAAAAAAGACCAATTTTACAGACTTCTGGGCATTTCAAGTCAGTCAAAATTTTTAGTGTGCACCTTTTTATTTCCTGTAGTTACCCCTACTAAAGGGTCAAGGAGGTATTGAACCAATCAAATCTGTAACACAAGATATATGGCGACTATGTTTACCATAGATACAGAAATAAGACAGAGAAAATAATCAAGTACATGTATATTGGCTTTTAAAGGCAAAACCACTCAAGCAGAAAAAGTAGGTCAAGGTCATTTTATGAAAACTTGATCAAAGATACATCCAATATGCAAGTGTGGTACATGTAGCAGTTATACTTTGCTCAATATTGGCTTTATAGAGCAAAATCACTCAAGCGGAAAAAGTAGGTCAAGGTCATTTTATGAAAGTTTGATCAAAGATACATCCAATATGCAAGTTTGGTACATGTATCACTTATACTTTGCTCAATATTGGCTTTTAAAGGCAAAATCACTCAAGCGGAAAAAGTAGGTCAAGGTCATTTTATGAAAGTTTGATCAAAGATACATCTAATATGCAAGTTTGGAACATCTAGCACTTATACTTTGCTCAATATTGGCCTTTAAAGGCAAAATCACTCAAGCGGAAAAATTAGGTCAAGGTCATTTTATGAAAGTTTGATCAAAGATACATCCAATATGCAAGTTTGGTACATGTAGCACTTATACTCTGCTCAATATTGGCTTTTAAAAGCGAAATCACTCAAATGGAAAAAGTAGGTCAGATGCTGCATCCGATGCATGGGTCCATCTCGGCATCCAAAGATTAATCACTTGTGCAAGTTTGGTTACTGTAGCATTAGTACTTTGTCAGATACTGAGCTACCCAAAACTTCTTATCCAAATCACTCAAGCGGAAAATGTAGGTCAGATGCTGCATCCGATGCATGGGTTCACCTCAGCATCCAAAGATAAATCACTTGTGCAAGTTTGGTTACTGTAGCATCAGTACTTTGTCAGATACTGAGCTACCCCAAACTTCTTAACCAAGTCACTCAAGCGGAAAATGTAGGTCAGATGCTGCATACGATTAATGGGTTCACCTCAGCATCCAAAGATGAATCACTTGTGCCAGTTTGGTTACTGTAGCATTAGTACTTTGTCAGATACTGAGCTACCCCAAACTTCTTAACCGGACGCGGACGCGGACGCGTGGGGTTATAGCATAAGCTCACTCAACTTCGTCGAGGTGAGCTAAAAATGATGGTATGTGAAGAAAGGTCTTGTCACATGGAATGCACATGTGAAATATCAAAGTCTATCACTCAGCAATCAAAAGAAATAGCCAATCTAAGATTTTTTGAAAAGTAGGTCAAATATCTAGGTCTTGGTCATGAGGTCAAAAGTTATGATATGTGTAGAAAGGCCTTGTCACAAGAAGGAATACACATATGAAATATCAAAGCTCTATCACTTACCAATCAAAAGATATAGCAAATCTTAATTTTTTTGAAAAGTAGGTCAAATATCTCGGTCAAGGTCATGAGGTCAAAATTACGGTATGTGTAGAAAGGTATTGTCAAAAGGAATACACAAGAGAAATATCAAAGCCCTATCACTTGCCAATCAATAGATATAGCCAATCTTGGTTTTTTTTAAAAGTAGGTCAAATATCTAGGTCAAGGTCATAAGGTTAAAAAATATAGTATGTGAAAAAAGGGCTTGTCACAAGAAATACACATGTGAAATATCAAAGCCCTATCACTTACCAATCAAAAGATATAGCCAATCTTAGATTTTTTGAAAAGTAGGTCAAATATCAAGGTCAAGGTCACGAGGTCAAAAAATATGGTTTGCGTAGAAAGGTCTTGTCACAAAGATTACACATGTGAAATATCAAAGCCCTATCACTTGCCAATCAAGAGATATAGCCAATATTAGATTTTTAGAAAAGTAGGTCAAATATCTAGATCAAGGTCACAAGGTCAAACATTTTATGTGTAGAAAGGTCTAATCACAAGGAATACACATGTGAAATATCAAAGTCCTATCTCTAATCAATCAAGAGATATAGCCAATATTAGATTTTTAGAAAAGTAGGTCAAATATCTAGGTCAAGGTCACAAGGTCAAAAATTATGATATGTGTATAAAGGTCTTGTCACAAGGAATACACATGTGAAATATCAAAGCCCTATCACTAACCAATCAAAAGTTATGGGGTGTGACACCCAAGTGTGACAGACAGACGGAGGGATGGATGGACGGACAGACGAACAACGGACAAAGTGATCCCTAAGTGTCGCTGTGCTTCGCAGGCGACACAAAAAGTCAACATCTTAAAAATAAATTCAGAGTATATTTGATACCGTATGTGGCCAAGTTAATTCGAAGTATGAAAATAAGTACACAAAGCCAAACTAGCTATAGCTTGTCTTATTTAAAAAATCATTAAAAATCTAAAAGTTGATATTTTGACAAAATTCTTTCACAGTTTCATTTCTAGCGATAAATATAAAAATAAAAAGAGAAAAAAAACTGAAAAAGGGAAAAAAAAATTGTTGGGGTCCCGCCGGGGTTTGAAGCTACTCCCCATGGGTCCATTGGGCATGGAAAACATACATTATACCAATGTACAATCTTAAAAAATATTCCTTAAAAATCCAAAAGTGGATATCTTGACAAAATTCTTTCACTTGTAGGGTACCATGCATGAGTACCTCATACCTACAAATTGTCATGACAATCTGAAGAGTGGTTATAGAAAAGAAGCAGAAAATGTATGAAAATCACCCCCCCCCCTTCCTTTTTACATAAGAAAAAAATTCATAAAAAATCAAAAAAATAAATTTTAAGCATAAAATACATATCAAAGCATTAAGTAAGTTAAATATGATAAATATGTAGTAAATGAGTGTGTAAAATCATACACTTATTGAGTTATTTAAAGAAATAGTGCAAAAATGTGCATTTCTGACAAAGTCCGAAAAAACGTCAAAAATGCGTCAAAAATTTGACTTCGAAGTGGAACCAAAAATAACAACACTTCTTAAGACATCTCTCTAGATCATCCTGATGCTTTCGGTTTGTCGATACATGCTTCGGTTCTGAAGAAGAAGTTTGTCAAAGGAGGGTACCCCCCGTGACCTACTTTTGGCTGTGGTGGCGCCACCTGTTGACAGATCCGGACGAAAAACAACAACACTTGTAGGGGACCATGAGTACTTCATACCTACCAAGTTTCATCAAAATCCCTTCAGCCGTTCTGGAGAAGAAGTTTAAAATGTGAAAAGTTTACGACGACGACGGACGACGACGACGACGGACGACGGACGCAACACTATGACTATAGCTCACTTCAGCCTATGGCTTAGGTGAGCTAAAAAATGATTGTTCAATCCTAATTCTTGTATTTGAACTGGTAAATGATATACATGTACATGTATATCTAAATGTCATTTGCTGTAAAAGATTAATAAATACTCACAGCATATGAAGCCATATGTCTAAAATGTCTCAAATTGTCCTCTGTAATACAGATCTCACACTCTGAATCTTCTCTCTGTCAAAATGAACAAAGTCAATCGTTACAGAGACAAATGATTGAGTGCATGATTAGAATGTAAAATTGTTTTCATATCAAAGATTATTTCAGGAGCTGATACATGTATTTGGTTTACATGTACATTCAGAAATATCAAGGTTTCCAAAAGGTTCACATTATGTTTAAAATATATACATATGTACATTTTTTAACGGAAGTACTATTAAATTTCAAAGAAATATCTCTATTTTTAAAATGTGACGTTAATGATTTCAGCTACCTTTCTCTTTTTACTGTCCTGAATCTGAAAAAAAAATCAATGACATTTTTAAAGAAAACGCTGCAATTTTGCATAAATATGCACATGCATAAGAAGTCTCATACTGTGATAATTTCAAAAGATTTTTGAAATTTTTTTTCATTTATCATATGATCACAACCTAAAAGTGTACTTGAATACAACTTGAATAAAGATTCTACAAACATAAAACATTTCAAGATGTCCTCTATATCACTAAAAATAAATGAAAACCAGCAAAAGAAACCTAATATGAACAAAAAGTTCTGTAAAAGTATATTTTACCTTTTGAAGAATATCAGTCACTTCTGTGGGTGAGCTTGTCTTCTTTTCAAGTGCCTATAAAATATTTGAATTTCATAAAATCATTATTATGTAAAAAGTTAAAATATCAAAACAATTTGCTGATCATATCATATACATGTACAATGTATATCGTAACTAGAACTGTCCAAACTGGATAAATACCCCCACGACAATAAATTCATTTGAGATATTGTAGATTTAAAATATTACAATGGAAATACATAACATTCATAATCTAGGTCCAAGGTTATTCCAGACATTATATCGTTTGTGATATCTAAAACAATTCTTTTCGGGAAATTCTACCATAAATCCAGGATTAAAATGTACATGTAATACATGTAGGTAGAAAAAAAATACTTACGAAAAATTTTAGGAATTCTCGTAACTTTCATCATCAAATAAAAGCTTAAAATCTATATCACTTAGATTATGTTATCCTTTCTAATAGCATTTCTACATGTACATACTAAATACAAATTCAGAAACAAAACGTTGCAATTTTTAGTTTACAAGAAGTTATAAGCTATCAAAAGTTACGAAAATTCCCAAAAAAAATCTGTAAGTATTTTTGTAAAGCAAGCTCCAGATTTATATCCTTCTAATATTTACCTGTCTACAAAGTGAACCTTCTGGGGCATTCTGTTGAGCAGGGGATTCCCCACCTAAACATACAAAAGATATCATGATCTGATATGTACAGTGTACATCTACATTAAAAATGTTATGATCGCTGAGCGATATAGTCCCCTACCGGTGGCATATATCTATGTCCTGCAACTCTGCCAATGAATTACTCTTCAATTAAACATATATGAGTTTTATTTGTTGTAGAAAAAAGTCAGGAAAACTGACAAAAACTGAATTGTGCAAGTCATCAAGGGGTATAACCTCTGGAAAAATAGGTCAAGCGTGACAAATGTCAGACTTGCTCTGTAACTATCCAAGTCTAAGCTGAGTATCAAATTTTACTTGCATATCTCTATTTGTTGCAGTAAAAAGTCTGGAAAACTGACAAAAACTAAATTTTGCAAATCATCAAGGGGCATAACTCCTCGAAAAATGGGTCAAGCGTGACGAAAGTCACACCTGCTCTGCAACTATCCAAGACCAAGCTGGGTATCAAATTTTACTTGAATATCTCTATTTGTTACAGAAGGAAGTCCGGAAAACCGACCAAAACTGAATTTTTCAAGTCATCAAGGGGCATAACTCCTTGAAAAATAGGTCAAGCGTGACAAAAGTTAAACTTGCTCTGTAACTATCCAAGACCAAGCTGTGTATCAAATTTCATCTGAATATCTTCATCCGTTGCAGAAAAAAGTCCGGAAAACTGACAAAAACTGAATTTTCCAAGTCATCAAGGGGCATAACTTCTCGAAAAATAGGTCAAGCGTGACGAAAGTTAAACTTGCTCTGTAACTATCCAAGTCCAAGCTGTGTATCAAATTTCATCTTAATATCTCCATCTGTTGCAGAAAAAAGTCCGGAAAACTGACAAAAACTGAATTTTCCAAGTCATCAAGGGGCATAACTCCTCGAAAAATAGGTCAAGCGTGACGAAAGTTAAACTTGCTCTGTAACTATCCAAGACCAAGCTGTGTATCAAATTTCATCTTAATATCTCCATCCGTTGCAGAAAAAAGTCCGGAAAACTGATATTCGGACAGACGGACAGACGGACAGACTGACAGACAGACCGAGAGGAAACTAAGAGTCCCCTTCGGCGTTGCCGGTAGGGGACTAATAAGCTACACCATGTATCTGCATGTGTCCATTTTTGTTTTCTTTTGTATTTTTTTCAATTTAGTAAGCCATTTACTAAGATCAAGGTGATATCACTTTAAAAGTCATTCTCAAACAAACAGCCAAAAGATGGACAAACAGACCATAAATCAATACGCTCTTGTATTTCTGATTATGAGATGATTCACAGCTGCATATATTTATACTCTATCAAAATAGAAGTTTTAGTCAGAACTTTTTTTCCGTGTAATTATTTTGTGCCACTTTTCGCGGAGAAAATGCAACACCATAATCACTACATGTACTTTCAGATATGCCAGTGGAAAAAATATTGCAGAGTGTAAAACTGTTTTAAAATTTACAAACCATCTACATATATCACGTCTCCATCCATAATGTCAAAGCGACTCATAGGGAGTGATTCTGTTCGTCGGATCAGCTCCTGGAGTTCCAGTTCTTCCCCCTCTCGATGACATGGACCACAAGGTGAGTGAAACAGCTTTAACATCTTCACACTGTAATTCATTGAAATAACATACTGTGTGTGTACTTACCGTATAACCAGAAATTTTTGCGAGTATCAAATTTCGCAATTTTATAGTAAAATATGGTGTCTTTATTTTCGCGGATACAATTTGTCGTTATTCCTAAATTACAGGCAAATACATAGCGTACATATGATGTTACTGTTTTGTACCTTTCATTATTAAGTTTTAGTTAGGTCTGTGATAAGAGTGCACTCAATTCACTTCTATTTGAGTTTAATTGGGAAAAGCAAAGCACGACGCATGTATGATTAGAACGAAATTTAAATGATATACCAATTTATGTTGTAACTTACACAATATTTGTGAGAATAATTTTTCGCGAGAGTAATTTTTAGCCATTCCAAACCACTCGTGAATATAGCGAAAATTAGTGCCTTTGAAAATTTCTGGTGATACGGTATTTCGGCACAACAAAAATTTAGCCGAAATTGGGCAAATTTACGTACATGTACATGAATAATTAGCCTTATCATATACATTGTATCAGTGCATTTGTACTAGTCTTAACAGCGATATAATATGAATCCTGCAAAAAAAAGTTAGCATACAATGTAAGATCATTTTCTCATAAAATCTACACTGCTTTGTAGATGAAACTTGGGTTTTTGAAAAATTTGAGAATTTTATGCCATCAAAAAGTAAAAGAAAAAAAATTTGTAAACAACTGATAAATAAAACAGACTTTTTTCAACTTTGTTATTGAAGATAGTTAAAAAGGATGTACATGTACTGTAAATGTGGAAATTTTCGCATGGGGATAATTATCACGTTTTTTGCGAACAAGGGATTTCGCGAATATTTCCCCCACACGAAAATATCCCCGCTGCATTCTTACAATGGGAAAGGCATTTTTACCACGAATATTTCCCCCACACGTAATGTCTTGATGTTATAATCGCTAAATTTTCACCTCGCCAAAATAACCACGTTTACAGTAATTTGAAACGTACCTTGCATATAAATTAAATTTGTCTGCAGCTAATAGCCTGAGTTTGCCCACAGCATCCTTAGCCTGTACTTTCTCCGTCACTTCCTGATTTTTGTATTTCAGAGTCAGATTTATCCATTCTTTATAACAGGATCGTCGTAGGTCCACATCAACCAGTGGCAAAAGTTTACCTGTAAATATAAATGTATCCAAAATCGAGCTTTGTACATGTATCAAATTTAATTTTAAAATGTCATTATACATGTATATTACAGAAAAAAAGTGCAGATTTAATTCTGACAGACGGATAGAAAGACTGAGAGGGAGATCGACCCAATAGTCCCCTCTGTAGGTAAGAATAAAGATTAATTCTCTTTTTCAATGTAAACACAACCATCTCAGGGACCAAACCTTATTCAACGTGAGTGAGTTTACATTTGTTTCCTTTGTAGATGTCCTTTTGTTTATTTAATATTTTCAATGACTGTTTTCAAGTTTTTATTGTTTGATTGGCCCTTCATTTTGTAATGTTAAAGTTGTACCAATTTCAATTGGTTTTTTATCAAAGATCAAATCAAATCAAAAGATCCTAAAATAATAATAAATTGCAGAAAATGAACTTTACCATGCTTGGCTTCTAGTCGATGAAATATCTCTGGCTTCTTTTTCTTGTCCATAAAATACCGTATGAAATGTCTTTCTGCCTTGTCTCTCTCAGTAGAAGAAATTTCACTACCATTCAATATCTTTATTTTGGGTAAGCTACAAAAAGATTTATATTTTAATTTATAATTTATAATCACAGTCTAATTACTAATTCACCTGCCAATAGCTGATTTTCCAGTAAAGTTGTGAGACAATCAAACACCAGACATCACATATTTTTTTCATTGTGACATCAAAATACAGTAAAAAGCATGACAACAGATCAAGGTGCTTCAAGACGGTGCGATCAGATGTGACATCACAATGGAAAATTTTGCCAAATAATGTGATGTCGGGTGTCTGTGTGTATAAAATCAAGGTTAGGAAAGGTAATATCTTTTATCTGGAAAATGGACTATTACTGGGGAAATCTGCAAAGGAGCTGTGTCGCTAGTTCAAATACTTTATTTCTCCCATCCCACAAATTGTTTCTTCTTCCTGTAGATCACTATGGAACAAGCCGATTGTGTATTACCACATGATGACAAGATAATAGTGTATATGATACAGGAAAGAATTGAAGCCCTCCCACACACACAAATATAAGAACAGAAACAATGCGTGGGACGGAGAAATATTGCAGCTACTATGCTGCTTTCATCTGCAATGGGGTCCACACATAGGGGTCCTTCGACATCTCAAATGACCCACTTTCACATAACAAAGATTACTCTTTTAACTGATTAAACACTTATAAGAATCACTATTTTCTTCTTTTGGATAAGTAAACAAATAGTTTAGACTGTTTACATGGTTAACACATCATTACAGCTCACCTAGCTGGTGTTATAATACAAATGACCAAGTAGCCAATATAACCTTGTCTAGACATGAATGACAAATTACAAAAGCTAATAAGGTACGTACATCAAAGATGCAATGTACATGTATCAAGTAGCATTAAAACTCGCACATACCATAGCTGAGAGTAAACAATGTCTAGCTACTTTATGTATAAGGCAGTTTAGAGTCCCCAATTCGCAGTGCTTTATACATGTAGTTCAAATCACTCAATTACATGTACGATCCAACCACTTTTAATCATCAAAGTCCAATGACCTTGACCTCTGACCCTGTACAAATGACTTGACTCATGGAGAACATTTCTGCAGATTTCATGATGATAGGAGCAGTTTACACTACATTATGATTCTGCAAACCATTCTCCATCACCAAAGTTCTAATGACTATGACCTTGACCTTTTGACACTTGATGATATACTTTCAAAGTCAATTGAGGCTATTACAAAGTAGACCTTTCTTCCATTTCTTCACTTTTGCTAGTACAATACATGCAACACAAACAAATTGTTGCAAATGGAATTATTAGAACTACATGTATATGAGTAATCAAAATTTAAATCTCCTAACCAAGGTCTAGTATCCAGTTTGTGATTCAAATGCTCCGTATGATTCACAGGTGAGGTCATGGATTTCTTTAAAACATGACCAATCTCCTAAATACATGTATTTGAATTTCTCATTCATGAATGTTCTCATAGTACATAGTTTTTCATCAACAATATACAGTTACCAGAATTCCTCAGTATAGTATTCAGCAATTTAAGATGTTATATAGAAAGTACATGTACATTGGCTCCTGAAGACATCTCCAAAGCTCTGTTAACAGTAGAATTTATAGATTACATATTAAGTAACACAAAATTACATTGCCAAAGGGCATTTACTAAGGTGAAATATCCTGTGGTACATGTAAGTTATCTACAATGAGTACTATTCATTCTTACCTAGCAATGTGAAGTTTTCTTCTGTCATCCTGGGTAAGCTTTGATGCCAGGGGAATGTCCTGAAATTTCAGGGATAGGGTATGAGTTCATTAAGCAGTCTTCACAAAAACTCACTAGCCTAACGTTCGACTTGTCCGAGGACAAAAGTTGATGGATCTGTGTACCATTTTGGCTTTTAAAATATTTGATAAGATAATTGTTTTATTTCTCTCAATCCGAGGGAACAAATAAGAAAATCTTTACCGTGTGAGGTAAGACAGAAGAAATTTTACCTTCAATCTTACAGACTCGAGCTGTGGGTATTTCCCTAACTCCATCATATGTGCCCAGTCGTTAAGCTTTGTCTCACTCACGCACAACAATTTTAATTTGGAAAAGGCTTTTACATCTTCTCTCTTCTTTGAGTCACAGTTATCTTCTTTCTTCTTTGACATGTCTGTAGATTTTGAAGGATCTTCACATGTTTCATTTGAAGAGTTAGTGGAATGAAAGCTTTCTTCGATTTTCTTAAATGTCCTTGATACGAGAACATCAACAATTTCGTCAATTGCCTCTTCTGTTGACTTGTTTGTATTTGTAATATTTTGACCCTTGTTGTCTTCCATACTTTCACAATTTTCACATTCATCACCATTTTCATAGAAAATATGTTTCAGTGGATTCCCAGATAGAATGAGAGATTCAAGCTCTGGTAAATGTTTTAACTTCCAAACTTCGTTCCACCTAAAATATATCAAAAGCATTCCAAATAAAAATAAATTAGAACAAAAAATCGCAAGATATATTTTGATAGGAAAATGCCTCTAAAAGCGTTTCAATTATTCTTCAGACAAATGCACAATTCATTACCATTTATATAAAATTAACAAAGATATTATATATTCATACAAAAACCTTGTATTGATTTAGCAGACATATATTTCGGATCTGCAACTATCTGAATACTTTATCTCATTGTTCAATATACATGTACAAGGTTTTCTGTTTGTATTGCAACATAACGTAAGTTTAAGGTTATTTTACGACTCTGTTTACCTTTGGATTTTGTTATTATTCAGTCGCAGACATTGTAAATTTCTAAAATGTTGATTCAGCTGACCATCATCAGTAACCTCCTCATATTCTGAAATATGTAATTGATTTTTTAAAAATATAAAAATGTCATCTTTTTGTTCTTAAAATTACATACATGTATGTGTGCATTAATTTTTTATTTTTATTTATCTATTTTTCTTTTTTTTTTTTTTTTAACCATTTCTGTTGTCATTTTAAATTCATGGACCACACTTAAAATATAGAGGTTGCCGTTGGATCACTGCAGATGATCAGGCAGGTTTACAATATATATGTATGTATATACATGATCATCAAGTCTTAATATCTGCATGAAGATTCTGAACTTAATTTCAATTAGGAAAGAGATCAATTTAAGTATTTTTACTTATTTCCCAATCTGTTCAATATATTGTTTTTGTAATAAGTTATCGCATGTATGATGGAAATACATGTAAATACCAGTTTAAAACAATTTCAAAAATCAAATTCAAGGAATTGTGGTCCCCCGCTTTTGGGTGTTTGTCTTTAAAGAATGTTTACAGACCCCCCCCCCTTCTTAAGTTTTCATAATATATCTCATATATATTCAACATTCTAAATATGAAAGATTAAACTCTAAGTAAAAGTAAAAGGGTCCAAACTTTTGTTTTGTTACCAAGGGACAGGGCTTATGAAAAGTAATACGTATGCACATGTGAAATATTAAAGTCCTATCATTTAAAGTACCATCCAAAACTTACGGTCGAGGTTGAAGTTTTTAAAAATGGGTCAACATCCAAGCACGAGGACACAAGGTCAGAATGTTGTTACCAACAGAAAGGTCTTGTCACAAGGAATACATATGTGAAATGTGAAAGCCCCATCACCTTCCTTTCAAAAGTAATGGTCAAGGTTAAAGTTTTTGAAAAGTATGTCAAACTCCAATGTCAAGGTCACAAGGTCAAAAATTTTTGTCTTCATGGAAAGATCTTTTCACAAGAAATACACATGTGAAATATAAAAGCCCTATCCCTTTCCATTAAAAAGTTATGGACAAGGTTATAGTTTTTTGAAAAGTAGGTCAAAGTCCAAGGTCAAGGTCACAAGGTCAAATTTTGGTATCAATGGAAAGGTCTTGTCACAAGGAATATACATGTGTAATATGAAAGCCATATCCCTTTCCATTCAAAAGTTATGGTCAAGGTTAAAGTTTTTGAATAGTAGGTCAAAGTCCAAGGTCAAGGTCATAAGGTCAAAAATTTTGGTATCCATGGAAAAGTCTTGTCACAAGGAATACACATGTGTAATATGAAAGTCCTATCACTTTCAATTAACCAGACTTGTCAGAATGACAACATAGCTCGCCGGTGGCAACCATATGTAAATTGCAACAACAACAATAAAAAAGGTCTTATCACAAGGAATGCACATGTGAAATATCAAAGCCCTATCACTTACCAATCAAAAAATATGGCCAAGGTTAAAGTTTTTCAAAAGTAGGTCAATCATCTCCAAGGTCAAGGTCACAAGGTCAAAAATTTTGGTATCCATAGAAACGTCTTGTCACAAGGAATACACATGTGAAATATCAAAGCCCTATCACTTACCATTCAAAAAATATGGCCAAGGTTAAAGTTTTTCAAAAGTAGGTCAATCATCTCCAAGGTCAAGGTCACAAGGTCAAAAATTTTGGTATCCATGGAAACGTCTTGTCACAAGAAATACACATGTGAAATATCAAAGCCCTATCACTTACCATTCAAAAAATATGGCCAAGGTTAAAGTTTTTCAAAAGTAGGTCAATCTCCAAGGTCAAGGTCACAAGGTCAAAAATTTTGGTATCCATGGAAAGGTCTTGTCACAAGGAATACACATGTGAAATATCAAAGCCCTATCACTTACAATTCAAAAAATATGGCCAAGGTTAAAGTTTTTCAAAAGTAGGTCAATCTCCAAGGTCAAGGTCACAAGGTCAAAAATTTTGGTATCCATGGAAAGGTCTTGTCACAAGGAATGCACATGTGAAATATGAAAGCCCAATCTGTATTGGTTTAAAAGTAATAAGCAAGGTTAAAGTTTTTGTGCACGCGCACGCAGACGCAGACGCAGACGCAGACGCCAACGCCGACACCGGGGGTATGACAATAGCTCTCCGGACATTCGTCCCGGCGAGCTAAAAAGTTACGGTCATGGTTAAAGTTTTTGATAAGAAGGAAAAAGTCCAAGGTCAAGGTCACAAAAGTAGGTCAAAGTCCAAGGTCAAGGTCATAAGGTCAAAAATTTTGGTATCCATGGAAAGGTCTTGTCAAAAGGAATACATATGTGTAATATGAAAGCCATATCACTTTCCATTCAAAAGTTATGGTCAAGGTTTAAGTTTTTGATAAGTAGGTCAAAGTCCAAGGTCAAGGTCAAAAGGTCAAAATTTTTGGTATCCATGGAAAGGTCTTATCACAAGGAATACACATGTGTAATATGAAAGCCATATCACTTTCCATTCAAAAGTTATGGGCAAGGTTAAAATTTTTAATAAGTAGGTCAAAGTCCAAGGTCAAGGTCACAAGGTCAAAAATATTGGTACCCATGGAAAGGTCTTGTCACAAGGAATACACATGTGAAATATCAAAGCCCTATCACTTGCCATTCAAAAGTTATGCACAAGGTTAAAGTTTTTGTGACTGACGGACAGACGGACAGACGGACGGACGGACGGACGGACGGACGGACGGACGGACGGACAGACGAACCGGTTTTAATGTCCCTGCACTTTCCCGAAAGCGGGGGACAATTAGCCTTGACTGCAAGTGTACACAAGATGTGAAACTCTGCATGTACTTAACATTCTGTCTCATCAGCATTACAGTTTTCTCATATTTCTTGACAAGTAGTATGTTGCTCATCTTTGCAAAATTTACAAACTCATGTTGAGTTAAGTTGACCCTCATCATGTTTCATCAGTTTTTACCATTGCCGCAAATATGGAGTTCTTTAAGTACAGGTATGTGTTTGGCCACCAATATGACCTCTTGCCACGTTATACCAGTATCGTTCAGGACAAGATTCTCAACCTCTGGTAGTACGCTACTCCAAGACTGTAGGACATTCTGTGGGGGAAAAAAGTCAGAATTATTTTTAAAAATGCAGGTCTTCATGAGAGTCATGTCCTCCATATAATCATATGAAATTAACAACCCTGCATGTTTTAAGATTATTTAGACAAATAAGCTTAGCATCTCACTGCAAATACGGTATGTTTGTACATGTAGTATTTAACTTACGTCAGAGTTTTTTAGTGGATTTCTTGCCAGGTTGACAAATTTGAGACATTTAAGATGAGACAGGATTTCCAGAGCATCTTTCCAGCTTGACAGACAGTTACTTGACAGGTCCAAATCAACCACGTTCGGACAAATGTTCACCAGACCTTCGTTGGGCAATCCTGCATGTCCCACTGAGCAATCATTCAGCACCTTAAAAAATTGAATTTCAGACTGATTCATTACATGAATTTCAAAAATATACATTTTTAGAAATTTCCTCACCTGGCATCGGGAGGTATATCAAACAAAGAAGTATTGTATTTACATTTA
Source organism: Pinctada fucata (assembly GCA_028142955.1). Classification (NCBI taxonomy): domain Eukaryota; kingdom Metazoa; phylum Mollusca; class Bivalvia; order Pterioida; family Pteriidae; genus Pinctada; species Pinctada fucata. The sequence goes on along the minus strand of AP027109.1, from coordinate 39,244,910 downwards.
CATGTATATATAGTATTAACAAATTAAATTCAAATTCTTTATTGGCGAAACACATTTTTATTAATGGTCATCATGTTCATTGCCCATGAAATACAGAAATAGTAATTGAGGTATAATTAACCTAGGTATAATGTACATGTAGGTCAAACTCAAATGTCAAGGTCACTGCATGAGTCAAAGGTCAATGTATTTCAATTTCAGGTCTATTTAGATGAAAGCACATGTGAGATGTCTTAGCTTTAAAAACCTGATAAAGCTATATAATAATATATAATAAATAATTAAATTGAAAATTTGAATTGAATAATATATAGTTTCTATAAAGTTATGACTATATATATTTTATATTATCGTTGATTTTCACAGACTCAGTACATACAATTTTGAAACAAAAAGATAATCTTTGATATAGGGTACAAAAATAAATCAGTTACTCCATTATTAGTATTAATATATAATTAACATCCACCCACCCACTCACCCCCCCCCCCCCTTTTCCAATTGAAAAAAAAATATATTTTACTATTTTTGATAAGTCATGATATTGCATGTACATTGAGTTGATCTTGAAATGTATGCAGAATTTTATAAAGATCATTTGAAAATGACAATGATTACTATAAAGTCACTGTCAACATGCACAGGCCTGGCAGCCATCCAAAGTTCAAGTCAGCTGATATGACAAAGGATGTGACAAACATCTTTTGAATTATCTTTTATCATAAGATGATAACACATAAACATAATACAAACCACATTTCTCAAATATGCGAGCTCTGCGTCTGAACCATTAGCCTTGGGTTTCCCTGTCACAAAGATGTTAACTACAAATCCCGATGTGTACATTTTATTTGGGTCATTGATGCAGTATTTTTCCCTCAAGGCTTCTGTGAAAGAACGCTTCCTGATTCTTTTTCGTCGTCTGTTGTTCGCGGGAAGCATCACGCTGAAAGCCACATTTTTCTTGGTTTGTCCGTCATCCATGTTGATCATCTGCCGTTTTAGGAATTTGAAATCTCGACGAATCATAATTATTTTTAGCTCAGAAAATGCTAGATCAAAGAACTTGCCACGAGTCTTCCTCCTGTTATTGTTTTGGTTTGACGTGATGCTCAAGTATTTGTGAAATATAATAAAGTTTTCACACATGAATTATGCATCAAATATACAAATAAAGCCAAAATATTTCCATAAGATCATGTTCAGTGATATTTTGTATTCCTTAAATTTCATTATTACGAAATTGTATGCCATTAAAACTTTGTGTTTTATGAAATGATGTGTACATCAAGGTAAGTCAAGGTTTGAGCTAAAATTAGACCAAAGCTCACATGTCCGGCAAGTTCCGCGGGTGCACACTAAAAGTGGTAGTCCGAGTCCGAGTCCGAGTCGAGCCGAGTTGAGATTTTTGATTTCAATTTTCTCGACAACGGATGGATAGATTTTGATGAAATTTTCAGAAAATATCAATTTTATACATAAAAATCGATGCATTTTATTTGATTGCAAAATAATTGATTATTTTGTAAGTAATTAGCAATAAACTGATTTTTACCACACTAAAAGTGGTAGTCCGAGTCCGAGTTGAAAAATCAAAAAACGCAGATAATTCATGAATGGGTGGATGGATTTTGTTCAAATTTTCAGAATTTGTTAGAAATGGATATTGGAATGCTCTTTTTCCAAATTCATAGCTTTATTTTGTGTTTTAGGTGTAACAAGTAGAAGCCGAGTCCGAGTCAAAAACGAAAAGCCGAGTTGGGATTTTAAATGCAGATTTCTCGGCAACGAATGCATTAAATTTGATGAAAATTTCAGGAAATGTGTATTTTATGAATACAAATCGACATGAATAATTCGATTTGTTAGCTGTTGATTATTATACACGTAATCAGCCTTAAACCGAGTTTAATTTCATTGAAACCGTTTTAATGAAAATCTAAGGGGAAAAAAGAAATCTCAAATCACTTAAAATGGTCCCTAAACCAACAAAGATGAATGAACTAAGGTCTATCGAAATTTAAACAAATGATCCCGTCTTAAAAGGCCCCCTTCCCTCTCTCTCTCCGGATTTTATACAAAATTGTTCAATGAGCATCATGCGTTAATTCTGTCAAGCAAAGACTGATTCCAATATCTAATAATTCTGTCTGTGGAAAAGGGGGAGTGTCTGATTTTCTAAAGCTTCTAAAACTTTGGGATTAATTATTTTTTAATAATTCCAAAGATATGGATAGCTATTTCCTCCTATTAAACACGAGTAAGTAAACATCAAAAGCAATGGATGGGGGGAGGGGGTTTCTACACCAATGCACAACTTTGGAATTATTATTCGTTCCTATTAAACATGAGTACACATGCGTAATTTGAAACACTTAGTATTGCTTTAAGTATTCCATCGGCAGCCCAGTACAATCAATGAAGTGTTTTAAATATATTGGTGCATGGAGAAGGATGGCTGAAGGGGAGGAAAGCAGGCCATTAAAATATAATAGATTTATTTGCATAAGATAAATATTTCCTGAGATTTTCATCATAATCTATGCACTCATTACAGAGAAATTCGAATCTGAAATCTCAGCCCTGACTCGGATTTTCGTTTTGACTCGGACTCGGCTTTTGCTTATTATTATTTTTTTTTTTTTAAACAAAAACAAAAATATTGTAAGTAATCTAGGTAAAAGATGTGTCTGATCATTCTTATTTGAATTTCCAACAAATTCTGAAAATTTGGGAAAAAAATCATCCATACATCATGTCCATGCATGGATAATAGTATCTGAGATTTGTTATTTCTCATCTTGGACTGGGACTACCACTCGGTTTATAGATAAATACTTCCAAGATAAGCAAATATTTCAAAATCAAATGATATCCATCGATTTGCATGTATACAATGGATATTTCCTGAAATTTTCATCAAAATCTATATACCCGTTGCCGATAAATCTGAATTTAAAATCTCAACTCGGCTTTTTGTCTTTGACTCGGACTCGGCTTTTACTTATTCCAGTTCTAAAACAAAACATTGTCCATAGACCTGGGAAAATGAGGTTTCATAGCATTCAAATATCCATTTCTAACACATTCTGAAAGTTTGAACAAAATCCATCCATCCATTCATGAATTATCTACGTTTTTTGATTTCTCAACTCGGACTCGGACTACCACTTTTAGTGTGGTAAAAATCGGTATATAGCTAATTTCTTCCAAGATATACAAATGTTTCAAAATCTAATAACATACATCGATTTGTATTTATAAAATAGAAATTTCCTGAAAATTTCATCAAAATCTATCCATCCGTTGCCGAGAAATTTGAAATTAAAAATCTCAACTCGGCTTTTCCCGACTCGGACTCGGACTCGGACTACCACTTTTAGTGTGCACCAGTTCCGCGTCCGCGATCGTGATACTTCGTAACGCTCTTGAATAATACATACATTCCGATATTAGGGGGTAGTTGGTTGGTCATAAAGTATGGATGGGAGTTTATTGAAGTTTTCCGTTTAATCTCGTGATATTTTCAAAGTTTACACAAAATCGATTTATTCGCCCCTTCCCTCCCTCCCTCCTCTCGCCCCTTCCTCCACCCTCCCTTTCACCCTGTCCACCCCTCATATATACGTTGACTTTTTGTAAATGCAAGAATCAAGAATAAAGGTGAAAATAATACACGATTAGCCTTTCCCAGTACTGGTTACCTCGATCTCTATCAAACTATTTTGCTTTTGTTGTAAATATACTGGTCAAAGTTTCCAACTTTTTTTAATTTTGCGATTAATAACGTTTTTAGCCGAGTTGCAAAACTCGGCTCTTAATTTGATGTGAGACGGGCGGGAGGGCGGTTGGGCGGGCGGGACGGCGTCAACAATTGGTTTCCGGACTATAAGTCAACTACGAAAGAGGCTATAACAATGAAACTTCATACACTTACTCACCATTAGTCAAGGATGAGCCCTATTGATTTTGGGGTCAAAAGGTCAAAGGTCAAGGTCACAGGACTCAGATGATTGAAAATGGTTTCCGGACCATATTTCAGCTTGTATTGCACCTATAATCATGAAACTTGCCAGAAATGTTTCCCTTGAATCAAGGATGAGGCCTATTGATTTTGGGGTCAAAAGGTCAAAGGTCAAGGTCACAGGACTCAGATGATTGAAAATGGTTTCCGGACCATATTTCAGCCTGTATTGCACCTATAATCATGAAACTTGCCAGAAATGTTTCCCTTGAATCAAGGATGAGGCCTATTGATTTTGGGGTCAAAAGGTCAAAGGTCAAGATCACAAGACTCTGTTGATTGAAATTGGTTTTCGGACCATATTTCAGCCTGTATTGCACCTATAATCATGTAACTTGCCAGAAATGTTTCCTGTGAATAGAAAATGACCACTTTTGATTTTGGGGTCAAAAGGTCAAAGGTCAAGGTCACAGGACTCTGATGATTGAAAATGGTTTCCTGGCCATATCTTAGCCTGTATTGCACCTAAAGTCATGAAACTTGCCAATAATGATTCCCATGAATCAAGAATGACCCCTATTGATATTGGGGTCAAAAGGTCAAAGGTCAAGGTCACAGGACTCCGATGATTGAAAGTGGTTTCCGGACCATATTTCAGCCTGTATTGCAATTATAATCATGAAGCTTGCCAGAAATGTTTCCCATGGATCAAGGATGACCACTATCAATTTTGGGGTTAAAAGGTCAAAGGTCAAGGTCACAGGACTAAGATGATTAAAAATGGTTTCCCGACTGAATTTGAGCCTGTATTGCACCTATAATCATGTAACTTGCCAGAAATGTTTCCAGTGAATAGAAAATGACCACTTTTGATTTAGGGGTCAAAGGGTCAAAGATCAAGGTCACAGGACTTAGGTAATTGAAAATGGTTTCCAGACCATTTTTGAGCCTGTATTGCACCTATAATCATGAAACTTGCCATTAATTTTTGGGTCAAAAGGTCAAAGATCAAGGTCACAGGACTCAGATGATTGAAAATGTTTTCCCAACCATATTTGAGCCTGTATTGCACCTATAATCATGAAACTTGCCAGAAATGTTTCCCGTGATTTAAGATATGAATTGTACCTTATTCTGTATCTTTAGAGTGTGCTTTGTTAAATCATATTGTACATACAAATACATAAAGTATTCTGTATGATGAGATTGAAAATCTGTATCCTTGAAAATATATTACACGCTGATATAGAATAAAGAGAAGACCATTTCTTGATCCAGAAATTTTCATTTAGGACCACAAAATGTTGTTACAAACCATACACATTTCATGTTAGTCTGCATATTCATACTTACATTCCAGTTTTGCAACTCGGCATTTTGCATCTTCGATGCATTTTGAGCTTATTTAAATATGAATTATGACAAAGCCCTTGAAGCAAAGCGAAGACGGTGCTTGAAAATTAGTGAAACACATACAGTACATTATTGTAGTACTTTCACTTCAATTTTTCGACATTTTTGTTCAGTATAATAAGGTGAAGTACGTACATATATTTTTTTCGTAAAGAGAACAAAATCCCGAATAAAACATGGTTTTTACTTTTTAAAAAACACGTACACATACGCCTCCCGTGCTGGAAAAACAGATAAAATGTGATTTAAGAAGCAAAGTTGATATTCTTTTTACGATTTGAAACTATTCTAGATAGCCAAAAATTAAAACAAAAGTTTAAATTAATGCGCAGATTCAGCGGGAACTTATTGCGACCGGAAGTACTGCATGGTTCTGTGGATGTTTTGTCATATCGATAACTTAAATCATCAGGAATTACAAAGTAACGAAAAAAACAAAAAACAAACTTATTTTTGAATAACACAAGACGTATAAAGTTGAACTATTTCACCCGTCCCACACGTTTGCTCGGTTATTTTAAATAGCGAGTCTCACACAAAAATAACCAAATAGAAACAACATGTGGGACGAGAGAAATATTGAAGCTAAGGTTATTCTTGAGTAAAGGAGATTTTATGATCAAAAGGCAAACGGTCGAGGTAAAACTTGACATGCAAGGAAAACAGCATTGATCAAAATTTACTGTTTACTGATGAACACAGGAAGGGTAGCCCTATTGATTCTTGAATCAAAAGGTCAAAGGTCAAGGTCACAAATATAGATTGCCTACGAAGAGAGGAGGGTTGTTTGTTTTTTGGGGGTTTTTTTTGTGGTGGGGGGGGGGGTCAAAGGTCAAACGTCAAGGTCAAACTTGACATGATTTACACTGAACAGCATTTCCTAATCATAACTCAGGTAATTCTTGACCTACAGTGATGAAACTTCCATCATATATTGCTTGTGACTCCAGGAAGAGCCCTATTCATTTCAAGGTTAAAAGGTAAAACGGGTCAAGGTCAAAACTTAGCATGTGTGAATAATAGTGTTTCCACGTCATACATTCATAATTTGATCAATCTTTGCCCTACAGTGATGATGCCTTTAGCAAATACTGTCCTTGAGGAAAAGATCGAGGTATTTCATTGATTTTGAGGTCAAAGGTCAAGGTAAATCCATGCTTTTGCGGAAAAAAGCATTTCCACATTATCGTAACACAGTAATGAAACATCAATAACAGTCTGACACATATATAACAATGGATCCTTTATTTCATGGTTGCTCAAGGTTACACTAATTGGCATTATGGAAAACGGGATTTTAAATGAAAACCTTATTTATTCTTGATCTACAGGAATGAAAGTTCGTATTAAATAGATTGCTCTTAATTAAAGGATTCTAATTTGGACTTTTTTTCCAAAATGTAAAGTTTTAAAGTTTCTTTTTGCTTATGCCAGGGGACAAGAAGCTGCACTCTTGATCAGTACTACAACTGTCGGGATGTCCTTTCGGGTGGTTTCTAGGGGTATTTTCTTCTTCTTATTTTATGCAATTGTATCTGAAGACATACAATTGTTTTTTTAGCATATTTATTTCATAACTTCATCATACAATGCAAGAATGATATATGAATTATTTCATATATTTTAAAGTGAATTTATAAGAAATTATAAGAAATGTACGTTCCAGACTACTTGTATCAAATTCCGAATTCTAATTAAACAAATTCAGAAAAATACTGTATGGGGTTCGTCCAAACAGAATAGACTAAGTAGCATGCATCTTTTATATACCGGCAGACCAGTGCCCAGTTTCGAAAAAAATCAGGAATTTTCGTAACTTTCGTCATTTCATAAAACGCTCTATAGATAAAAATTTTCTATTTAGATTGTACTACTAGTATGTACTCTAAAATCATTTGTACATACTTCATCTAAATTTAGAAACAAAATATTGATATTTTTATTCTTAAAGGAGAACTGAACGATGAAAAGTTACGAAAATACCTGAAATTGTTCGTAGGAATTTTTTATTAAACTAGCTGGCTGCTGACATGAACTGATATAATATTGAGTATCAACTTTATAAGCATTATATCACACTATTTAAAAGTCTTGAAATGTCTTTATGTACAGTGATATTTGAAATAAATTATGAACTACCTCGAACCTCTAAAGACAATACAAATTGACACATTAAAAAAAATAATGGAAGTCATATTTGCCATAGGTGCTACCACTGAAGTCACAGGGATTTATCACGCTAATACCGGTTGCTCTATATACTATATATGTGTAAATAGAGCAACCGGTATTAGCGAAATAAATCCCTGTGTTGTCCTCCTGTTTTAACTTTTCTTAATTAGTATCAAATATTTGACGATAAAGAAAAGAATACATAAAAAGAGAAATGTGATTCATTCGCTCTCTTGATAACAAATGAAAAAGATTATATGAGTAACATGTATGAAATATGTTTTAATATACATTTATGAATTCGAAGCATACACAAGGAAATAATATAATGTGGCATACCACCCCTCCCCCCCCCCCCCTTCTATTCGATGTAATTCATAATAAATGACAGATACAAGGAGAGAGGACCGCTAAGCTACCCCATTGTTTCGGATCTTAATCTACCAACAAACCTTGAAAATTTCCTAAATTACACAATTCCCGAACATTCTGGACACTCAATAATTGTACCAATTTAAAAACACTCGGCTTTCTATAGTAATAAGGTTTTATATATTTGATCATACAATGGACATTTTAATACAAAGTGGAATTCATCTTCAATGTCTTGGAGACTGCACAATGTACGTAACCTGGTATTTCTGTTTTAATTTCTATGCCCTTTCAATGCTCAAATTATGAGATGACAGTCTCAAACGTGCTATATTCTTCTTACATATTATAACTTAACGGTTTTGTAAGGTAATATTGTTAAGTAAAGTTATCTACGAGATATCTTATCTTTATCTCGTTTCCTCTCAAGGAACATGAACTTGTGCTCGAGTCTGTTTTGCTGACTGAAAATTGCCATTTTACCGTTTTTAATTGGTGTGTTTTCTGTTTCGCTTACATCTACAAGCTAGAATTTTATTAAAATTTAATGTCATGTCTTACGTAGTTACTACAGATGTCATAAAAACAGTTTTAGGCTGAAACCGAATTTTCTCTTGATTATATGATCAACTGAATATGCCATATTTGATCTTTTTGCATTTTGTCTAAAATAAAGGAGGCCCTAAAAGTCAATGTACGATTTGAATAATGGTTAACCCCCCCCCCCCCCCCAAAAAAAATTATCTATTAACACTGAAACCAGAATGAAATTCGACACAGTACGACCAAAGTACTCTTTTATCAGTCACTGACATGTGGTCTGTGATTGAGAACAGTAACTGTTGGCCTCTCCCCTTTCCTGTAAAAGCTCTACATGAAAATGTTGACATTTCAAAGTATAAATCATTGCACTAAAGGTGTAAGATATCACTGCGTGATATCGAGATCAATACTTGATAGTGAGCGTTTTCGTTCAATTGTACGTGGCTTTTGAGTCAAACTTTTCACGAACGTTCGACAACCTTTATTTCCCCTACACTTTTTGTATACATTGTTTGGCATCAACACCTTTTTATTGCCTTGAAAATTAATTCCGTCAAGCTGTTCCTTCGCCACTGAAAAAGAAATTGTCTTTACTTCCAATATAGGGTGTGTATTGACTCCATAAAACTCCATTCTCTCCTGGTTAATTTTCTGTCTGTAGTCTGTACTTCTGTAACGTGCAAATAGAAGTCTGAACTGCAACCGACACTCCTTATATCTCCATATTACAAAAACCGGATTTATTATCCTAGCCATCAAAAAGATAGAAAACAGAAAAAGTCCAGGTACAACAGAACTATCTACGAAGACATGCTCTAGCTGCAACAAGTCTGTAACTGCCGTATACATGTAAAGCGCTAAATGAGGCAACGTTATCTTGATGTTCTTGTATGTTGGGGCAGAATTAGGTGTCAAGATCGACTGATGATGCAATGGAACAACCTGTCGCTGGACTTTTCTGACAACCATCACGATTTTGCAATTAACAACGAGAAATACCAACAAAAGCGTAATATGTACATAAATGAACAATGGAACATCGAGGTACGCGGCGCATAGGGTTATCCCAACGGCAGTGGACCAAATTAATAGGGTCTGAAACGCAAGTGTAAACGTTGTCACGTGCTCTTGGTATCGCAATGCAAATATCAGGCTCAGGAGCTTGTCTATGGGAATTGATACAATGCAAAACATTTGAAGACAGAGAGAAGTTTGTAGAATGTACTCCAGTCCACAATTTGGCAGATAATCGTAAACGACGAGGGATATAGCTATGATATTCCCAACGTCGGATAAAAGTCCTGCACAAAGGATATTGTATACGAAAACTTTGGATTGCTGCACGAACTTCTTGCATCTTTTGTATACGATGAAATTCAGAATGTCAAATATGATGAAGCAGATAATAGGGAGAAAGCCTGCAGCGTATATCTTAACGTCCATGGTCGATTTTATGAGACATATTTTACAATTGAATGACAACGGATAGGAAAATGCTTATCTGAAAAACAAGATAGAGTGAAAATAATATCACAGTTATTTAATATTATGAACACATTCATTAGTCTCTTTAAAAAATCAATATATCTATTATAACCGATTTTTTTTTTAGATATTATGAAATTGCCAGCATTCACAAAAATGAAGAAACCCAATATTGACTTCGATAAAATGTTAAACTAATCGTAACAAAAATACTATAAATATTCATATTTCTTGTCATAAGATCAAAATGTTCATATTTACCTTTCTATAGAGAAATGACAATGACATTTTCTGAACCTCTATCAGAGATAAATGATTACCGAACCTAGATTGTGACGATTTTATGCATCATTGTTACCATGAGAACTAGCTATTTCATCGCTGTAAGATATTTGCAGTAGTTCTTTTCATGCGTCTCTAAGATTTTGAATCATCTTTAAATATATCTATGTACTTTTTTCTTTCAGTAGAAGTTATAATGACTGGTCTTGCCAGGGACGTATCATTTTATATACGTCCCTGCGCATGCGCGGATCCAGCATTTTTAGTCAGAGGGGGTCCAAAATTTTAGGAAGTCTTCCTATCATGTAGGTACAAATATATCGGTGCACATGATGGGGAGGGGGGTAATTCTGAGGGAGGTATTTTTCGCTTTCCTTTCACGATTATTTTTGTGAAGAATTGGCATGCGTAGCGAGCCAGAATTTTTTTTAGATATGAAATATTAATTTGTATTGATTCCATCGAGATGATTATTTATAACATTGAATATGTTACTCCTTATATCGGCGAGCGGAGCGAGCCCCAAATTTATTTTTTTTATTAATTCACATTTTAAACATTTTACTCCTTATATCGTTGAGCGGAGCGAGCCGCAAATTTTTTTTTTTTTTTTTTATCAATTCACATTTTGTCTATATTTCATGAGAATAAATAGATAAGAGATCTGTCATTTCCCCAAATAATAAAAAATCTAAAAATGACAAAACCTTGAAATAGATGAAGTAGGTTACATCCTATGGAGTAAGGGACTGTTGAAAATATGTGTTCCCGAGACCCAAGACAATTATATAAAATAACTTAGAATAAACAATTGAAAATAATTAAAGAATTCTGCAGAAAAATAGTTTTGTATTTGTAAATGGCGAGCGAGGCGAGCCAAAATTTTAGGTTCCAAAGCCCTTTCATGCATTTTTAGATCCATTTCAATTAGAAATGGGCCAAAGCTGGACCCCAACTCAGAAAATCTCAGGGGGGGGTCTAGACCCCCGGTCCCCCCCCCCCCCCCCCCCCCCCCCCCCTACGGTTGCCCATTGCTCGTTGATTAATATGTAGCCTTTTGCGCTTTAAAATGTCTGGATGTCGTTTTGGTGTTTGGTCTGCCTTGTCCCTTTAATGTCTCTTGTTGTGCTTGGCCACTCAATAATGGATGAAATTTATTTAAAGGTATTAGTGCGAGTGAGAAACAAAGCGTCAACGTTCGATTGATGTTGCGTCGAGTTGACTTATCTGTACTTCCGTTTTGTAACGTCACTTCTCAAGATGGCAGACTTTGATGCATTTTCGTCGAATGACCAAGTTCCTCAGAACATTGAAGAGGATCCGGCCGCTGATTTCTTGGCTAGAGAACAAACAGAACTTGCAGGATTAGAAGATGACAATTTCGGCACAGATAATTCAGTACCTCAAGGTCTTTCAATTATCTACTTTTCACATTTTATCTTCTCAGTTCCGCCCACTTTTTTGTGTGTCATTGAGCTGTTGTGCCGCACCGGCGTTATTATTAATTTACATATCATCGTCAGATATAGTACGGGAAGCGTGATAAATCCCTGTGTCTGGTGCCTGTGTCCCCAGCCCTAATAAGTGTCTGATATGGGGCGTCGTTTTACTATTTATTCTCTATTTTTTGATATCACAAATTTATTTTTTGATATAATCAAGAAAGACTATAGTATAATCGATAGAAAGATAATTGTTATGCCCCCGGAATCAAAGATTCGGGGGCATATAGTTTTTGGCCTGTCCGTCTGTTTATCTGTTTGTCTGTCTGTTTGTCCGAAAAACTTTAACATTGGACATAACTTTTGAATGGGAAGTGATAGGGCTTTCATATTTCACATGTGTATTCCTTGTGACAAGACCTTTCCACTGATACCAAAATGTTTGACCACGTGACCTTGACCTTTGACCTACTTTTCAAAAACTTTAACATTGGGCATAGCTTTTGAATGGGAAGTGATAGGGCTTTCATATTTCACATGTGTATTCCTTGTGACAAGACCTTTCCATTGATACCAAATTTTTTGACCTCATGACCTTGACCTTGACCTTTGACCTACTTTTCAAAAACTTTAACATTTGGCATAACTTATGAATGGCAAGTGATAGGGATTTCATATTTCATATGTGTATTCCTTGTGACAAGACCTTTCCATTGATACCAAAATTTTTGACCTCTTGACCTTGACCTTTGACCTTTTAACCCAGTGACTTCACATACATGTACTTAACAGAAAATAGTGTTCATATAGAGAATAAGTGTCTTAATTTGTGTTTTGTTACGGGTATGCAACACACAGCAAGTGCATTTATCGTACATGTAATGCGCGTTAGCGCATTTCATGCGATAAATGCACTTGCTGTGTGTTGCATACCCGTAACAAAACACAAATTATGACATTTATTCTATATATATGCACGACAGTTGTCCGTTTCATTCTTGTTTTCTGAAATCGCGTTTTTTCACGTAAAAAGATGACATTAACATTCAGATCAACGCGGGTTCAGTTTGCAGGTTATAACAGCCGTCGCGGCATGTTTCTTTAGATCTTATGCATTGTGACGTCACGAGTGTTAATACACGAATTGCAGCACGTTCCTTTCAATAGTAACTTTCAGGGAATTACATTGGCTGTGCATATATACTAACAAAGATGCCACCGGGGGCATTCGTGTTTCACAAACACAGGCTTTATTTTTGTTTAATTCTCAGTGTGTGGTCCAGATGTGCACCAGATATTTTGTTTGAGCCCCTTACCCCAAGGGTCTTCGCAAATGGGTGTGGTAATTTTCTCCAATATAACTCTATGTAATCTTGTGAGCACCAATTCTCAAAAGTATAATTGATAGAAAGATAATTGTTTTTGCTTTATATTCAGTCTGGGGGCAGGTTTTTTTTTCCTTGTTTTGGGACCGAATTTCCCAATGCCAAATATCCTCTATTTTTCCCAAAAAATCACCCTGAAATTCCCAAAGAGGAATGATGAAAAAATCGCCTGAGAAAATAAGACCAAAAACCTGGAAGTCAGCACAAAATGTCCTTTTTCTAAGTGCATTTTTTGAAGTTTTTTATTCATCCCATGTTCAGTTAAAGCAAATCAATGGATTATCAGTGTTAATAAATGATACTTAAAGGTTATACTTTGGTGAGAATTTGTACAAAAATTTTCCCAATTTTAGCAAAATGTCAAAAATTTTCCCAAAGGGACAGGCACCTTCCCCATAATAAAAAAAAAAACCCTGGGGGGCTAGATGTGCACCTGATACTTTGTTTGAGCCCCTGACCCCCAGGGTCTTGGAAAATGGGTGTTGTCATTTTCTCCTATATAACTCCATGTAATCTTGTGTGCACCAATTCTCAGAAAGTATAATTGATGGAATGATAATTGTTTTGCTTTATTCTCAGTTTGTGGTCTAGATGTGCACCTGATATTTTGTTTGAGCCCCTGACCCCCAGGGTCTTGGAAAATGGGGTGGTCATTTTCTCCTATATAACTCTATGTAATCTTGGGAGCAACAATTCTCAGAAAGTATAATTGATAGAAAGATACATGTGTGTGCAGTAAGAGCTGAAAACTATTTTTGGTGTATAATGGTTTATTTTTAGTGTTAGTTTTAGGAAAAAATATTATCTCATATGTTCTAATAGCACTTTAATAAAATCTAGTAGTTTGGTTCATCTAAATTTAATAAGAATAAGATTTGATTCAGATTTCAAATTTGTTGCAATGTATCTGTATTAAGCTCTTGAAAAGCCCAGAGTTTATCCTCTGGGTGATTTTGGAACTCTTAAGCACTTATCTTCAATCCAAACTTAATGTGATGTCATACCAACTTTGAATTTGTTGGTCAGATTGCGAAGCAAAATCTGGCCTATGAAATGGCGATGTCTGTCTGTCCGTCTGCGTCAACAATTTTGTTTAGCTGTTGCGTTTAATGTAAGTTATGAAATAACTATAATAAGGATTACAATATTCAAATACGGTACAAAGATAAAGCATGGTGAGAGGATCTGAACACAGGTATTGTTTTTGACCTTGACCTTGAAAATGTAATTGTGTGTTTTGGTTAGTTGTGAAAGAACTATTACTACATGTAGGGGAACAATCTTCAAACTTGGTACAAAGATAAAGAGCATGAGGGGAGAATCTGAACACAGGCATTGTTTTTTACCTTGAGGTTTATCCTTGACATTGAAAAATGTAATTTTGTGTTTAGGTTACTCGTGAAAGAACTATACTGGTATAAAGGGAAACCCCCAAAAGTCTATTTTCATCCTTTTTGTATTGCATTTGCATTTGATGCATACAGTTAGTCATACATTTTACTTGACTTATGGCTGGAATTACTTTGCTACTTGCTCGAACGGCTATGACACATGTAGTAGAAAAAGATAGAAAAGAATAGTTGAAATGAAATTCTTACTCTACAGCAAACATACACATGTATTTTGATGCAGATAAGTACAAAATACAGGGGTAACAAAGCCATATTTTGTATTTTTCAGGAGATCAGGGAAATGATTTTGATCCATTTGGAGGACAGTCTTCAGAACCGGTGACCAATGGAGACATGGGAGGTGGGTCACTTACAGACGACCTTGGATTTGGTGGGGGTTCAGAGGAACCACAGGTACAGGATTAATATAAATACCATTCTCTCATTGTGTACTTAGTAGTTGGAATTTCCATGTGGACACTACAATGAACAAAATTTTAAAAAATGTCAGATACCGATGAACCTTTTTATTCTCAAGGTCAAAACAGTGATTTGGATGGATGTGTACATGTACATGGGCCATTTTCCATGATTTTCTACAATTTTGATGGGTTGTTTCTAAGGAAAATTTTTGAAATTCGTTGGACTATGGCACATGGCAACTCTCCTTCCCAGTTACTGTCAAGGTCAGAGTGGACGATACAAATTTAAGCTAAGCTCATGTACTATTTTCATTTCTAACTCATCGTAAATCCACATCATCTTCAAACATGATTTTACAGATCAATATTTGTGATATAAGTGGGGAGGGGGGGGGGGGTCTTTGGTGAATCTGTGATGACTGTTTTCACAATAGAGTCTTAAATTGAAAATTTACTTTCATTTTACCAGACGAATGGTCCAACAGACATGTATGCTGCTGTGTCCCAGGTGGACAGGCAGAGGGCGGAGCCCGAGAAGCTGAGGATTTGGAGAGAAAATCAAGAAGTCATGTTACAGAAGAAAGGTATGGTTGAGTCTGAATAGTTGTAACAGGCTATTTGATTGGTCGACTAAATTAAAAAAATATTTCAGCAAATTGATGTCATATTCTTACAAAGTGAAATATTATAGAAACTTCAAATATTGAATGGGACATACGTATATTAGTACATGATATACATGTATGTTTGCAATAAAATTATTATCCAGCTGGTGGCTCTCACATTTCTATAAAGAGTAGACAATAGATTTTACAATACTTAGACTATGATGAAAAAACTGCAGTTTTGACTTTTCTATGACTTTGTGACATTTATGCGAAAAAGCTGTCAAATGGTATCATGTTGGTAGTATCTGATCGTCATCAAGCCACATTACTGAAAAATGGTCTATTGAGCATAAAGTGTATTGTTTAGTTTTGTTTGCTTTGTCTAGTTATCACATTTTACATAATGCATGGGCATTTGAATAATACATATATTCAGTGAAGGTCAAGGTCACACATTTTGGGTCAGGCATGCTGGAAAATTTGTGTTTTTCAACACTCTGGTAAATTGAAATTTATCTACAGTATTGTAGTAAAGCAAAATACTGTTACTTGATATGCATTTTCTTTTTATATTTTATGTCGTGGTCCATCTAAGAGAAATAATCTGAAAATAGTAAAATTGAATTTAAATGTTCTGGGGAGAGAAAAATTCTATCTACATGTGTACATGTACATCATACAGATTTATATTGTCCGTTTTATTAAAATTAGACGAAGAAGAGGCCGAGAAGAAAGAAGAATGGAGAGAAATGGCCAAGAAGGAAGTAGACGACTGGTACAAACATCACGGTGAACAAGTCGAGAAGACTAAAGAAACAAATCGGTAAGATAGCATCTATTTCAGATATGTCGAAGTCAAATCTGCTTTGCTGACAATCACAGTAGCTTAACACCTAATATGCAGGAGATATATTCCAGTAAAACCTCTTCGCTTCAGAGTGTTTGAACTTCCTAAATCTACCAATACTTTACATGTATTGATTTCATGCCTTTCAGCAACATATGGCCATATGATGGTAATTTATTCTGGTCAAGAATAGATGTTAATTCAGTGGACACTTGACTGGAACTCTTTACACTCGGTCATGCAAGAAAGCGGCAGTGCATATTTTCTTCTTGAGTGTTCTTTGTGTATATTCAGATTTTTCTGACCAAAATAGATGACCACCATAAGCATAATGATGATGGGCCTAAAAAGAAGACATATGAAGAAGTTTATGGCTGCACTTACATATGTTTCGTCCAATCAATCAGAAGCGAAAGGATTTTTCTGTGGAACATGTCATTTGTGTATTACATGTTATGCTACCTTATTTTGCTGTTTGCCTTTTTATCTCTATACGCAACTAACAAAAGATACACAGCTGAACTGAACTTAATTTTTTTCCCTCATCACCTTTACAAAGCTTGATAATAAGTTTACAACTGAAGCATCTCTATCAAGATACATGCATGGTTTTTTATATGTGCAAATAACATATTTAGGTAATATATCATGCGCATCACATTTTGTAGGCTACATATCCCAATATAGTACATGTATATGTACCTGAATAAACTTTTTTTTTAATTTATATGATGCTAAATATAGAAGGGCTGCAGCCTTGTAAGTAATTGGAAGTCTTTACATTTATATTTATTAAGACAAGTTAAGGTTCATGTGGATTTTGGTTAAGGTTAAATTTCTTTCTTTACATGAATTTCTTCACCCATCTATATTGACTACAGAAAGGATTTTCTACCTGTGTAATGTGTGCCAGATAGCTACATTTTACTTTTGTTTGTCCCTTGAATCAAAGATTTTTGAGCATGTATGTAATTTTTGGTCCGTCTGTCGGTTGCAAAAACTTTAACATTGGATATAACCTTTGAATGGTAAATGATAAGACATTCATATTTCACTTGTATTTTCCTTGTGAAAAGTAAAAAATGCCTCAACTTTGTGCACATTATCATTTTTGAAAAAAAAAAAAATCATTATTGAGCATATCTTTATAAGACTTCCACATCTTTGAACAATGGTGATGGTGCTTTCATATTTCACATGTGTACTTTTTGTGGTAAGGCAATAGAACTTCCACATCATGTTATTGGTGCTTTCATATTTCACATGTGTATATCTTGATGTAACGCAATAGAACTTCCACATCATGATGATGGTGCTTTCATATTTCACATGTGTATTTCTTGAGGTAAGGCAATAGAACTTCCACATCATGTTGATGGTGCTTTCATATTTCACATGTGTATTTCATGTGGTAAGGCACTTCCACATCATGATGATGGTGCTTTCATATTTCACATGTGTATTTCTTGTGGTAAGGCAATAGAACTTCCTCAGTATGATGATGGTGCTTTCATATTTCACATGTGTATTTGGTAAGGCACTTCCACATCATGATAATGGTGCTTTCATATTTCACATGTGTATTTCATGTGGTAAGACAATAGAACTTCCACATCATGTTATTGGTGCTTTCATGTTTCACATGTGTATTTCTTGTGGTAAGGCAATAGAACTTCCACATCATGTTATTGGTGCTTTCATATTTCACATGTGTATTTCTTGTGGTAAGGCAATAGAACTTCCACATCATGTTATTGGTGCTTTCATATTTCACATGTGTATTTCTTGTGGTAAGGCACTTCCACATCATGGTGATGGTGCTTTCATATTTCACATGTGTATTTCTTGTGGTAAGGCAATAGAACTTCCACATCTTTGAACATTGGTGATGGTGCTTTTATATTCCATATGTGTATGATATGTGGTAAGGCATTAGGACATTTTGACCCTTAACTAACTTACAAAATTAAAACTAGGTATTTTTTGTACTGTTGGGGGCATCATTGTTTCACAAACTTTTAAATCTCTGCCAGAAATGGCTGGGGACATGATTGATTCATTTGTCAATATTTCCGATTTCTTTTATTTTTTGGTTTATTAGTTTGACAGAAGTACAGTACTTTGTAGTACATATGTGCATGTTTTATCTGTTTCTGTTTCATGAATGTTTTTGGAAGGAGGCATGATTAGTATTAGAAGGTTTCTTATAGGTATTTTAGTTAAAAAGATGTGTTGCAAGATTTTAAATTACAGTCTGAAGGGGTAGGGGGTAAAAATGACGGATACTGCCAAATAGCGAACAAAAAAATACAAACAATGCATTACTTTACAAGAAATTGATGTGTGTAAAATTTCTATCCCCTTTTATCAAAGTATATCCATAAAATCAGCGAACTCTACAATCCTGAAATTGAAAAAAAAAAAACGTCCTATTTTGAACTAAACAGCCACATTGTAAGCTTTGAGGCGCAAAATACACACTGTGTAGAAATAGACAACTGCATATCGTTTATTTTTTATGCCCCCGGAATCACAGATTCGGGGGCATATAGTTTTTGGCCTGTCCGTCTGTTTGTCTGTCTGTTTGTCTGTTTGTCCGAAAAAACTTTAACATTGGGCATAACTTTTGAATGGAAGGTGATAGAGCTTTCATATTTCACATGTGTATTCCTTGTGACAAGACCTTTCCATTGATACCAAAATTTTTGACCTTGTGACCTTGACCTTGACCTTTGACCTACTTTTCAAAAACTTTAACATTGGGCATAACTTTTGAATGGAAGGTGATAGAGCTTTCATATTTCACATGTGTGTTCCTTGTGACAAGACCTTTCCATTGATACCAAAATTTTTGACCTCGTGACCTTGACCTTTGACCTACTTTTCAAAAACTTTAACATTGGGCATAACTTTTGAATGGTAAGTGATAGGGCTTTCATATTTCACATGTGTATTCCTTGTGACAAGACCTTTCCATTGATACCAAAATTTTTGACCTCGTGACCTTGACCTTTGACCTACTTTTCAAAAACTTTTAACATTGGGCATAACTTTTGAATGGTAAGTGATAGGGCTTTCATATTTCACAAGTGTGTTCCTTGTGACAAGACCTTTCCATTGATACCAAAAGTTTTGACCTCATGACCTTTACCTTGACCTTTGACCTACTTTTCAAAAACTTTAACATTTGGCATAACTTTTGAATGGTGAGTGATAGGGCTTTCATATTTCACATCTGTATTCCTTGCAAGAAGACCTTTCCATTGATACCAAAAGTTTCGACCTTGTGACCTTGACCTTTGACCGAATTTTCAAAAACTTTAGCATTGGGCATAACTTTTGAATGGTAAGTGATAGGACTCTCATATATCACACGTGTATTCCTTGTGACAAGACCTTTCCATTGATACCAAAATTGTTGAACTTGACCTTTCACATACTAAACAGAAAATGCAGTTCATACTAACAAAGATGCCAACGGGGGCATTCGTGTTTCACAAACACAGGCTTTATTTTGGTATCTGTTGTCTATTTCATAAAAATGCACTCAGAATGGAAAGACTGATGGTTAAACAATAGCCCATCCCCCCTTTTTTGTTTTTTGCTTGTGGGACACTGGTCCACCCCGAGTTACAGAAACCCATTTTGTCAGAAAATCTAGGGTATTTTCATGATATACACCTTTGGTAAAAATGGCATTCTGTAACTCGGGGTGGAACAATGTTGAAGTAAAATTTTTCCATTTTCCATTGATTTCTATTAAAAAAAATGTGCTTTTTAACCCAACGATCAGTCTTATAATGGATAATATATATACATGTAATGTATCAGTAGATTTAGATGTGGATCAAGTTAGTTGACAATTTTAATACAAAACTTTCTTTAATTTTGCATACTTTGCATACAAATTTCGACTTTTTCAGGGCAGATTTCGGTCTTATTCTTACAGCTCCTTTTTACGTCTCACTTAGTAGAAAGTGAAAGAATGTATTTCTTCTTCCATGAAACATAAGAAAAAAGTAAATTCAAACGTTTCATGCCATTCTTGATGTCAGCCTGGTCACATTACATAATTTCCGCCATGTTTACAGGGGGATGTGCCTCTAGATTTTTCACTGTGCCCTATAAACAATCCGTAATTTTGTTTGCTCCTTCTTCAAATCTCGTTTTATATTCGGGTTTGAGGAGATAAGAGCTAATTCATCAATGGTTCCTTCAATAAATTCTAGTAGATTTTTCCTTGATATAAACGTTAGATTCTAGATATATAGCAATTTCCATTCACTATGCTCTATGATAAACACCGAGTTTATCCCCCAACTATTTTCGGAACTTCTCTGTGCTAATCTCTAATTGAACCTTTGTGTGACATCACGCCGACATAGAGAATCTGGTGCCATGTTTTCTGACGGCATTACTGCACCATCACAATAAGATTCTCTTTTATCATTGGTCAATGTGTAGCCTTTGAGACAGCTTATGTGTCTCATATATGCTGTCTCACAGGGTACGAGCAAAACTGGAGAAAAAATTATTAATAATATCTTATAAGTTAATGTTAGGCACATTATCAGGTCGTTTTGCTACTAGTGCCTACATACATCATATAATCATGTACACTGTATGTTATTTTGTCTTGACTTCCTAACTTCAGACAGCATAATGTGTAAGTAACATTAGTCTCTGTTGTTGCTCCTTATTCTTGATGTACAATTGTTGTGGTGAAATCTTTGTGTTGTCAGTTCATGGATGGATCCAGGGAATGTAAAGGGCTGATGGGGGGGAGGAGGGGTTAATGTAAAGTCCATTGCTTGGAAAAAGTTACTATGATACTGTTCAAACTAGATAAATGGTATGAATAATCGGGAAAGATCTGATTTATAAATTTCATGATTTGTGGATCCATTTATATTTCTCTTCTTTCAGTTGCACAGTGCTTATATGTTATTTCTATATTCTTTAGACGTAAAGTAGTCAGTAATTATTTGTTTCATATTTGTATGCAGTTGAAACATGATTTCAAAACATTTTATGTCATTCTTTGTCACTTTCAATTATAATGAAGATTATTTACCAATTTAAAACAATTTTTATGTGCATTAAATATTTCCAAATTGTAAGGGAAAATTTGTATTTCTTTCACCTGGATTTTTACAAGTAAAGTTGTAATCTTTGGGGTAGGACTAATATACTTTGTTAAAGTCTGGATTCATTAACATTATCATATTGAATCGGCAGTAGATTTTTCTATGAATGATTGTATTACATATGTATACAGTATATAAGTACACTGCCATCAATTAATTGGTATACACTATTTCTTTTCATTTTGCTGTTAGAAAGTGAACAGTTTGGAAGCCATTGTTGTATAATTCTGAAGATGAACCTTATACAGATCATTTGTAACAAACTTGACTAAAATATTTAAATTTTTTGAATTTTCATTCTTTTTTGTCAAAAAAATGAGAATTTTTGGAAAAAATTGTGCTGATGAAAAAATTCTCTATTTAAGAAATAAAAAATGACAAGCCGGGCTCTATTGTCTCTTAATGCCCGATCGTCCTCAGCCAATCACATTTATCACCGAGCCGCTAACGCTAACGCGGCTCGGTGATAAATGTGATTGGCTGAGGACGATCGGGCATTAAGAGACAATAGAGCCCGGCTTGTCATTTTTTATTTCTATTCTAATAGATCAATGAAACATAGACGACAAAATCGATTCTTGGTAAAAACCAGTTCCTGCCGGTTTATCTGCTTTCAGAAAATGGGTAGGCGTGGCTTATCGCTATAGGGCCTATATTGGAGAATAGAGCCCGGCTCGCGTCTGTTGTCTTTATAGGGAAAAAGAATCAAGTCATATTAGAATTACATTTTTGTTGTCAGAATTCATAATTTTGAATAATGTGAAGCAAATTATTATAGATCTTTCAAGTTCAGAATGGAAAATTTTGGATAAACTTTAAGAATTTAGAGTGATTTCCTTGTTTGTATAGTTATTTATGGATGGCAGTGTATATTAAAAGTACATTTATCAGTAAATATTCATCAAATGCATGATGATGGAGGTCTCAAATATGCCATGAAATGTTAATTTTAAATCTTTCACTGGAATTTGTTTCTATTGTCATTGTATTGTGTACAAAAATCAAATATTTTAAAGATTTTTTATGCCCCCGGAATCAAAGATTCGGGGGCATATAGTTTTTGGCCTGTCCGTCTGTTTGTCTGTTTGTCTGTTTGTCTGTTTGTCAGTTTATCTGTTTGTCTGTTTGTCTGTTTGACTGTCTGTTTGTCCAAAAAACTTTAACATTGGACATAACTTTTGAATGGGAAGTGATAGGGCTTTCATATTTCACATGTGTATTCCTTGTGACAAGACCTTTCCATTGATACCAAAATTTTTGACCTCATGACCTTGACCTTGACCTTTGACCTACTTTTCAAAAACTTTAACATTGGGCATAACTTTTGAATGGGAAGTGATAGGGCTTTCATATTTCACATGTGTATTCCTTGTGACAAGACCTTTCCATTGATACCAAAATTTTTGACCTCGTGACCTTGACCTTGACCTTTGACCTACTTTTCAAACCTACTTTTCAAAAACTTTAACATTGGGCATAACCTTTGAATGGGAAGTGATAGGGCTTTCATATTTCACATGTGTATTCCTTGTGACAGGATCTTTCCATTGATACCAAAATTTTTGACCCCATGACCCTTGACCGTGACCTTTGACCTACTTTTCAAAAACTTTAACATTGTGCATAACTTTTGAATGGGAAGTGATAGGGCTTTCATATTTCACATGTGTATTCCTTGTGACAAGACCTTTCTGTTGATACCAAAATTTTTGACCTCGTGACCTTGACCTTGACCTTTGACCTACTTTTCAAAAACTTTAACATTGTGCATAACTTTTGAATGGGAAGTGATAGGGCTTTCATATTTCACATGTGTATTCCTTGTGACAAGACCTTTCCATTGATACCAAAATTTTTGACGTCGTGACCTTGACCTTGACCTTTGACCTACTTTTCAAAAACTTTAACATTGGGCATAACTTTTGAATGGGAAGTGATAGGGCTTTCATATTTCACATGAGTATTCCTTGTGACAAGACCTTTCCATTGATACCAAAATTTCTGACCTCGTGACCTTGACCTTTGACCTTTTAACCCAGTGACCTCACATACATGTACTTAACAGAAAATAGTGTTCATACTAACAAAGATGCTACCGGGGGCATTCGTGTTTCACAAACACAGGCTTTATTTTTTAAGTTTCCCTTTTGTTATTGAATTTTTTTCAAACCAAAGTCATGTGAATTTTAAATTTGGAAAAAATTAACCTTATTGTAGCTGAATTTTGAGTAAAAAAATAGATTTTTGAATCAAGGTGATCATAATATGTATCTATGCATGCATCTATCTGACATATAAGGGAATATTTATATTTGTATTTTGAAGGTAGAAGTGCAATATTAATGAAAGATATCGTGACAAACTTCCTTGAATAATCTGATGCATAATCAAACATCTTCTGTTTTTTCACTTTAAAAAATTTTATTAAAATTTGTCCTCTTAAAAAATTTTGCAGAAAACTTGATTTTAAAAGATAAATTTTTCAGTTGTTTCTCTGATCTTGGATGGTTAATCTGTTGTACATAGATTATGGTTTTCTCCCAAAGAGGTAAACCGAAAATATACTAATTTAGGATATCTTTATCTTTGTAAAATGTAATGTCACTTATATAGTATCCAAGATATACCGGTATGTTACAAGTTGATGAATTTTCTTTTGTTTGTTTCAGGGCCGCGGAGGCTTCCTTTGTAAAGGACAGGGATACTACACAACCAGGAGGCGAGTGGGAGAAAATTTGCCGATTGTGTGAATTCAACCCGAAGAATTCCAAAAATACAAAAGACGTATCGAGGATGAGATCAATTTTGTTGCAACTTAAGCAGACTCCCTTAGTTCGATGAAAGGAATGGACAAAAACTAGAAATCAAATGTTGTATCATTAGACTATAAGAAAAAGAAAGAACTTACTGTTGTATTTGAAGAAACATAATTTATATTGTATATGTACATGTATTTATATTTCACCTATCCCTAAATTTTGAATTAATTGACTCATTTGAAAATTGCAAGAGTAAGAATTTGAGTTTGACCCTCTTACAACAGCAAGAAGTTGAAAAAAATGGTGAGAAGACGTAGTGTAAACTTTCTAGAAGAAGATATGGAATAGTTGCGTATGCAAACATTATTTCACACCAGCTCTTACAAATGCATGATCAAACTTATGAAGGACAGTAGGCCTTATTATACATTCCATGTACATGAAAAAAAAGTAAGACTGGAATCATTGAAAATCATGATTTATGATTAGTGTGGAATATTTCTGTCAACTTCATTAAGTCATTCTGTTGTATCAACTTGCACAAATTTTGCCATAGTATGGTACTGTGATGTTAATAGATCAGATTGTAAAGTAAAGTGGAAAACAAAACTCTGCTATGAATTTATGTCTTTTTCTAATTAGATCATGAAGAAGAGACGACACAGTCTGTATGCTGTAGCCATTCTTATTGTAGCAGTAGAAATAATTCAGCAGCAAAGAAAAAAGTTCTGTTGAGAAAGTTTTCAGATCTACATGTACACTATGGTACAAATTTGAAATGAAAAATGATGATATGCATGTATGATGATAGATGTAAGCTTATTGTCTATTGCTTTTGTTTTCCATCAGTCTGTTTGTCTGTGATTCATTGACAAAAACTTTAATCTTGGTTATAAACTTATGATAGTCCAGTGATGGGGTTTTTGTATTCTATAGAATATAGAGAACACTTTGTTTTGTGTATGCCAGTGTGTCTGGTAGTGGTAGTCATACTTTCAAATACATACTGTCTTCAAACTTACAGTAATGGTCAAGCATGATGCCACTCTAGGCCAAATTAAGATCAAGGCCACATATTTTGGGTCAAAGATAAATATGGCGTATACCATACTTACAATAAATATGCATGATTATAAATATGTCAAAATTCAGGGATGGCCAAGAGACGAGAATGATGGGACCTCATTTCCATAGAATGAATGTCACCTCCAAGGTCATTTTTTGGAGTCAATTCATGTATGCAGTAAGTCTATCATATTGTTGATAGGCAAGTGGACATTGTCAACCAAATATCTTGAATGAAATTATATATTTACTAATTGAGACTAATCAACCTTAAATCTGTAAACTAAATTAAATACTTGAAAGAGGTTTGACAGTTTGTTGATTCTTACCTAAGATCTCGAAGAATCAATGTACATTCTTGTGAGAGACATACTTTTCACCTCCAACGTCTTTTACCTCCCCAAGGTTTAGGTACCTTGAACATCCCCCCCCCCAACAAATCTATAGTGATTTGTGGTCTGAGTCAGTATGGTTGCTGAAATACATTTCATGTGTCAATTAACAGTTTCATATTGTAAAGACCACATAGTGACCTTCAGTTCAGACCCCTGCTAAGATAAATGTATGAAGAATAGTGAAATAAGTTTGTGCAAGACCTAGGAGGTCAGTTTGAATGAATAAGTGATAATATTAGGGATCCAGAGAAAGAATGAATCATTAATGTCAAAGGTTCCGCTGATATATGATGGAAGGTCAGTAGTAACAATAAAGGTTTACAGATGCCCTAGTTTTATATCAATCGTAGTACTTTTATAAAATAAAATGAAATATTAGAGCCGTAGAGAAATCATTGTCTGTCCATCTGTCTGTCTACTTTGAAGCAGCTAGCTAGTGTCTCCTAAAAGGTTTCATAAACTCTTGTATGTTATGCACACATCCAAGATTGTCTTTGCTGAAATTTTTGCTTTGTCAAATTGCTTAAAGGTTTGTCCAAGAAGCTGTTTGAAGCTTGTATCTATTTGCATTACTGCTTACAGCAAATAACACATCACATGCTGCATTAAGACAGGAATATTATGAAATGGTGTCCGTCTGGTGTATGGTTTCTGTCCATACAGTATTGTCCTTGTCAAAAATTTCTTTCACTCTGCTTGGATTTCAATAACATATTTCACAGATGTGCTGCTTAGGACCCGAGAATATGTCATTACCTTCGACTGGGGTCAAGGGCACAGAACACTTGATGGGAAAAACCTTGTCATGACCATAACTTGTCACTGCCTACAAGAGTATATCATGACTGACCGAGGTCAAGAGCACAATAAACCGTGTCAAGGCCATTATTTTTCACTGCCTGCATACCGCATTTCCCATAATTGTTACACAGGATCAAAAGATGTGTCAAAGGATAGGGTTTCAATGCAAATGGGCAATTAAATACTTGACCAATACTGTTCACTGCCCATATGGATCTGACGAGTATTTCGCATAATTGAGTTGCTCAATAGCCATTGATGCTCCATGACCTTGAACAAAGATTATTGGGTAGATAACATTCCACAGGGAACGTAGTTAAAGTTCTGTAAAACCGACAAAAGAGCAATCAATTTAAAAAGATTATTGGTCAATCTTTTCTCTGCCTTCACAAATTTTAATAGATCTGTCCTTTTGTAATCATCAAGTTTTTAAAATAAGATTCTCCATTAACGTTTGTTTTTAAACCAAAGTGCTGTTTGAATTTTGAAACTATCGTTGGGGGAAAAAGTCACAATAAGACAGCGCCTAATATGCAAGTGTATGTATTGCCATTTACCAAGAACTAGCACAGGTAAAAGTGTCAGTCGTGAGTAAATGATAAAGTACATACTTGATGTCTTTTCTAGGTAATTGTAGCTTTCTAAAGCCTAAGACTCCAGGAGAAAAGTTTCAAATGAGTCAGAAGAAAATATAAGAGTTCTATTTTTCATGGAGTTCATTCTACACGGAAGAACAAAATGCAAATTGGCAGCATGTGGAATCATACTGAAAACTGAAAAAAAATCATTCCAAGGAATGCATGTGTCGCCTGCGAAACATAGCGACACTTAAGCTTTAGGAATCACTTTTATATAGGGTGTGACATCCAAGTGTGACAGACAGACAGACAACAGACAAATTGTCCCCTTAGTGTCGCTATGCTTCGCAGGCGACACAATAAGGAAAACCTTTAGAGAGTGTATGACAGGATTGCCTAGCTTAAGTTTATACACTGCTCAAAAATATTAAAGGAGCGATTTTCCCATTGTAATATATTGGTACATAGAATGTAATATCTTTTGGGATATGCAAGGCTACATCATCAAGTTTTATCATGTGTATATGGTTTATCTGTTCAATACAGACATTGGTAATTAAGAAATGACTATTAAATATGTCTTAATATATTTATGTTCATCATATAGAATAAGCAGCTGCAAAGATGCGTGATACGAAAGTAGATACCTTGCTCCCTTAATTTTTTTGAGCAGTGTATTATGCATCACATCCATCATGATTGGGCATGAGGTACAGACAGAAGGACAGGCTGATACCATAATAAGTCTGTGGACAAATACATAGCTAGAAGTGTTTGTGTACACTGATTAGGCCATAGTAATTTAATATTTTGTTTTACGTCCAGAATTTTCTCTGTAAGGTACCCTCCTGTCAGGTATGAAAACACACAAACACATATTCATGACTGAACTTGAAAAGGAAGATTGAAAACAAAACAAGAAAAAATATTTTTCAAGTGAGGTGGATAATTCTGACACTATTATCTCACGATATTGATTTGATGGTTTAGATGATAATTTACGGAGAAGTAGTTTGATTTGAAATCAATTTTTGAGAGGAAAAATACATGTGTGTATCACTGTATTCAAAACTTGTACCCAATGTTAAAAGTTTGTTGAAATTAGGAAAAAAAAGTTGAGGTCACAAGGACAGATATTTGGTACAAATACATGTATACATGTATGTACAAACAGCTTGTAACAAATGATAAAAATGTGAAATATGAAATCCCTACATAACTTTACCATAGAGGATTATAAGACTCTTTCATTGTCTTCTATGAAAGATACATCGGTTCCACCCGAGGGGTCTCAAAATCATGTAAAACCCGAGGCTTGCCGAGGGTTTTGCAAAATTTTGAGACCCCGAGGGTGGAAACGATATATCTTTCATAGAAGAACATGAAAGAGTATTTTTCTCTCATATCTAAGGGTCAAAACAAAACTGAAAGAAAAGGGACGAAATTTGAAAAAATGTCAAGTTGATCTAATCGCAAAAATTTTGCGATAATCGAATTCAGCGCCCCCGAAAATGGTTTATTCTATAAGAATAAACTACGAATATTAGGCTTTTCAAAATAAAACGCAAGAGTACATTGAAAAACGATCTTAAAATCGAAGTTTTATGGCGACTTCGCCGCTAGCTTGTTTGTTTTGCGGGCTGAAATCATGACGTCACAATAGCGTAAACAATCGAAACAATAGCGTCACGTGATATGTGATACAGCTGTCACATGATATGTGATACAGAAGTAGCTCATGTAGCTGTATTTCATGGGCCTACTCTGTAACACATACGCGGGTATGAGAGAAAAAGTCAATAACATATAGCAAGCCATGGAAATGTACACTACACCATGTCCTTCCCATGCATGTTCAAACTGAAATAGCTGCTTCTGAGGATAGTACAAGAGGGCCTAATCTTCAGAATTGTTCAATTGTCTGGGAACTATGGATATACCTTTTACCTCTATTTGCAATAATTTCTTATATGGAAGTTATTTTAAGAAGTAAAACAAAAATAGATCAAGATTCATTAAGCAATTTATTGTAAAAATATATCCGTTTCATTTGGAGGTAAAAAGGAATTACATACATGTGACCAGAGAATAAAAATAGATGCTGACCTATGAATTATTTATTATCACTATTGTAGGAATTTCAATAAAAAAGTCTAATTTTATTCCATTTGACAATATGAAAATATTGAAACAAAAATTAATGTGTCATGTATGACAATATCTGTTAAAAATATACAATCATATACAATTATATTTAAGAAATTAATTATGTATAAGGATGAATCAATAATGACTGACTAGTAATGCAAGCACAAAATCAAAGAAACTGACTCAATGTATTGAAAATCAAAATGTCATATCAAATCGATGTTCAATTTTTCGGACTAGATTATTCAAGAACAGATATGTTGCATGCTTCACCCTAAATGTGCGACCTTGACCTTAAAAGTGACCTTGACATAGGGTGTTGGGTCTCATTTTTCATGACCATACATACAAATTGATTGAAGTATAATGAATATTTTGTAAAGTGCATGGTAATATAATTTTGCAGATGGTAAATTATGGACAAAGACTAACTATAGGCTTATGGGGGGGGGGGGGGGGGGGGTTAAAAATTCAGAATGTAAATACAATGTATGTGCACTTATGTGAAAGTTTGATAGAAGAATTAAGAATATCAAGTTGGTATTTGCTACAAATATGATAATGTGATCACAAGACAGATGGACAGACAGACGTATGACAAAGTGATCTCCTAGCATTATAAATCACATGAAAATAAGCCTTACTGATTTGCTCATCTTTAAATGATATAGAATTTAAAAAACGAGAAATTTTGTGATAAAAATATGCAATACCTATCCACTCCTTCACATATAAAACTTGGATTCTCTTCATCCATATTAGGTATTGGAATGAAAAAACATTTGATAATACATGTAATTTTGGTCCATATCAAATAACATCAAGATGTCAATCAGTAAGAGATACTTTCTATAGGCATGTCAGCTTTAGCTAGACATACAATAATCATATAATCAAAGTATTCAACAGATGATGTATACATATATGACTGCTGTAAACTGTCTTTTATTCGCCATATTCGCTAGGTCCTTCGATTCACGAATGTAAAATGTCCTAACACATGTGTAGTAAGATACGTAACATACGATGTCGCAAAAATAAAATGCCGCAAACCAGTCACTTCATGATCACAAACTTAAGACCTAGTCAATAACAGACAGTTTACAGTATTCATTACGGTACAGAATCAAATTAAATACAAAAAAATTACATACATATTCTGACGAGATCAAGAAAATCTGTAACATCCCATCACAAAGGAGTAAAATTCTCACATTTTTCCCAAAAGGCAAAACACAACCCCCCTATTCCAAAACTCAACCCCAACCCAAGATCAAATCTTGCATCCAATCCCTGACTTTATTGACTGTTATATATTATATTCTATAAAATATCTAATTTAGAACTATATACCCTGTGGACCATACATATTATGTTTTAAAGAAAGTGTGATCATATATGATCAAAAGTAAATCCACATACAAACATTGAAAAAGCACCTTTACAAGCATTAAGATTTTCCCTTGCATTCGCAAGGTATGAGTAATACATGTAATAAAACAAGTGCATTTTCATCCAGTATTTCTTTTCCAAAAAAGTCACTTAATGTTGGCAATTATTGATGACGCAAGTTCGCAACTACAGCGTGTGCAGCATTTCCGTTCTGATTTGCATTTTAGTCACCAACCTACACCATTATTCTGCCCAAATAAATTGATTACGTCAAAACAATGAAGAACAATAAAAAAGTGCGTGAAAACTTTCGTATAATCGTTGTTAGAAGTATTTGCGATCTTCCGCATTCGCTAATTGCCGTAGATGTCTTTACCTATATTTATCCACACTTTGAAAAAATCTCTTAAAGGAGAATAATTCATACAACTCACTAAACAGACATATCCCATATTATAAATCTTGTGTGCATATTATCATAAAGAAAATATTTGAAACAGTTTATTAATACTAATAATTACATTACATCTTGTGTGCATATATAAAAGATTCTTGATTAAAAATTTGATTAATTTACTACCAATTAATGCTTTTAAATTCAGGCTTCTTTGAAGTTTGATGTACATGTCAAAAATTTAAATGCCATTTATTATTATTGTATGTGTACTTATTTGAGCAGAATTCTTATCTTAGCAGAGTTATCAACGAAACTCTTATTCAAAACAATGCTAAATCATTTAAGGACAGGTCCGTGTAAGATTCAGGCAGATGAAATACCTTCAAATTTTTGCAAAACTCTTCTCTTTCGAAATATGCTCAGATCAACCCCGAAGACATTATCCCGAAGGAATTTTCTACGTACTTGGATGGTGAAAAAAGTAATAAGGGTGCTAAATTTGGTTGAATTATATAGAGAATTTTTCCCACAATTTCTTTTCCCTTTCATTATCCTTTATAAATTATGAGGTGAATATCTCACTTCAACATCGCTACCTTGAGAAAGAATTTCATATGTTGATTTGTACCACTTGAATGTCTCAAAACAGAAAAAAAAAGTTTTGCAAAACATTTTGATGTATCACCCCTGCCTGATTCTAACGTGGACCTACACTCAACTCTTATAGATAATTATAATGAAACATAGGGTAATCAAAGATTACATAGCTCGCCTATACAGGTTTTTGTCAGAAACCAGGTTAAAGTTTTTGAAAAGTAGGTCAAAGTCCAAGGTCAAGGTCACTAGGTCAAAGGTCATGGTCTCAAATGAAAGGTCTCGTCACAAGGTATCTACATGTGAAATATCTAAGCCCTAACCCTTATACATGTAGTTCAAGAGATATAGCCCAGGTTAAAGTTTTGTCTACGGACGATGACAACGACGACGACGATGCCGAGGGTATGGCATTAGCTCTCCGGACTTTTTCGTCCTGGCGAGCTAAAAAGTGCTGAATGCACTTAATTCATTCAAAATTTTTACATGTTTCTGCTTCTGGTTGCGCTAAAATAAGTACAAATACCGTATACATATATTCAATAATGAGATAAAGAAGTGGTTATAGAGATTCACAACTCTAATTCATACGATAGACAACCATCATCTACTAACGCTAAAATTCTTTAAAATTTGTATACATGTGATCAGCACAATAGGTATCAATTCAATGTTACTAAATAAAAATTTGAGATATTCAAGAAGATAATTAAATCTTTAAATCAATTCCATATCACCCTTTGGCCCCTATCCATGAATGTCTTATCTGATCACAGTTCACACTTAATTTTTGTTTCTGAGTAAATAGCAGTGTTTTCAAGGATTGTCAATATAGTAATTAGGAATCTAGGGGTAGCCTACCTTGAAATTTGTCCAAAATGTTCTCCCTTTTTTATGTTAATTTTTTTTTTCAAAAGTCATACAGTAGACCCCTCTTGCCCCCCCCCCCCCCCCATTTGAAAAAAAAATCTAGATCCATACTGTTTAATCTTTCATTCTGTCATCAAATTACACAAAAATCCTTAACAAAACTGATCACAACAAAAAGCTTCCATTCATATGACTATCTTTTGTAACTACATGTATAATCAAGCATTCCATAGATGAATGTCTCTATCTTTGATTATATTAATTGGTTTATTGATTTTATGACAAATACCCTCACCAACAATCATAATCACAGTTAGCCATGCGTACTGTCATTTAATATACTTTTAGACAGTTATTGAAGATTTCTGTAATTTCCTCCTCTCCGGCAGGTCTTGGTGATAACTTAATAACTCTGTGCTGTAAAATATCAAATATTAAGTTAGTTGGCACGTCTGACCATTGTTTTTGACAATCATATAAATTAATCCCATCCAATGACAAGTTTGGACTGAGTTAAACCTACCTAAAATTTATACAAATATATGCCACTAAATTTAATATTCATTGTACGAACAGTTCTAATGGTTAAAAAATTCTATTATACTGTATCCCCAAAATTTCTCCCCATAGCAGCTTATTCTTAGATACATGTATTTTAAAAGTTACCTGTGGCAGAGTTCCTTCAACCAAGGCAGGTATGTCATCCTTTGTAAACCCTAGAGCAGTTATCCCATCAGGAATTTCTAGATCTCTCATTATCTCCCTTAGTTTATCTCCTAGAACTGCACCTGCATCTGCATTCTTCTTGTTTGTCACATCCGCACCTGAAATAATTATAAAGTGAAGATATACTCTGTCAATATCTGATTGAACAAGGATATTAAGGTTGAGCATCCTGCTTTTTCAGTTCTGGACCCTATTAAGACTTTTTCAATTCAAAAATTAATTTCATACCCTAATGCCCTCAAACATTATATCAGGAATGAAGTCTGTTAGGTATTAACATAATATGTGTATGTTATTCAATTTACATGGCATCATGGCATGCTAAAAAAATTTGGTTGAGTAAACATATACATTTGTACTATTATGAAAAGTCTTTAGTTCAGGCGAAGGAAATATTCAAAGGCACTCGGAGAAATATTGTTTTGTACACTGGTTAATGATTAGTCTTGAACAATCCAGCATGTATATTTTTATTAAAGCAACAAGTTATCGTTCTTTACCTAGAAGAGAAGCTGCCTCCAGGTGGCGCTCTGGACAAGCAGGAGCAGTGAACTCAAACACTGCTGGAGCAGATATCACGACTGATAATCCATGGGGCTAAAATGGGTAAATGTGAAATATGGCTTAAATAGGTAAATGAGAACATATTTCAAATTTACGATTATAGATGTAAAGGCATGAATGATACCTGAGAAAAAGAATATTGAATTTTAAAAGGACTTTTGTGAAATAATATTTCTGTATATTATTAATAAATTTAGTAAGAAATAAATCTGAAGCTTATAATATTGATATTAAACTAAGTACTATTTTCTG
Source organism: Pinctada fucata (assembly GCA_028142955.1). NCBI lineage: Eukaryota > Metazoa > Mollusca > Bivalvia > Pterioida > Pteriidae > Pinctada > Pinctada fucata. Next base: position 39,210,896 of record AP027109.1, on the reverse strand, counting down.
AAGAAAAGAAAAGTTCACTGTTAAACCAGTATGTACCCTGCAGAGAAATGAGGTTAAAACATTGATGTGACGTCATGCCTTTGTTTGAACAGTTCGAAATTTACCTTTGACTATCCAATATCAAATCTAGGTCGCATTTATTACAAAAAATATACGCGACCTAGATTAAATATTGGACAGTCATAGGTAAAAGTACTTTGACATCAACTGGATAACCGTTACAATCCTTATTTAGAAATCACGTGACAAGAATTCCATGTATCGTAGTACTGACTATTCCAATTTTTGCTATTTTTTCCCGGAGTTGACAAAATCCAACACAATCTTACATATAAAGAATCGGCCATTATGTCGGAAATGATGATGTAAGAGGCACTATAGTTCAGTCCGTTTATTCTTTTTTTACTGTCTTTTTTTTTCTCTCCGTCTTATTGATTTTACTTATAATTAAGATTTTTGCTCGACTTCTTCTAGTCCGAAAAACCGTACCTAAATCTAGTCTTTGACGGTTATTTTGACCCCCCCCCCCCCACCTGTGCAAATAACTGTCAAAGGTTGGGTTAAGGTCAGGTTTTTCGCACTGGACTCCTTAAAAAATATTTTCGTGAATTGTTCTCTTTCATTTAACCTTGCACATAGTAAGTTGAACATCCCCACTGATTTCTTTTCAGTACATGCTTGTCCGGAATACGTCAATTTAAGAGACACGCCCTTTTATTCTATATATCCAAAGAAGCTTCAACTAAATCGTCATCACGCAAAGTATTTTCGTTGATTTTTTTCCCAAAAATTACATCCAAGTTCGTCTTGGTTTACGGAATCTGCGTCATAATTTGTCACAACTGGTTTTTTTTTAATTGATAATTTCATCTCCCTTATCTTCTTTTATAAACTACTCCCTACTGCTAGAAGTGAGAATGTTAGAACCTGGAGTGATTACATTTCGTTACAATAAAGGCAATTAACATAATAAGAACAAAGTCAAAGGTCATGCCATTTTGAATACTAATCAATGTTTTCAGTACGATATTGTGTAATTCTCTTAATGGTCCACTAAGTATTGGATATACGCCGAAAACAATTCATTCTTAAAGATATTGGACAGTTTTCGGCCCTGCAGGCCTCAAACTGTCCAATATCTTTAAGAATGAATTATTTTAGGCGTATATCCAATACTTAGTGGACCATTAAGAGAATTACACTTACAACTACGGAATAAACTGACTCTGAGGAATCTACTTTTTGTGACCATTTGATAACTTACTGACCACTAATTAAAGACTGACCTCTAGAGAGTTTACTCACCACTAGGGAATTTACTCACCATTTAGGAATTTACTGATCACTTAAAATCTTGTGACCTCTGGATAATTAACTGACCGTTACAGACCACCAATGAATTTACTGACCACTATGAAATTTACTGACCACTATGAAATCAACTGACCACTATGAAATTTACTGACCCCAATGAAATCTACTGACCACTAGTTTATGATCCTGACTGTAATCTTTGGACCTGTAGTCTCTGTTCAGACCAGATATAGGATAAGACATACCATGGCTGTAATCATACAGAGATATTGTCTAGTTAAAGCTTTAAAATCATAAAATAATATCATAAATGTTATACACGGTAAAAATGTTATATACACAGGTAAACATTTCATATGAAATTCTGAGAAAAATATTTGATGAATGCATTTGAAAAGAGAAGAAAATATAATTACTTTACATTTGAAAATATATTATAAATTACATATACGTATTATTCCTGACAAAACCAAAGTAATTAGAACAACGGAAAATATTATGTTTCCAAATCTAATATACAAAAATGTAAATGATTTAATTGATAAATTAGTTTAGTAATTCTGAAAGTAATATGCTCTAAGCTACGCATATAATTCAGCAGCTCTTGTTAGAAATCTGCATGCTGTTATGTATATTAGTGACAACTTTCATTAGAGGTGTAATATATATGCAGTAATAAATTACAAATAGCTAGGCTATTCTTAAAAAAATATCAAATCAGATTTGAACCATGAACACCTTTATCATTGAGCTGTGACAGCTAAGCAATGAAAACATACTTGTAATAAACTATAATTGTAATTTCAAAAGAGAAATTCTAAATTTTCGAAGCAGAGAATAGTAAATGTAGATACATATTCAAGTATAAGAGTACTGTACAAGAAAAGTAACTATTGTGCTTTGGAGTGTCCCTTACACAAAAAGAACACCCCTTCTTACCACAAATGACACCCGGCATTTCCGAACCCTATTCCAGCATAACAACTTGCCAAGTGCATTGCAGATCGAGCTTCCATGTCATCTTGGTTATACGTTGCTCTGGAAAGGGTAAGGAATCTTAGAAAAGCATGATCATTTTATTATTAGAAGGTGGGTGGGGAGTCAAAGGTGCATAGTTAAGCCCAATTTATGCAAAAAAGCAAGTTTTAATGCTGAAATTGTATCTATTTGAATAAAGATAAATCTATGATTAATGCAGGACTGTTCATGAACAGGAATGTAGCCTGTCCATTTTGATCCTAAATATTTGACCTTGACCTTGAAGGTGACTTTACACCTAATTCTGTGTCAAGTCTTGTAGTGTTTAACAATCCTTGTAAGTTTGAAGGAAGTACCATGCATATAAAGTAGTAACCAAATGTATGAAAGAGTGACTAACAGACAGACAGAAATTCTGAAGCCTGAAGAACATTCGGATTCAAATACATGACATATCTGCAGGTTAAATTGCTTGACATGCAATTGTAAACAAATTTACTTTAGGTAATCTACATATATTTTCTTTATCTATTCTCTTATCTTGATGACTAATGTACTTTTAGAACTTTCCTGTTTCAGATAGTCTGACTTACATTAAACCCTAATACAAGTACCATTATCTCATTCTTTTGAAAGGGAAACATCACCGGGAAATACATGTAGTCATATTATTAATATCTAATAATAGGGTATATAATGATTTATGGTTTTAAAACTGATGCTATATACCACAAATGAGGAAAATTAAATTAAAATTGGAAAGAAAAACTTACATAAATATCATACGGAATTTAGATAAAGAAATAAAAAACATTGAAAGAAATGGGAATGAAAAATAATTCATCTTTTATCATGTTTATAAGCAATTTGTCATCTGCCATAATCGTTAGAATATCTTGTCTTCAGTACTTTTTAATATAAATATATATCATTGACTATTATTCTGCAAATATCGGCTTTATTGGCTTTGTGCAAGCAGGTCTAAAAGCCAGCTTTCAATGAAGGAAACAAGAGTTAAGAATAATTAATTGAGAAAAATTTAAAATCAATGGCATTTAACTTTTCAGAGATGTCCTTGATAAATGTTAAAGATTATGTCTGTAGTTACAACAAGTTTCATATACTAAAGATTTCTATATGTTGTTTCTGAAAAATTAAGAATCTTCAAAGAAAATATTGTGTTGAGTTAGAACTTAAATCAGGTATTGTACATAATGGTACTTAGAAATGAAAATCATTATATTAAAAGCAAGATAAATGATAGACATTAGTTTTACATATCTACATACAGAATTAATTGCACAGAAATTATACAAAAACAATGCAAAAATAAAGCCAAATGTGAACAAAAATCTATGCTCTCAAGACTTATGTCCATGCATATAAAATGTTTCGGACAAATTCATACAGTACTAGGAACATGTAGTTGACTTAAATCACTATATTTAAGCAAAACAACTACAACAGAATCCAAGTGTTAGTTGTGCATTAAAAAAGCTCAATCAAAGCCACAAACTTGCTAACTGTACATGAACTTTAATTCAATTAAGATTATCTCAAGTATTCACATTCAAAGTCCTTTTTATTCTATGTTGGACAAAGACTGGCATTAAGGCATGTAGATATGGACAGAGAGAAGAAGGGTGGCCAAGAAGACAGGCAAACAAACTTTAATATCCAAGAGGCATGAAATGACTCTGCTGACACTTGTCTTTCATCTCATCAATACTGTTTGATTCAATTAAAAAAAAATCTTACCAATATTGCCCCAAAATATTTGAATGACTTAAAGGTATGAAGTGTACCAAAAAATCACTGTGTCTCCTAAGCGATGCAAAGCCCTAGCAATTGAAAGATTCAAAATACACAAAATAAGTTTTTTCTTTTTAATCATTACTTCAAATATTTCATCAAATTTTGTTTATAGGAATATAAGTTCATGTACAGTTTTGCTGAGTAAAGAAATGCTGTGATCACACACTGAGCCAAAAATGACTCCAAACCAATCTTACCAAAGGTGTACCCCAGCATTACCGAATCCTATACCGGCATAGCATGAAGCTAAACCCATAACAGACCGCGCCTCTTTATCTGATGGGTCATATACTGCACTAAAATAAACGGTCTGACAAATCAAAATTTACAGGTTATACTTCACAAAATATCCACACAAAAATTGATTAACTTACTATCTACATGTATTTTTGGAAATTGATATTTACATGTACCTGCAGTAATCATTCAAAAGAGAATACATGATAATCTTTAAACAAGAATACCATTTTCTCAATGTTTACTTGATTTTAGAAAATTCTTTAACTGAAAAAAAGCAATGGGAAAAAAAAAAGAAAAAAAAAAAGAATTCATCCCTCAGCTCATATAATGTATAAAGAATTTCTGCATTTTTAACTACATGTATATAACCTTAAATGATTTCGGTAGGACAAGGGGGAAGGGATGATAACAAAATTGGGTACAATCATATGCAAAGTTTCTTTTCTACATAAATAAGTCATCCCAAAAGAAAACATTCTTCTACATTATTCTTACCGTTTGAGATACTTTGCGGTCATTGTAAGAGCATGCTTTGACCAGATATCACTGATTGGGTTACATCCCTGGTAGGCCGGTCTTAAGTTTGGATTGGCTGGGTATGGTACCCTCTCATTGTATGGGATAGCCGTAAATGATTCAATAGCATGGCTGAAAGGAAAAAGTAAAAGAAAATGGTTTTGTACATATAAAGCATAGACCCTTTCACATTGAGTTGGAAGCTCAGTTCAGAGGGACAAACATTATAGATTGTGCATGCACCAGTGATTGTCGTTTGATTGTCATGATTGGTATAAGATGTTTTCTGAGAACGAAAATAACATAATTTCATGAAATATCAAATGACATCACTGGTGCATGCCCAATGTATTGTTTGTCCCCCAAAACTGAGCTTCAAATTCAGTACTTCAGATCTTTTGCTACATTCAGAATAGTAAACATATTTGAACCTTGCAACTAGAAAATCTCTGTGTATGTACTATGTTATTGTATAAAAAATGTGTAAAGATCTGCTTGTACAAAAGGCTGTATTTTCAAATTGTCCTATCTTAGTGTAAGCAAATTAAAAACGAACAATGTCATTCAAGGTCTACCAGTAAAGTGAAATTACTTTGACCTTTATATTATAACATGTAACTATAAATTTTGGAATTTGACTGATGAATGGATAAAGGTGCAACAATGCCTATATAGGTCCTGCACTTCACTTGGACATGTTGGAAGAAGAACATTAAGATGGATGAAAACAGTGATTTTTGTCCTAGATTACTTAAAAACATCACATTTACCTGTACATAGTGAAAATCAATGCTGATGTTATTACATTGAAACAGAAAATTGAATGTTTCCATCCTATACATACCACAGTACATCAATTCCACTGTAGGCGGTCACTCTCTCCGGCATCTCTAATAAATGTAGAGGATCAACAATGCCTAGAGTGGGCCGCAGAGCTCGATTGGATATTCCTAAACAGATAAAAAAGCATAGGACAATCTTACAACACCTGCTTTAAATTACATAAAGCTCTGATAGACGACCAAACAATCTCAGGTATGTAAACTTACATACACAAAAAATATACATGTGAAATCAAACATCATCAACCATTAAATTCTGATTTCCTCTATAAATGACATTTTAACCTGGTACCTGTCTTAGCTTTCATTGGGAGGTAATCAAATACAGCGGTTCCTGTAGTCTCACTTCCAGTGCCAGCAGTCGTGGTTACTGTCAATACAAAAAACATAAGATATCAAGAGGCCCAAGTTGGGCTATATTGCTCACCTGGATAAACTTCAGTCATCACATTGATTTCAAAAAGATTCTAAAGGTTCCTTAAAGTGATATTAGAACATATGAGATAATACTTTTACCTAAAACTTTCCCTAAAAATAAACCATAATACGCCAAAAATTGTTTTCAGCTCTTGCCGCACACATACGTAAATCAGTTTTGAAGTTGCTATTTTTAGCCATTTACAGAAACCCTGATTCTAAAAATGAGCACTTACGGTAAATATGATGGAGACACTGATGACGTAGAAAGTTGTACACGAAAGACGAAAGTAGTATAAACAATGCAATGTACCGTTGAGGTTTTGAAGCTGAGTTCGCATTTAATTTGCTCAGTTTCACATCTTTTGATGATTTCTTGATCATGTCGAGGATTAATATGTAAATGTAATTTGCATGCGACCGAACATCTGTCCGTGAGAAAAAAAGGGGGGAGGGGGAAAGGGTCTTGGGATGGACGATTTCACACATGATGTCACATCATATTTTCTGTCTGTTCTATTTTACTGTTTGTTCTAAACACGCACTATTTGAAACAATGGTTGAATATACAGCCCGACGTGTTTCAAACACAGAAAGGGGGGGGGGGTAACTTGGAATACGTGCGACTGGAGTTTCAGACCGGGAGGCCCCCTGCCCATTCTTTTATTGAGCTTAGTACAACATAGTATTACCTATATTCATATTGTCATATACATTCACTTTAATGAAAAATGACAGATGGAGATATCTTTGGCATAGACGGATTCAGGATACTAAAATAGGGAGGGCGGATCACAGTGAACACCGAAAACAATCTTTCTGAGAAGCGTAGAAAGGGGGTGAGGGGTATAATAACTAAAATATTAATTTATTTTTACATATATTTTTTTAAAATTCATCTTTATAAATAATTATTTCAAAATTCACCTGCATTGGTACAAGGGATTATAGGATAGACCTTATTTCACGAGCTCCTCATTGGGTATTTAAAACACTCAGTAAATTTTAATATTATCCTGAGGAGGTCGATGTCATGGAATCTATTTTGATTAAAATAAGGATCTATTCTATCAATATATATGGTCACAATTTTAGGGATTAACAATGAAAAACGATTCGACATTATTCTTTTTTTTTCTAAATCATTAAGTTATGGTCACAGCTAGCGGTTTTAATGGAATAACATAATAATATATAAAAGAACGAAGCAATAAATTTATATCTGAAAACATTTTTGAAATACGTTTTCATGAGAGGCAATTGATGATAGAAAAGATTGGAAGATCTCTCTCTCTCTCAACGTTTCAAAACGGACAAATGTGCGTGTGCCGGTGTGTGTGTGTAGGGGGGGGGGGGGGGGGGGGGGGTACCCCTGCAAACCACGATCTAATATTCGGCATGTGCTAGATCCATAATTCCATATGTAGATACAGAATCTATCAAAAATATTGGCCAGCACGATTATTTTTCTTAATCAGAATATAACTTCTTCTGTCCTGAACCTACAGGTGATCGCCAGCCATGAGCATGTTTAGAAATGGTGCGCCCTTTATTTATTTATTTTTATTTTATTATATTTATATATTTAATTTTTTTTTTTTTTTTTTTTTTTTTTGCTCAATAAATAAAAAACTATGTTTTATATATTGATTTTTTTATTCTTGAAACGGTAAACACATGCGTATACACATGTGCGTGAACAGGCAATCACTTTGTCGTGTACAACTTATGACGTCATTTACTGAGATCCACGAAGAATACAGTCGATCCCGAAAATTTATTGGGTAAATTGACAAAAATGTTGATTTCCTCTAAAACCAGGATTTTTTTTCTGTGGTTACAGCATGAAAAATTTCATTTTAAAAGAGCTAATGCTATATACTATTTTCACATATGTTCTAATATCACTTTAAAAAAAATTTACTTCCGTTTTGTAAATTTTAAAATGCAGATTAATAATCTTCAAACCTTCCTTTTTAATTCGTTCATGTTCAAATAGCATCTTACTGGGTTTTTTTTATTCATTATAATATCATCATATGGTGTCCTAATTAAATTAAATGGTAAGATAAATAGTACAATTTTCAATAGTCCATTTTCCAGAAAATATTTATGACCGTTATAAACCTTGATTTTATACACACAGACACCAGACATCACATCATTTGGCAAATTTTTCAATTGTGACGTCACATCTGATCGCACTGTCTTGAAGCACCTTGATGTGTTGTCATGCTTTCTATTTTCACGTCACAATGAAATTATCGCCAAATTTTGAGATGTCTGGTGTCTGTCCACCTTATGAATCTATTGGAAAATCAGCTATTATGACAAGAATCAAAATCAAAAATCTCAAAGATGAAATAGGATACTGTAAACGAAGTTATTTTTTTGCTGGGGGAAATTTTCACGAACTGACCACTGTAATAGTACGCGTTGGGGTAATTTTGGTGAAAATGGGTGTATTCCCTTTGATCTTTTATTGTGGTTGTCATTTTCACCTGGGGGTTATTTTTCTGATAATAATACAATCAAAAAAAGAGTGAAAATTACCCCCACACGAAAATTTCCATGTTTACAGTTAGGGCTGTCGCGATTCACTGCGGTTCTCGATTCACCGCGGTTCTTGATGACGGTTCGATACACGATACAGGAAGAGGCCGTATTTTGATTTACGGTTAGTTTTCAGCATTTAGTTTTATCTTAAAAAAATCAACATGGCGATGCTCAACGCCGAGTCGTCACAGAAAACTTTAAAAGACACTCCAGTTTTCTAGTCAATACAATAATTCTCAAAGCATTCAAGTCATGAATGACCTTAATTTGCTGTTGTTAAACTTGTTTTATTAAAACATCTGATGAATTACAGAAATGCTGTCATATCTACATTAAAAATGATGTATCGTGATACGAATCGTATTGTGAGTAGATATCGTGATACATATCTTATCCTGAACTTAGCGTATCATGACAGCCCTATATTTACAGTAAAAGAGCAAAATGACCTACTTGCTATCAGAGGTTTAAGTTGATGGGTTACAGGTAATCCTTTACCGACCGGAGCATTCACATAATCCAGTAGTTCTGCAGAGGGATTGGTCGAATACAAATTAGCAGCTTTACACGTATCCATTACAGAACCCCCTCCTACAGCAACAAACACATCAAAATCTTCAGACTTGGCAAAGTTGATGGCATCTTCATAACTGGAAATTTAAAAGAACACAATCATAGCAGTAAATAAAATATATAGGTAGCAATGGAAGTTCCTTGATTTGAAATATTTCATTTCTTATAATACATTGACATGGGATCAAGCATTTAGTTGTCAACATTATTGAGTGTCCTCTCCCTTTATTTTCTAAATCCTTGATTCTACCATTAAAGATGCCATTCTTGTAAAATATCTAGATGTTGAAGAAGAAACACATTTTTTTTTTTAATTTGGCCTCATCGGTTATATACATTTATTTCATGCAATGCATGGAACATGCGCCTTTGCTTATATGAAAAGAAATAGCTCTAGACTATACATGTGTGTAGTTATTTATTGTAATATATAATGGAACCTCTCATTTCCCAGTACATAAATATATACAGTTTTCATGGTAACATAATAGTTTGGGTACCTCTCGTTAGTTGGTTCTACCCTGCATCTATCAAACAACTTGTATTTGACCTTGTTGTCATCTAAGGACTCTAACACAGTGTGTACTGGTTTCATGTTAACAAGCTTGCTGTCTGTCATCACACATACATTCCTACCACCCAGGTTCTGACAGTCCTAAAATAGATAGATTGATGAATATAAGTTGATTCAGGATAGGAGTGAGGGAGAGAGGGAGGATTAGATAAGTGAATGGATGATTGGAAAGAGGCAGGGTTGGTAGAGATTGATCAAGCTGTATATTTATATAGGACCAAAAGTTTTCCATCCAGTCAATCAATACAACTAGCTGAACATCACGCAATCACATACATGTAAATTTGTACTTAACGAGGCTGGGTCTAATTAGAAAATGATGAACTTCTACCCAAGGTATTTTGACCAAATTCGGATCATAAAATTGCAGTATTATAAAATTCATTTTATGGGAAAGAAAATAGAAGTTGACCGTTCAGTATTATGTAGGGGTCATCTCAAAGATAATGGCATCTTACAATGAGACCTTATGGGGTTTTACTGCAAAATTATGATTTTCCTCGTATTTTTCATGTTTCTACGCAAGAGATTTTAATAAAATTCATGTTATTTATTTGTTGTACTTCAAATATCATTTTAAGAAAAAGAAATTGAAATTTCACCGTCATCAAATTTTTCTAATTGTACACAGCCTCGTTAAAGAGTTAGATATGTTAATGACATAAAGCACAAAACATTTGAATAATGATATTAAACTTTTGTACATATCTGCATGAATTTAGCACTTGCTCTAAAATTCATTTAATAAAAATATAGGATCACAAATGATTTTCTATTTCATACGGTATTTATGAAACGAGTTGTGTGAATTTTACATCTCCGAGCCCTGGCGACATCATTTGAGATACTTTTTATCACATGAAATATAATGTAATTGATCAAAATAATGTCAAAATATTATAATTCTGACTTCATTTCTTTCAAATAACATGCCAACGTCGCCATTCCTATTGTGATGTCACAAAGGATCTCAGCACTTCACGCTCCCAAAGTGATATGTAAGTTCGTGTTATCATAAAATTTATGTAGGAAATGGCTTTAAGTAACTGAATAAAGGGTGTATCATGTGATAAACAAAATTATTGAACTTAAAGTCTAGTACGTCTTCAACATTGCTAGGCTCAAGAACAGTTTAATGTGTCTACTTCTCACATGACATTAAATTTTCTTGCTCTATACATTGCACTTGATATATCTAAAATTATAAAGAAATTATATAAATCATTAAATTAATTTTACCAGTCCAACTTCTCTCGTTACTCCCTCTCCATATCTGATGTTAGAGCAAGCCATCTGTAAAATGAAATAAAGTTAATTTTCAATTGGCAAATAAAATCACTCTCCTCATACCAGACTCTTCTTTTTTAGTACATGTACTAATCCATTCAATATTATGATCAAGTGAAAAAATAAAGTTTGAATTCTATTTCTAAATAGAAATACTTGTAAATATCAAATTAATATTCTGAATTTATAAGCTCCTTTGTTACATTCTTCAAAGATTATTTAAAAGTGATATTGAATATTTTAAAAATCTTAGGGGCTTATAATTTTGATGAGAATGTCTTTTATTAATACCTACCTCATAAGCAAACTCCTTCTGTGGTGGATTAGTTCCATAATTTGCTAAAATGATCAATAAACAAGTTTTTGTTAAAATGATTGACAAGAGAGTCATGGCAAAGATTAATTAAAAAGAATATATGGCAGATCAAGCTTCAAATTATAAGTCCAAGTCTTAGAAAACAGGATGGATTTCATAATATAAAACATTATAAAGACTGAAAGAAATATTTCTTAGATATCTCATGGTAACTTTGAAAATTTATGGTTGATTATCTTAGGAAATATTATCTTTTGATTTTCAGTATCATATACGTCATTGAAATTTGTTTTTGATCATAAAAAGATATAAATTCAAACAATTAAACACTCAAAGTATTATAATAAGAATCCAAAAAAAAAAAAAATCAAAGCATAGTTTATATACACATGTATGTAGAAATTCAATTCTATACCCTTTATAGAATGTGATAATGTAAGAAAGAAAACTCTATAGATTTTCAAGGTCATATAGCTCAAAGTTCAAGGACATATTTCTTTTTTGTTAAGTATTAATAACTAGTATCAATTTATCATATTTTGATTTGAGATTAAACCATTTTTATGCATGTATTTGAAAACAGTGAAAATAAATTATTCTTAAAAAAAACTTCATCTATAACTCTTTGATCTCGCTGAGGACTGCATGAGTTTATTACAAACTACAAAAGACGGAGTTGCATGCCATTTCTAATTATTTAACATCTGAATTTTGTAATTGTTTAATTAGGCACAGACATTTACATGTATATAACATATCTACTGAATAACGTTGTGACATGGAGAAAAACGATGGTGCCGTTCCTGGCGAGATCGAACCAGAAAATGAGAAACAACTATTGCAGCATATTTTAACGGTAGTCAATAGGCTTGACAATCGCATCAAGAACTTGGAAAATGATACCGCAAAAATTGAGGAAATAAGATCTTCAATATCGGCCTTCTCATCTAGAATTGAATCGTTAGAGAAATCGGTAGAAAAAATCTACAACCACATTAGCCAAATGGAAGCTGGTATTGAAGGGCTAGGTGCAGTTGTAAATACCGTCATCGACAAATGCGCACAAAATAAAAAGGATATCGGTTCGGTTGATACGAAACTTATAGAAATGGAAATGGAGATGAGGAAATCCGAAAAAATATATTTCGAAAACATGCAAAAACTACAAGAGAATGTTTTGGATCTCAAATGCCGCTCAATGAAGTACAATCTCGTTTTCTCGGGCCTAGAGTATCAACGCGATGAAAACGTTAAAGTTAAACTCCGAGAATTTATCAAAACAGAGCTTGGCTTAGATCAACACATTGACTTCGTCAATGTACATCGTTTTGGTTCACCGGGACTCAATAACGCCAGACCAATAGTAGCGAAGTTCCTGTTCAGATCAGATTTAGAAGTCGTTCTAAAAAACGCATACCGTCTAAAAGGAAAACAATTCGGGATAAATGAACAATTCCCTAGAGAAATCGAAAATCGCCGGAAACCCCTGTACCCCTTAATGAGGAAAGCAAAAAAGGAGGGCAAAAAGGTTTCTTTGGTGAGGGACCGTCTGTATATAGAGGGTAAAATGGTCCAGGCACAAGCAGGAACAGAGGACGAAACTGTAACACGAAATAAGGAATACAGAGACGTGTTATTTGACCGAGCGGTGAATAACCCTCAACTTCCGCCTCTTCCACCACGTCAATATAAACGAGCCAGAAGTGAGGACTCTGTGGATGATACGTCTAACTCACCAACACCATCAACTCCTCGATAGGACAGGCCAACAAGAGAACGTCCAAAGAATACAAAAACTCAGTATTTATCAATATCTAGCTTAAACGTCTGCGGGTTAAAAAGCAAATTACTCATACCTGAATTTCAAGAGTTAATCAAAAGTTACGATATATTTGTATGCATTGAAACTAAAACAGATCATTTCGACATAATTAATACCCCAACTGGATATAATTATTTTTCAAAAACTAGAAAAGAGTTTAAAAGGAAATCTGGGGGTATTGTCATTTTTTATAAGAACACTCTTGAAAAATATATTCAGTTTCCAAATTCTACTTCCGAATTTGTACAATGGCTGACGATCTCGAAATTCAATACCAACAAATTATTTGTCTTAGGTTGTGTTTATATACCTCCTGAAAATAGTATCTATGCATCTAACGAAAGCTTTGATGAAATTGAAAATGAATTAATACCGTACTTATCCGAAAACGTACCGATTACGTTGATAGGTGATTTCAATGCTCGGACAAGCAATTTGCCTGACTTTACGTATGTAGATGAGAATTTATTTGATATTTTAGACATAGAAAATGACACATATATACTATTGAATGATCATATAAACCTTACTTTGAACAATATCCCAGTAGAGAGATCCACACAAGATATTCAGCATGCTAATAACTTTGGCATAAAACTAATAAAGATGTGTCGTAATACAAACATGTATATCACCGCAGGAAGATTTGGAGCTGATAAAAATATAGGAAAGGTTACATGTAAAGACACAAGTATAGTTGATTACTTCATTGTTAACTCGTGTGTATTTAGTATGATAGAAGAGTTTGAAGTGATTGATTTCGATCCGTTATTCTCAGACGTCCATTCGAGGTTACATATCTTACTGCATATAGATGAGGAAATAGAAAAATTTGAACAAACCGATTTCCAAAGAAGGAATAAGAAAACAGTCAATTGGAAACCGGAAAAAGAAAATGTCTTCAAAGAAAATATCGATATGATTGACCAAGAAATAATACAATTATGTCACGTATTAGATGAAAATGATAAATCAAATGAATCAAAAATCAATACGATCAATGAAGAAATATGTAAATTATTAACAGAAACCGCATTAAAATCATTTGATAATGTTAAAAATAACAGAAATAATCAAATGAAACGAAAATTTAAACCATGGTTTACAAAATCGTGTCATGAAAAAAGAAAAATATTCCACGAATATAGAGAGAAATACAAACAAGATAAATGTGTTGAAAACAGACAGCGTATGAAGCAATCTAGTAAAGATTATAAAAAAGAGATAAACAAAAGCTTTGAAAAATACCAATTTGATATGGAAAAAGAATTACGAAATAAATCAAAAGTAAATCCAAGACAGTATTGGAAGATATTAAATAAGCTAAACGGGAAAAATGAAATATCAGAAATTAAGGCCTCTTTAAATGACTTATTTGAGTATTTTAAGGATATTAATCAAGGAGAAAACAATACAGAAGAGTTCAATATTCCAGATGACAATGATGATACTTTCGATACAGACATACTCAATGAAGCTATAACAGAAAAGGAAATCGATGATAGCATAAGAAATCTCAAGAATAACAAAGCCAAGGGATACGACGATGTTTCAAATGAGTATATAAAATATTCAGCCAATACATTCATGCCTTTATACGTCAAATTGTTTAACCTCATACTTAACACAGGTATAATACCAAAAGGTTGGGGTTATGGTATTATCCACCCAATATATAAAAAGAAAGGAGACCCCCAAAATCCTGAATCATACAGACCCATTACGCTTACGTCAGCTCTGGGTAAAGTTTTCACTTCTATCATTGATACACGACTGCGCCTTTTTGCCAATTCACATGAAATAATTAGCATGGCCCAAGCTGGGTTTAGAAAAGGCTTCTCAACAACTGATAATATATTCTGCCTATACTCTTTCATTCAACTATATCTTAATACTGGCAAAAAACTCTTCTGCACATTCATAGATTTTAGAAAAGCATTTGACACTGTTTGGAGAATAGGTTTATGGCAAAAGCTTCAGAACACAAATATCAAAGGTAAAATATTTAAAGTTATTTATAACATGTATGCCGATATAAAATCATGTGTTAGAAAACATTCAGAATGTTCTGATTTCTTTCCGTGTATGACAGGAGTACGTCAAGGAGAAAACTTATCACCATTTTTATTTACTATTTTTTTGAATGATATAGAAGAATTCTTAACACATCAAGGATTAACAGGTATGGAAGTCGTAGAAATAAAACTGAGAGAGGAATTACACATATTTATGAAAATTTTTCTGTTATTATACGCAGATGACACAGTTATACTAGCAGATACTTCTGAAAATTTACAGCTTACATTAAAAGCATTTGAAAATTACTGTAAGCACTGGAAACTAAAAATTAATGTCGATAAAACAAAAGTCCTCATTTTTGAAAGGCGCAGAAATAGAATAGTCAGACATTTCTTTATCAATGAAAATGAAATCGAAATAGTAGACTCTTATTGTTATCTAGGAGTCATGTTTAATTATAATGGAAATTTTTTAAAGGCACGAAATCACCTTGTTGGGCAGGCTGAAAAAGCGCTTTATGCTTTATATACTAAACTAAGAAATATCTCCATTCCAGTTGATCTTCAATTAAAACTATTTGACAATCTGGTAGCTCCAATACTCTTGTATTCATCAGAAATATGGGGTTTCGAAGATAAAACTATAATAGAAAAGTTACACCTGAAATTTTTGAAAAACATACTTAAATTACGTTCATCTACACCAAACTATATGGTGTATGGTGAAACAGGACGGGTACCGATGGATATCAAAATCAAAATTCAGATGCTTTCCTTTTGGTCAAAACTATTAACGAATAGTGAAAACAAATTATCAGGAATTCTATATCAACTACTTTACAATCTACATGAAACAGGCCGTGGAAGGTTTAAATGGATAGAATATATTAAAACAATACTAAATGATATCGGTCTTAGTTACATTTGGTCGTCACAGACACCTTTGAGTAAAATTCAAATAAAAACTGAAATCAATCAGCGAATGAAGGATCAGTTTTACCAAACTTGGTTCTCTGCCATAGAAACATCTTCAAGAGGGTCGTTTTACTCGCTTTTTAAATCAGAATTCAAATTAGAAAACTATTTGATTAATTTAAGTCAAAATCAAAGACTGTTAATATGTAAATTAAGATGTAGTAATATCAAATTTCCAATAGAACAAGGTAGATGGCAAAACATACCGAGATCCGAAAGACGATGCACGCTATGTAATATTAATTCAGTTGGAGACGAATTCCATTATTTATTTTCATGTAATAACGAAAATATAAAAAAATTACGCATTAAGTATATTCCAAGCTACTTCATATCGAATCCAAACGTAGGGAAAATGGTCGGACTCCTCTCATTTTGTAACATACCAGTATTAAATAACCTTTCTAATTTCATCTTTAATATTCAACGCTTTTTTTAAAGCAGTACATGCATGTAAATTGTATTTGTTTTATACATGTAATCATATATACTACCAATTGTCTTAATGTTACTTTTATCCAGATAATGAAAATGTTAATTCAACATCGATTATATACAATTCTTTTTTTTTTTTTTTAAATTGTTTATTTATGTATTGACTTTTAATTGATTTCCATGTTATGAAAGATTTTTTGCATGTGTTGTCACTTTGTCATGTCATCATTATACATGTATGTTGTTCCTCTTGTTGCACTTAACAGTGCCAGAGTGTATCAATAAAACTGCTTCAAACTGCTTCAAACTGATCTCCATACCTCTAATTTGCATGGAAGACAGGACTGATAATGAACTGCAATAAAAAGAAAATTATGCATGTATACTTTTGCATACTCGATCTGCATTGTGTAGTTTTACTCATTCTTAGTATTTGAACTATCAAATAAGTTTCAGGAAGTAAATTTAACAGAAAGTACATTGAAGCTACTTACTTTTTGTTAAGAAGACAACGAATAAAGTTGTCACTTGCTCTTTTACAGATCCCAGCCATGTTTCTTGCTGTGCGGTGTTCCGAATTCAGCCGATCTACTTTTTAGCACTTTGACCTACTTTTTAACCCTACGCACGAACGATTTCTCGCCACTTTCAAACGTGACAATTTTTCGTTTTAATCTTGAAAAAAAATTATATAATAATATGCAACTGTCACTACGGCCTCAACGAGTGTGTGAAGGAATCATAGAATTTACTTCTAGTTATCAGAGATAAGATAAACCAGGAACAAAGCGGGATAACTCTAATTTCACATTCAAGTTTTATATAAAAAGAGGCGTGAGTTTCACTTGAGTACCTCTCACTCAAGATACAGAAGATGAGTAAGTCATTTGAAGATAATTTGAAGTAGATGATTGACAAATATTTACATGATAGCCACAGATGTTAACTGCTAAAAGTGCACAAAGTCTACAGTAAGATGAATCATATTTTATCTGTCAGTATCAGTCGGAGGTAGTATATAGTAGCTGTCCGTACTAGCTGGCTGCATGAAATTCATCATGTATACCTTTATCACAGTTGTTCTACATTGTTACATTCAATTTTTATAAAGGGAATCATTGTAGCGCATTGTTTAAGACTAATTTTCATTATGGATAGTTCCTTGAATTACTCCAAGGTACGAAAAGTATTGATGAATTTCTTTATATAAGCTTACAAAATGTATAACAGTATAATGCTTTGATTTTTTTTTAGATTTATTGTTTGATTCTTAAAAGAATTTGTGTGCAATATTGTTATTTGAATTCATCTTTTTTATGATTGTCAAAAAAGTTAAAGGTAATTTAAACATATTTATTCATGGAAAATTGCATGTATATATAAATGACAAGAATGAATGAAGGGATCTGAAAAAAAAAGCGCAACACTTGTATAAATTCATCTCCCGATATGCATATATAGATAGGCAGTCATTTATACAGTAATTAAGCTTGTCTTAGTTAAGGAAAGTATATAAAGATGAATGAAAATTTAAGAATTAATGAAACGATTTAAGAATTAATGAAACGATTTAAGAATTATAATGAAACGAAAAGTTAAAGTTTAGAATCATTTGTTGCAAAATCAGGGTGACATAAATCTTGTGAGACATTTTTCATGGCTTTTTCAAAAACTTTAAAAGACACTATGAAATTTGAAAACTTAAGCAATGGAATTTATGAAGATTGTTATTTAGTATATATTCCTAAAATTGAAAATCGTTTTTCCATATCTTTGGGCCAGAAATTGGCAGTATTATATAGTTATGAGTATATCATAAAACAATGGTAGAAAATGGTTCATTGAGTATGTGAGAAATTATACTTTTTGTAAAAGGTATTAGTTTAAGATGATATACATGTATAGCAAACATGTATCTCTACATTATGCATTTCATAGGGAACAGACAGGCATTAGGTATTTCATATCTGAATAAAAATATGAAACTCATGTAATGTAGAAGATGACAATATATTTAGCTTATGCAGAGGAGTACTGAAATGAAAAAGGATCAGTGTTATAACAAGACTTAAATCTGCCCAAAAATAATACAATTTCAAAGCACTTTATTCCTTTTGTCAAGTTGATGTAAATGTTTTAAAGATTAAGTACCTCAAAGGCTCTTCAAAATCTGGGGAAAATTGAAGACACTTTCTGACACTGATGATCATAGATAGATATTTAAAAAAAACATACAAACATGCTAATTTTATGTAGAAATCGATGGAAAACTCACATGAAAACTGTTAAGAAGGCATTGTTCCCTCCATTTTGCCATCTATAATTATTTAATTTCATCATTATGAATTCTTTCAGAAGAATATTGATAGTAGTGTGACAGCTCAGAATAAAGCAAAAAAATCAAGGAAAAATGGCTTTAAAGTGAGGTAAGAGTTTATTCAGAGTAAAGTGTATATGATGACATTTATTATTTAATGTAATTATATAACTCATCTATTGTAGTGAAAAAACTGCAGATTTATTGGTAATAACAGTATTTAGATACTGTAGATTGGTTATTATTCGTCAGATACCAATTTTCGTCAGTGCCTTCCTTGACGAAATTACATACCGACGAATATAAATACTCCTGTCAAAAAATAGATTGTAGTAAGGAAAATTTGATTCAGTCTCTGGGGGGAGGGAGGAAGAAGCTTAAGGTTCCGAGTTTTAAGACATTGTTAAATAGTGTTATTACGGCACGAAAATGGCAAATTAATGAAAACTGAATATGAACACAAAGTCGCATATATTGTACTTCTAATTACAAAATAATATGTTTTCACAGCAAGGTAGGTGATATACATGTCTCTAATTGTTTGTTTACTGATAAGTGTTAAACAAACAATGAAAACAAACACATACGACGGATTTGAGAAGTTGACGGCGCGGATCTTAATGTTAAGTTGGCTTTTGAACAGACGAATTTACATTTTAGGAACCCTTGGATGACAAATTTACGTACTGACGAAATGGTCATTTTTTTAACGAATTGACAAAAATTGGTACTGACGAAAATAAAGCAATTTACAGTAGCACTTTTTTGTTGAACATACATAATCAATAATTAATTTCTCATCTGTGTACATACTTTCAAAGTTTGTGCATGCATATTGGAAGATTATGTGTAAATTGCAATTTTCTCCTTTTCTGCAGTCAGAAGCTACATTCTCCATTAATGGCAGAGCGAAGTTTTGGGCAAAGTAGGTTTTATGAATCCTTGAATTCAGAAAGCAACATTCAGTTCAATGATGTATTAGAGAGAGACAAAGAATTAAAAAGTTTGCGTCCCTCCAAGCAGCTTCCAAAATGGATCTGGAGACTCCTAGTACACATTCTTGGAATAAAGCGCACCGGAGAGAAGAGGGTACCTTGCCTCTCAATCGTGCTTCAAGGGATATTTCTATTATTAGCCTGTACTTTTACGATTACTGGGATGGTTCACACGGTTTACGACATTCAAAGTAAATATTCTCAAACGACACTTGTGATTGGCTGTGTGAATATACTCATAGGATTTGGTTGGATAGCGTTAGGAATATACTCTCAGAAACTTGCCGCTAAATTATTCACCAATCGTAATTTTGCAGAGAGTGTGAGAATTCATTCCAGAACTTTCTTCAAGATAAGTGCCGCAGGACTCCTGCTTTTTCTCAGTACAGGTGCTGTGGCGTTAAACTGCTACAATGATTTCAGCATATTTGGACCCAATCATTGTGATAAAATCTTCCTACATCAAGCTGTTTGTCACGTCATGTACGGATCACATGTGGCATTTAGTGTGATGTCACTGGTGTGGAATGTACTTGTGGGATGTGTCCTTCTGTCTGTCTGTAGGACACATACAATAGGTAGGTAGGTCAACTTCATGTGTCAGTATGTATGTTTATAGTGGCCTCTATCCATTCAAATAATTGTCACTTCCATGTTTTTGGTAAAAAAAAAATCAACTTGTCTATTTGTATGTTTAGTGTAGACAGAAAAGATCTCAGTTTATTTTTAATATTTGATGAAAGTACTTTTATCATATAACATCATTTTTTAGTATTGAAACTTGAGTAACTTAACCATATTAACATAGAAATTGATTTATACATGTACATGCATAATGCAATATATATAAAGTGTTAAGATTTCAAGGGTTTTTTTTTACAGACAAGTAAACCTAAATTTTGTTTAGATAAAACTGTAAATTTTAAAAATCATAGATATATATGATAGGAATGCAAGAAGATCTTCTATTATAATATTTTGAGTATGCATTGTACACTTTAAATACATTAAATATTTTTTGCATTTTCATCTCCTTTATCAAAAGGTATTCGTAGATTTATCAAACAACTTGAAGATGACGCTAAGATTCTTGATAACATGGTGGAGACTGATCAGACACATATGAATTTTATGTCGGCCAATCATGGGGAGAGTAAGTACTATGTGCCATAGCAATTTCTCATACAAAGTGTGCTGTGTTACCCTGTTATTATTCGGGGGCATATAGTTTTTGTCCTGTCCGTTTGTCTGTCTGTCTGTCTGTTTGGCTGCAGAAACTTTAACCTTGGCCATAACTTTTGAATGGTAAGGGATAGGGCTTTGATATTTCACATGTGTATTTCTTGTGACAAGACCTTCCATGGATACCAAAATTTTTTTACCTTGACCTTGAAGTTTGCTCTACTGTATTTTTGAAAAACTTTAACCTTGGCCATAACTTTGGAATGGTAAGGGATAGGGCTTTGATATTTCACATCTGTATTCCTTGTGACAAGACCTTTCCATAGATACCAAAATTTTTTACCTTGGAGTTTGACCTACTTTTGAAAAACTTTTGAAAAACTTTAACCTTGGCCATAACTTTGGAATGGTAAGGGATAGGGCTTAATTTGATGTTTCACATGTGTATTCATTGTGATAAGACCTTTCCATGGATATCAAAATATTTGACCTTGTGAGCTTAGCCTTTGAGTTTGACCATTATACAATTTTTTATTGACAAAGATGCCGACGGGGGCATTCGTGTTCTACAAACACATGTTTTTGTTTTTTTTCGTTTCTGTGACCACTCATGGAGGGATTTGCATACAGTATGGTATTCAAATCGAAAATAGACTATTAATTTATCAACGAAAAAGGAATTATTATAACATCCTCACCATGCTCACGTAGAGAACCAAGTCAAAATTAATTCATGCAATTAGTTTATTTTTTAGAAAGTGATATTTTACAAATACATGTATTAACAAAAATGAAAAAGATGGAACTTTATATACATGTAACATGTAATTAAACATGTTAAAAGTATGATCTATAGCAATCTTAAGAACTGATTCAAAGAAAGTGTTTTACAAACATACTGAAAAATTGTACTTTAAGCCAATAAATAAAAGGGAAAAAGCAAAGGGTAACATAGCTTTTTCTGTACGAAGGTTCATATTGC
Organism: Pinctada fucata; assembly: GCA_028142955.1. Lineage (NCBI taxonomy): Eukaryota > Metazoa > Mollusca > Bivalvia > Pterioida > Pteriidae > Pinctada > Pinctada fucata. The sequence continues at coordinate 39,188,742 of AP027109.1, read as the reverse complement.
TGTAATAGACCTTGAATAATGATATCTGCCTATCAAAATTCAAATCTGCTTTAAACTGTGTGATGCAGTATAGCTAGCTGTAATTTCTATGCCCCATAATAGGAGATATAGGAGCATATAAAGATAAGGGGTCATTTATAGTATTTAGCAAATACATCTTGCTATTACTCATAATGGCAGATTTGTTTTCTTGTAATGATTATGGCCTGAAGCTTTAATTAAAATTGATATTTGTGATCAACTAATTATAAAAAGTATGTAAATGTACATCGACATTAGATGGACTAAACATGTATGTTGAATGAAGAATGCCATTTTAAACGAAAATGTATGAAATCATACTTTCATTGAATTCATTTTCTTCACTTACTTCCATGGCTTTAATTTCAGCTTTAGGTAATACAGCACTTTCATGTTTTGTTAGCTTCTTCATTAATAGCTTAATTGTATTTTCAGTTCCCATTACAGAATCTCTTTGCACCATGGGTAGTTCGGGTATTGTTTGCACATAATGTTGTGAAATACTGTTCTATATGCATGTTTTTATCTTTTGATCACATCAAATCCTTACGTTATAGTTATCTATAGGAAGTGCTTTATGTGAATGTTTGAAATACAAAACATTCCATGTTAATCCCCCATTATTTATGATAGTTTAAGGAACTCTTTTTCATATGTCTGTTATGCAGATATATTCTTAAAAAATGTTCATATTGTGCATGTATTGTTGTTTGAAGTGCTGCATATCATCCTTGAAATAGTTTTATTTTCCCTTCACTTAAAATTTTAAGGGAGCCATAACAAATGTTGATGGAGCTAATGTCACAGCCTGAGCATCAGCGTTGGTTGCATGGACGAAACTTTAAACTCATGGCTATATCTCATGAACTATAAGGGAAAGAGCTTTGGTATTTCTTATGTTGATTCCTCATGACCAGACCTTTCATTTGAGCCTGATAACTTAATTAGACCTAGTGACCTTGACCTTGCATTTATCGTAATTGAATCTGCTAAGTTAATGAGTATTGGAGTTTGACCTACTTTTAAAAAACTTTAACCTATGTATAAAGCTACATCTCATAAATTATAAGGGATTGGGCTTTGATATTTCACATGTATATTCCTCATTTTGGACATTTTTATTTTGGACCTTGATCTTTGACCTGATGACCTTTATGTAGATGTAGATTCCTCATGACCAGACCTTTCATTTTGGACCTTGACATTTGACCTAATGACCTTTTTTTTAAGTTTAACTACTTAAAAAAAACTTTAATCTGGGGCTATATCTCATGAACTATAAGTTGTAGTGCTTTGATATTTCACAATTCACATTCCTCATTTGAGACCTTTCATATGGGACCATGACCTAGTGACCTTGACCTTGGAGCCTTACCTACTGTTAAAAAACTTTAACCTGGGCTATATCTCATGATATGTAAGGGGTAGGTTTTGATATATTTACATATAGATTTATCATGACCAGACCTTTCATTTAGGACCATAACCTTTGACCTAGCATTTCAATTATGACTCCTTGTTTCATACTGCATGACTGTATAAATTATACTTGAAAATTTTAATTCTCCTATTATTTTTCCATTCTTTAGGGGACAACCACACTAAGTTGTGAGATTAAATCTTATATTGTCACTCTGAAAACATCCTGGAATAAAGTGATACCTAGTGCATGACTGATTAAATGATTTATTTAAAAATTCATTACAAATTTACTGTCTGCCTTTTGGATTTCACTGCTGAAAATTTTAATTTGCATGCATGTACCAAATGCACTTATGATAGAAGACAATGAGCAAAGTGAAGCTTTATACCATGATTTGCCTATGAGATGGCTTCCATTAGATTTGCTTATTGATCACTATACTATAGTTAAGTCCATAAAACTTAGCCTAGCCTTACGCATGAGGATGATTTTGTTACAGTTAGAGTGATGACAGAAATTCCTATCTTTTCTTCTTTATATAAAGCTTGTGTTCCATCTGGGATGGCATCTGATAAAAATTCTTTATTATGCTATGAAATTCCTATATAATCTTTATATTGAAAGGAATAAATTATTTCTTAACATATTTTATGTTGTGAGGGACAAATGGCATTATATTACCACGTCTGGGGCATAGATTTAGAGATATTCTCTTTATATACTGTATATCTAGTTGTCTCTACTGAATTGCATGGGCCACAAAGAAATTATTTGATGCATTTTGTGTATACATGTACTTCTCATTTAGGGCATCATTTATCAAAATTTGAATAACTTACAAGTACGGATAGTATATAATGCCTGCAGATGATCTAGATTTGATAAATTGTTAATGATATTGAATTTTCATTTTTGAAGTTCTATTATCACTTTCTCTAATGATTTTTTGGTACAGATTCTGAATGGTTTATGTGGGATGACAGTATCAATCAAACAGACCTGGATGAAGCAGCGTTACTGAACAATGGACCACCGAACAAGTATCTCCCTCCTCGTGAGCTTCAGAGCTCAGTCTCCACTGCAGAGGCTCAGGACTCGGAAACTGTAGAAACAGATAACAGAGACCAAGAAAATGAGGTAGTCTTTGATACTGTATTAGGCGTGAATTTGTATGTACTGTCTCAATATACAGAATATTACATGTTTAAGAAAAATATTCTTTTTGCAGTAAAGTGAGTTGCAATATCATCAAAAGTAACACTTAAATCATCGCAAACTGGAAAAATTCATGAAGATGGATTATCAAAGATATACTCTCTCTCTCCTTTTGCAACTAAAACTTTTCAAGAAATATACTGTATTACTTCATGATTTGTGTCATCTATTCTAATTTTAAAAGAATGATGAGGTTAAAAACAAAGAGGATGTAGAAGAATTTAGCTCAGAGAAAAAGAAGGAGAAAGAAAGGCCTAGATACTTGACTGAAGGAGAACTACTGAATTCTTACTGGAAAATATCAGTGAGTGGGAAGTATCAGTAATTTAACTTGGCTGAAGTATTGTAAAGGTTGATCATGTCCTATTTATACGTAAGCATGTACATCAAATTAGATTGGAAAGCATATATATTTTTCTACTTTCTATTTGATTATTTCCTTGCCTGCCTGGGCACAATTTTGTGCCTATTGAATAGTAAAATTGATAGGGCATAACTTAAGCTTTATTTACAATGAGAGCATGTTAATTGCCTTTGCCATCTGTTCATTATGGTCGACCAATAGACCTTTTTCATATTACTGTTAGACTTGCATTTTAGACGCTGCAAGACCCAACATCACTACTTTTGATGTTATTTCTCATTGTGATGTCATATATTCAGAAACGACGTCACAGTTAAAAGTTACGTCAAATGTTGTCATGTCGGGTCTTAGAATGTGTAAAATACAAGTCAACTGCGGTAATGTGAAAAAAGTCTATAGTTGTCTAACATCTTCCCTAAATCTGTTCATTACATGGATACTGTTACAGTTACAGATCTTGATTGCATGTCCTGTAACTTTCATGTTACTATGTTGTGATTAGAATGTGAATATTGTCATAAAGGTCAAGGTCACTGTAAGGAAAATGTAACTGAATTTCTTGTATCTGGTACATCGCTTCAAACGTTCCTCCTACACAACTCCTCTTACACTAATACCTTCAAAAAAGGTTAGTCACATTTAAGTCCCAATTTATAATTAGGATTTTGTTATGGTTTGTAAGCATTTCTTCATTGAGGAGTACTAATTTAACATCAATGTGCCAATTACCAGGAAGAAACACAATGATCAATATTTTTGTTAAGAGTATAATTATTACTTTGTCTGTTCATCTTTTAGAACAGAATGAGAATAACATCCCAGTATCTCCAGCGATGGTTTGCTAGCTGGTCCATATTTGTGTTTATATGGTGTGCCGACTTCATAGTGTACTGGTTAAGTAACTCGGCCACCATCATCGACATCCTGGAGTTTTCTATACCCCTCATGCTTCTCTTCATCCTTACTGTGGCCTATGCGGAATGTAATGGAGAAGGCCAGAGGATGATAAGGGTAAGATATACAACTTGGTAGACGTGAGAATGCAAATACACATGATATAATTGTAACATATATCCTAGACTTACATTCTACGGGTATTTGCAACTATAAAATCATACAATTTATGCCAGCAAATTTGTTAAATACAAATTATGTTATTCCCATAAGCATTTTAATTAAATTTCCAGAGATGCTCATATTTTGACATCACTGTACGGCATTGCTAAGCATGTGATGTTGTTGTTGATTTTAAGGCATAATATACATTTATAGCCCTGTTGAGAGGGAGACATGACAATTTGTTCAACCCAGAAAAATCATTTCGCCTGAGGAATATGTATGTGATTTGCAAAGTTTATTATACATACATTTTTAAGTGCTTGATATATTTTATTATTGAAAAATTTAACCTAATGCCTCGTTTACATGGAGAGTTTATTGCGCAATAAACGTAAATTTGTTGTGCAATGAATTTGTTTTGCGTTCACACGACAAAATTTATCGTGCAATAACTTTGTTGCGCAACAAATTCTGCCGTGTAAAGGCTAAGCGAAATTGTTGTGCAATAAATCTGACGCATGCGCATCATCATTACAAGAGAAAGAGTATTCAACGTCTTTATTTTAAGATTCTATTAAGAGATTCCGATTTTTCGTATATATAGGAACGCTTTTCAATAAAGTCTGGACCCCTTATAGAGAATGACATCTCAATTGACTGACGTCATATTCTAAACTGAAATGACAAATATTTAGTTTAAACAATATTTATTCAATATAATATTCCAACAATAATTTACATCATATGAAACATAAGGATAGGAGAGAAAGCCAAAACGCTTATTTAATACTCTGCTCCTTTATTGACAAATATTTGAATGTTTATTATATAGGCTACCTCTCAAAATACAATGTAGTCTTAAGGTATCCGATGTACAATTGGGCATTTTATCATGCCTGGCAAGGTACTATAAACTATATATTTTCTGAAAGGTAATAATGCCTACATCTCAGAAATGATAGTTTTGGGGTTAGAAAAACAAAGGGGAACAACTTTTGAAGCATTTAGATAGACCATTTTCTCTTTATAACATGTACAAAATACCTAAGTTGTTCAAAAGTTTTTTCCCTTTGATTTTCAAGACTTGGGAATCTTATATCTGTACTCATGGCATCATTACCTTTAAGAAAATATATAGTTTATAGTACCTTATTAGGCATAAAAATTACCATACTTTACAATGGGGATAATTAAATCACTATGTAAAATGACTTTAGTACAACGGATACCTTAAATTTAGACTTTATGAAAATTGTTCGAACAATATCCGTTGCACATTTTTATTCATGATTTTTGTACATGTTCATTGCGCAATAGTTTCGGTCTCGTGTGAACACAAAAAATCTTCATTGCGAAAAAAATTTGTTGCGAAATAAAGTTATTGCAAAATACATTTATTGCGCAACCGTGTGAACGAGGCATAATAAGATGTTAACCAACTCATTGAAACTTGGAATCTGAACTATGACTCAGACTGAGGTTCCTTCAGAATTTGTCTTTTTCTGGTAAAATCTGCTCTCGTTATTGTTATACTAGATTTTTTACCCATTTCTTTAAATAAAACATAAGCAAGAAAAGGTGTATTCCATGCTGGACTCACTCATTTACGATACAAGTGAATCAAGGTTATTATAGACAATCTTTATACTTATTTATAGTGTATCTATCCAACCCCAGAGAGGATGAAGATCTTGGACTTTCTCAGTAAACAACCATTGCAAATGCAGGCAAGTTTGATAATCAAATTTTGTTGTGCTTTCTCAAAAAGAACTGCTTTAAAAATAAAGACCTTCACTTATTCATGTGCTGATATAGAACAAGAAAATTTCAATGGAAACAACAATAAAACACCACTAAAGTCGGTACGGCCTGATGGCAAAGTAAGTTTTGCAAAGTAATTTTGTTACTAACCAAGTAAAGGTCACTAAGTCAAACATTATGACATAAATTGAACAGTCTGGTCAGAGGCAACCCCTGTTTAATATAAAGTATTTACTGCATACATTTCCATAGATTTTGCTTCAACCAGAAACTTTGACGAAAATCTTTAATTAGGTCAAAGTCCAAGGTCAAGGTCACTAGGTCAAATTTTTGTGCATAAATTTAAAAGTCTTGTCATGGGCAACCTACCTGTATAATATAATGTTTCTTCTGTGTATATAGTTCCTGAGATTTTACTTCAATCAGAAACTTAACCAGTATCTTTAACCAGGTCAAAGTCCAAGGTCAAGGTACCGGGTAACTACATCAAATGTTACGGTATAAAATGAAAGGTCTTGTCATGGGCAATCTACATGTTTAATGTAATGTTTCTACTGTGTATATAGTTCCTGAGAAACTTAACCAAAATCTTTAACTAGGTCAAAGTCCAAGGTCACTAGGTCAAATGTTTCAGCATATATTGAAAAGTTTTGTCATTGGCAAACTACATGTTTAATATAAAATTTCTACTGCACACAGTTCCTGAGATTTTACTTCAACCAGAAATGTTAACCAAAATCTTTAACTAGGTCGAAGTCCAATGTCAAGGTCACTAGGTCAAACGTTACAACATAAATTGAAAGGTCTTGTCATGGGCAAACTATATCTTTAATATTAAGTTTCTATTGCATACAGTTCCTTAGATTTTGCATCAAAGGTCAAGGTCACTAGGTCAAATGTTATTTTCTACTGTGTATATAGTTCCTGAGATTTTACTTCAACCAGAAACTTAACCAAAATCTTGAACTAGGTCAAAGGTCAAGGTCACTACGTCAAATGTTACGGCATAAATTGAAAGGTCTTGTCATGGGCAACCTACATGTATAATATCAAGTTTCTACTGCTTACAGTTCATTAGATTTTGCTTCAACCAGAAACCAAATGTTGACGGCAGATGGACATTGTCAATCTATAAATCGGAATTGCTTTGCAATCTGGTAAAAAAATTGAAGAAGGAAAATACCAGTCTCTTAATTTCATTTTTTGTGTCGCCTGCGAAGCATAGCGACACTTAGGGATCACTTTGTCCGTTGTCCGTCCGTCTGTCAGTCAGTCAGTCATATTTTAGCAGATCGGAGATATCCCACTCCCCACCGAAAGGGTGGAATTCGAGTGGGGAATTTTAGCATCTTCACTCAGTCAGTGGCAATCCACTCCCCACTCACCACGGTGTCATCCAGCTCACCTGTACAGGTGTTAAACAATCTCTTTGATCCTAACCGCGCACAGGTAACATCGCAAGTCTACTTTTGTTGTTCACCATCTTTGTTGATCGAATATTCCTGGTAGTGAATCGGGGAAGTTAAATGTTTTTCTAAGTTAGTATCAAAAGTTTTCAGAATGAACTAGGCCAAGAAAAAAAAAGAATTGGTTCTCAGGACGCATTCGATTTTTTTTCAACCAAACTAACGTAAGAAAGTAATCGTAAATTCCGGAATTCGGCAAGGTACCAAATCGAAACACAGGTAAAAAAAAAAAAATTCCCATTTTCCAGCTAATTACCGTCTGGTTTCACCTTTTCACCTGTCAATCATTGTAAGGGAGATAGTATGGAGTGTTATTTTAACACTACCGTGGATACCCCTGTGTAGAATTTATGCAACGATATTGATTTTTTAAAACTAAAATAGATAGTCCGAAGTGGGTGTATTCCATGTCGTGGCATTAAACGATCGATTTGACCAACACGTCTTAATTAGGCCTCGCTAAAATATCAAATTATAAAAAGCATTATGTCGGTTTCGTCTTCATTTTTTAATGACCGGTCGTTGGTAAAACTGTTGTACGACTCAAAATAACCAAATGATGAGCCGATCAAACATTGATTTATCCTCTATAAATTACTGAACATGAAAAACGGAGGCTTGGCATAGAATTTTATGCCAATAAAAACGACCGTTTACTTCCCATCCGTATCATTCAGTCCCGATCCAAAGATTGAAAAGAAAAAGAACAGACATATCGTGGCCGATAAGTACAAAGCAGTGAAGCTCCCGGAACAGAGGACCCCCCCCCCCCTTCCCCATATATAGATTGCCAAGAAATTCGCAGTCCCAAATATCCAACATCTTCAAGAAAAGCGATGTCATTCGCGAAATTCCAACCCAGACTAGCAAAGACGTCGATCTGGCAAGAAAGTTGACATGGAGGGAGCCCTGACCTAGTGGTTTACGGAAACCGTATCAAGAGAAATCCCCCTATGTCCGACTAGAGAAACAGAAGTCCTGGGATAACATCGAATTCAAGAGAATTTACGGAATAAGGACGCCGATGACGGAGCAGGCACCACGTTGAAAACATAGCTAATAAACGTAAAATATTGATTTTCTCTATGACATTCTTTTGTATTCTTGTTCTATGCCTGAGATTTAAATCTCTAACGTCCACTTATATCTTATCTAAATGTACATGTACTTGTGTATGCGTTCGTCCGTAAAATTTTCATGTCATTTCAAGTGGTCATTCATTGAATACAAAAAGTAATAAATCTGGGCAGAAACATCAATCACACGCCTAGAAAACAAATTATCGGCATCAAAGATGTCAACAGATTCCAATTTGCAGTTGTTCTGAAAATGTTTAATGAAAAAAAAACTGCATGCCGCATATGATTTGAAAAAATTAGGCCTGAGAAACAACTTTTTTTTTGCTTGGCCTTATTCTTCTGCCCTTTTTTTCGGGTGAATTACAATGAACACCAGTAAATCATGGTAACTGAGATTTGACATTTTTTTTTTTTTTACTTTTATTAAGATTATTTGTGCGATGTTTCCTCTGTTTGCAATTGTCTTTTAAATGCTAATAAACTTTATTTAGTTTATTTTGGCCAGACGACTCAGATTTATTTTGGCCAGACGACTCGGATTTATTTTGGCCAGATCGACAACTAAAATTTTAAAACTGAGACTGAGAGTGTGCATGAATTTAAAACACCATATAAATGGTACTGGCACGACCGGTCAGTAAAATTGAAGTCAAAAAGGTTTTGTTCCCGTATTGGCTTTTGATGTGCAACACACTGATAAGTTTTTAAAATGGAATCGGAATCGCACTCTGTGAAGTTTGCAAAATAAAAGCAAAAATGTTATTTTTGTTTTGTTTTGTTTTGTTTTTTTCATTTCTTTTCTCTCTCTTTGAAAATAACGATAATTGTTCGATAAGCTGGGAAATAAAACAGTAATAAATCATGATGACAATTTTCTGCAAAAGAAAAAAAAATAAGGTGTAAACTTACGGATTTATGAAGAAGTCTACAGTGGTCATATTGGTCCTATTACACCCCCCCCCCCCCCCCTCTCGTCTATTAGAAATATATCGGTGACGTGCTTACTCTGTTGAAATCACACCTGTAACCGGCTCGGGCAGTTCATCTCGTTTTACCTGGCGGCATGTCGGTAGCATATCAGAGAGAAGCCCCGGTTACTTTACCCCTAACATGCTTAGTCCTCTGCAGGTTTAAAAGAAAGGAGAGTGATCTATTTTAAAGATGTGAAGATTATAAAAACTGCAAGGAATCATTCTGTGATAAATGTTGCGCTCATCAATTTTTATATGAAGCTTTTGTAAATTATATACGGTCCAATATATACATTAATCATTAAATAAAATTTTGTTACGTACATTCAAATTACTCACTCTTACATATGAAATAGAAATATTCTTTTTTCATACCCCAAACGGATGAAACGATGATTCTTTTTAATTTATTGACAGCTGATCTCTTTCCTGAGTTTCCTCCGTCTCAATTCGGACGACCAAATGATAATTATATTACCTTTAAATCGAAAATATGTTCCCTCTCTCTTTGTCATATTTTTCATGCATTTTGTTTTTGGGGTAGGGTCATACTTAAAAAAAAAAGTTAACTTGTGATTGCAGTTCGTTAGATCGTCAATGAAGAAATACATACTTTGATATTTTTTTTGGGGGGGGGGACTCCAAATATAATATTAGAGCGATTATGAAACTTGAGTCAGAAGCATATTTTGGAAGGGAAGGAGGCCAGAAGGGGGCTCTTGTATTTTCCATCTCTCTATTTTTTGTTTGCTTAGAACAGCAGAAATCCAAGGGAGCCCGGAGGTGGACCGGGGAGTTGGGAAATGATATGAAAATACGAGATCTATAAAAATGTGCGATTATTGTATTTCTTTAAGTCATACAAATATGATCGTTGTTTCCAATATTCTCTTCTTTTTTCCTTGTGCAGATCGAATCATGTTACATGTATAATTTCCATTTAGCATTGTGTTATGGATTTGATACTAAAATATTTCCATTCGTCCTCCCGTCACTTTTCATCTACATGTACATGTACATGTAGATAGACTTCTCTATTTACAGTTTTCGGCATTTGACAGGTATGATATCCGCACTGTTTAAATATGGAATTACAAATGCAAAAGGAAGATGCCATAAAAAGAATGCTATCATGCGCGGATATACACGCAGACGGGGTAAGGACCGACCCCCCCCCCTTACGCCCTCTCCCTACAACAATCACCATCATTATCTGTGGTCCGATTCATATTAAAAGGGGGTAAGGACCAAATGAAAAGCAGAGATAAAGCGGAAAGTTTTCTAAATCAAGATTTACTAATATATCGGCAGGGGGGGGATCGATTTAAATTCATCATTAATTTTGGTACCATATCTTAAAAAAGTATACTACCAGCAATGTGTGTTTTCAAAGAAAAAAAAAATAAAGGTCTACAATAAATACGCAAAAATAAGATTTTTAACATACATGAATTTATTCCTTAAAAATGATCTTTAATCCCCCTTTCTTTCTATTCTATCTGTAGATAATACCCGGCGATGTTTTTACGCTCGGGTGAATTCACACCTGGTAATGCGGTACCTTTTAGGTACTTTGCATGTTTTATTGACAGGTGTGTATACTTGTCAAATCACCTTTGTTAATTAGGTAATAACCGTACATGTATGAAAGTGTAGGCATAGAAAACTGTCTTTGAACGAGTTACACTCTGATTTAAAGACAAGGTCGTCTACTTTTCCGTTATTAGAAAAGTGTTGGTCCTTCTGTTGGAAGCGGACATTCCCCTCGCACGGCAGAAATAATAAGTCATTGTTTCAATATATAGAAACTTCTATACATTCGAGATGAATTGTGAAAAATCCCGGCCAGTGAATTATGAAATATATCGGCCAGCGTATTGTTTCCTGATGTCTACTGGTCGCTGACAAGTTCCCGTTTAAGAAAATAAGACAAACGTACGTCCAAAATTTATACAAAAGTCATATATTTTGAAAATATCCATCGGTCATAAAAGAAAAACACATTCGGAAAAAAAAAAACGGAGCAAACTGTCAAAAAAAAAAAAAAAATTAAAACGATCACAAACAACAGATTTTGAATGAAATTCGCACAGAAATATATTCATATGAAAACTTTTTTTTATTTCGTGAATTTTTAGTACATAACCGCCCTTTTTATTTCATGCATATTTGAAATACTCGGAAAACGATTGTTTAAGCGATTGAACGTGAAATATATCAGGACTTTCTTTTAAATTCTGTACATGTATGAATGACTCAATGAGCTCACATACAAGCAAATTCTCAAGTTTTTGATCCATAAAATATTGCTATTGCAAGTTTAAATCTGTTGCTTAGAAATATTTTCCCATTCATTTTCCTTCAATGTCTCTAGAATCAACCTGGACGTTATATCAGGTGAGATCAATCGTGTATACACAATAAACAATGATATACATGTACGCTTGAACAGGTGCAAATCCAGGTGAGTGGCGGATCCTGGTGGGGAGTGGGGAGTGGGAGTTCACTCAGGTAAACGGGTGGATTTCGAGTGGGAGTCATTTCAGTGGGGAGTGGGATATCTCCAATCTGCTAAATTACCACTGTACATGTACCAAACTTGCATATTGGATGTATCTCTGATCAAACTTTCATAAAATGACCTTGACCTACTTTTTCCACTTGAGTGATTTTGCCTTTAAAAGCCAATATTGAACAAAGTATAAGTGCTACATGTACCAAACTTGCATATTGGATGTGTCTTTGATCAAACTTTCATAAAATGACCTTGACCTACTTCTTCTGCTTGAATGATTTTGCCTTTAAAGGCCAATATTGAGCAAAGTATTAGTGCTACATGTACCAAACTTGCATATTGGATGTATCTTTGATCAAACTTTCATAAAATGACCTTGACCTACTTCTTCTGCTTGAATGATTTTGCCTTTAAAGGCCAATATTGAGCAAAGTATAAGTGCTACATGTACCAAACTTGCATATTGGATGTATCTTTGATCAAACTTTCATAAAATGACTTTTTCCACTTGAATGATTTTGCCTTTAAAAGCCAATATACATGTACTTAGAAATATGTTTAAATTGAATGTGGCTGCCACGAGGTGAGCTTCGTAATCTGTGATTACCTATGTTTTATGATGAGTCCTTTCTTTTATTCCCCAAAAAATTGTACCTAATGACCTTCACCTAGATGATTGACCTTTTCTGAAAGTAATAGATCAACCATATCTTTTAATTGGTAATTTAGTTAGAGGTTTAATATTTCACATGTGAGTTCATTTGACAAGACTTTCCCGCTGATACATGTACAAATATTAAACCAACGTTGACCTACATATTTGATCAACTTTTTAAAGATAGGCCGCTTTGCAGGTGACACAAGCATTCCTTGGATTGCTATTTTTCTATCATAATCGTAACAAATATTCATACAATGTATCAGAACTTTTGTTTGATTGTTAGATGTTCTTCATATTTCACAAGTGCATTCCTTGCAACAAGACCTTAATATTGTTACATCATGTACTTTATTTTACTATGTAAACTTGACCATAAAGTTTGATCTTCCTTTTCAAGATTTGACCTTAAAGCTTTGATTTTGACCTACTTTTTGAATAACAGAGTATTTCCAACCAGAGCTGCCTAGGGGCTTACAAACTTGTCTACGTCTACATTTATAATTTATGTATGATTGACATTCTTTTTCAGGTGTTTAGTTTCAGTGTAACCTATAACACCATATTTGGAGTTGTGCTGGCCTTTGTTGTGGCATTTGCCTCAAGGATAATACTTGATGAATTAAACAGAATATGATGGAATGCTCATTGGATATTGATAAACTAAAAGGACTTTGTACTTGTTAAAGGACCTTTTCCTGCTTCCCCAAAAAACCCACAAATTTCTAGAATTTAGATGATTATTATTGAGTAGAAGAATATTATGGATTGAGTTACTAAATTGATTTGTACATTGAAAATTTCATTCATACAACAGGAATATATGTAGATGTGTTCAGTATCAATTAACATATTACAGAGAAAATATAGAGTGCTAGAGCCAGATAATGCCTAATTATTTCCAAATTGTTACATAATTTATTATTTTCTGTTTATTTTATGCATTGTCGATATATGACAGTGCTTTATGGTTCAGTTAATTTGTAACCAAATATACTCTGAGTACATGTATTATACTCTTTCCTTGGCATGAAGGCCTCTGCTATTCAGCAACTAAGATTCAAGAGGTGCTCTTACATACTGTGTTTGCAAATTTTTATCTTTAGAAATGCAGCACATATCATTGAACTCTAATTTTAACACATTTAAAACATTTTGATTGAATCAATAATCGAAACTTACATACTCTGCTATCCATAAATTAGTATTCACTATTTCTGATTATTTGAATTTTTATCATTTTTTATATAAAAATGATGATTTTTGAAAGAATATTGTGCTTATGAAAAAAGTTTCTATATGTATTTTCATTATCAAAATTCATAATTTTGAATTGTGTGAAGCCAATTATTATGAATCTCTCTAGTTCAGAATGGAAAAAAAAATAAGAATAAAATCATAAAGAATATAGAATTATGTCCTTATTTGTATAGTTATTTATGGATGGCAGTGCATAATAGGTATCATTATCATGCAAGTTGGGTCTAATTCCATCAAGGGCAAAAAAATACTTTCCTTTATTGTTTCACATCTAAGTTTTGAGAGAGTCTAAAATCTGCGGAAAATAATTTTGATTTACTCATAGGTATGATTGCAGTGCTCACTATACCCTTCCCCTCCTTTGAAAGAAAGCTGTGGGAAATAAAGATGTTTTTTTCTCTTGTTGTTTGTAAAGTGTATGGCATCGCTTATTATTATAGAATTTATATTAGTTTATAAGCGAAGAGAATGTGAAATCTATCGATGTTGGTATTATTTCAAGAGAAATTTGAGTTATTGTGGAAAATTGCATTTTGTATTGGGTTTATGGTACTTCATCAGCTTTTGCATTTGGTATTTCATTATGTTATGTTATGGCTTGTAACATAGCCTCTTGGTGCAATATGTATATTGACAAAATATTACAAGTAAATAAACCATATTGAAATTATATACATATATTCTCTTTAACATCATATTTGTTGTTTTGTCTATTGTTTATGACATTCCTACTAATATTGCAAAATGAGGCATTTATTAAATTATTTTTTGCAGACAATTTTTCTCTGTGTTTTTCAATTCAGCTGCATTATAGATTCATCTTAGTTTTCCATAATCTGGCAGATGTTAATCAAGATGAGATTCATCTGATCAGCTAATTTTTCATGTTCTCCAAAAAATCAGAATTCTAATTCATTCTGTTTGTTACACTCATTCTGATTGGTTCATAGGATTTCTACAAGCATGTATAACGACGATATACATGCCGCAAACCGACTCACTTGACATACTTTTAAATGTATTTCCACGTTAATTTGCACGTTACAATCTTAAGCGCACTTTTTGCATATGACGTCATGCTTCCCTTTGTTCTTCGCTCCTGTGGCGTCAGACTGTGACGTAAAACTACAAGGTATGAGCTTGTAAATGGCGTTCTCCACATGTAAACAACAGAGCAAGTAAGTTTATTATTGATAACACTTTGATTTTTCGCCATTGTAATAGATACGAAGCAGTTGTATTTCATATTTTGCAGCACAATAATTTCTGTTGGTCGTTGTTAGTCCTCCGTAGCAACATCACCTCTAAAGCGATACGTGAGACCCTCTAAGGGGTATAAAAAGTTAAAATATGTCACATGAATTAGAATAGGGATAAACGTACTGTGTTTTGTGGTTCCGACAGGTATATGTTGGATATACTGTCGGGGCTTGTCCCCTAAATGGTTTAACTTTGATACCTTAGATTGTATTGTAGTAGAAATGGAACTTTATTTGTCACCTAAACAATGCTGCACACAATTTCATGTTCCAGTGTGAATTGGTATAGAAAATTTCAAATTGCCTTATTAATATTATGGTATGCAAAAAAGGTTTAATTCAAACTTGCTTTATCACTTACAAAAATAATGTCAAAGAGGACCCTTATCTCCCAAGGGATCGCCTGATGAATGGGACAATTGTTTTGGTAAGAAAAAAAATAGTTGCCAGAGTCACCTAATGCTCGACTGCATAGCATAATATCTCTCATGACAGCCAATTTATTTAAACTCCCTTTCTCAGGCAACAACATATGATGGAGTCAAGACTCTACTTTGCTCAATATTGCCAATTTAAAGCAAAATCATTGAAGCAGAAAAAGTAGGTCAAGGTCAGATTTCAATAGTCTAACCCAAGATGCATCCAATATGCAAGTCTGGTGCATGTACCACTTATAATTTGCTCAATATTGGCAATTTAAAGCAAAATCACTGAAGCAGAAAAAGTAGGTCAAGGTCAGATTTCAATAGTCAAACCCAAGATGCATCCAATATGCAAGTCTGGTGCATGTAGCACTTATAGTTAGCTCAATATTGCCAATTTAAAGCAAAATCACTCAAGCGGAAAAAGTAGGTCGAGGTCATATTTCAATAGTCTAACCCAAGATGCATCCAATATGCAAGTCTGGTGCATGTAGCACTTATACTTTTCTCAACATTGGCTTTTAAAGGTAAAATAATTCAAGCGGAAAAAGTAGGTCAAGGTCATTTAATGAAAGTTTGATCAAAGATACATCCAATATGCAAGTTTGGTACATGTAGCACTTATACTTTGCTCAATATTGGCTTTTAAAGGCAAAATCATTCAAGTGGAAAAAAGTAGGTCAAGGTCATTTTTTGAAAGTTTGATCAAAGATACATCAAATTGTAAGTTTGGTACATGTAGCACTTATACTTTGCTCAATATTGGCTTTTAAAGGCAAAATCATTCAAGCGGAAAAAAGTAGGTCAAGGTCATTTTTTGAAAGTTTGATCAAAGATACATCAAATATGTAAGTTTGGTACATGTAGCACTTATACTTTGCTCAATATTGGCTTTTAAAGACTTTATTGCTATCTTAACATTTACCTTATCATCTCAACATTTGCCTTTAGTTATCATTTGAAATAATTTTAAAAATCCCAACCCCAGGGGCTATATCCTCATGTAGATATATCAAATGATGTATAATTAAACATTTGCAACTAAAAAAACCAACAGAATATGAATATAGGAAAGGTAAATGTGTAATCTTAACATTTACCTTATCATCTAGTTGGGACGACGCCGACGCGGACGCGGACGCCGGGGGTATTGCAATAGCTCTTTTGCACTAAAGTGCAGTCGAGCTAAAAAATGAAGGAATGAAATTTCAGTTCATCTAAGGATGTTCAAATTCCATACTATTGTTGCATTAAAGAGAAACATGTTTGTCAATCAGAATATATGGTTGCCATCTTAGATGGCTTTTCAAGTAAACCATACAAAGCATTGCAGTAAAGAACTTTGAGGGAAAATGAGCTTGAAAGATTTGGCTATATAAATTTTGTAAAATACCAGTTAACAGAGAAAAGTAAAATTGTTAAATGCATCGGCCAATAGAAGCGTTAATTAAGATTTACAGAACATATTAGAAGTGGCAATGTTGGAAAACCTTTAGTACTTTTAGATGACAGCAAAGTCTGGTCAAATCACATGTAGTTGTTAAAGAAATATTGGATGTTGAAAGCTGATCAGTCATTTAGAGTCATTAGTGACCATCATGAAGAATTAGGTCAAAAGGTGTGCCTTGATTCCTCACTTCAATAACATAACTCTGTTGTTGAGGAAAATTAAAAACTATGCCGGATACCTGTGACATTGATGGTAGTCTGTATGTTAATAGCACAATTTTGCAGAAAATCAGCCCTGACTTTATGAAACTTTCAGAGTATGAACAAAATTATCTTATAGAACACCACGAGTTCCGTACCATAGAAAGTAAAAACCTAGTATTAATAGAATTTTTAAATTGTCTTAATTTTGATAGAATCAATTCGGGATTCTAATGCAATGTCGCTATACATTGGTCAACATGTAAAATGGTTTTTCTAATGCAATGTCGCAATAACGTCAAATTTCATTGGTCGTTTGCTCCTTAGTTACAGCTGTAAAATGAGAACATACATGTACAAGGCTTTGACGTTGCTAACGTCATATTTCGCTCTATACGCTATAACGTGGAATTTTCATTGGTTGTTTATTCCTTAGTTACGTTGCAAACATCCGTTTTTCTGGCTCCGCTAACGCGTCGCCAGAAAAACTCAGTTTGCGACCGTAAAATCATCATTTACCGTACGTCCGCAAACATAACGTCAGAAACTAGTTATTCACATTCTAAATTACAATATATGTTTTTGTGAATTTAAAGCGAAATGTGACGTTAGCAACGTCAAAGCCTAGTATGTTCTCGTTTAACAGCCCTAACTATTTAAAGGAGCAAACAACCAATGAAATTTAACGTTATTGCGACATTGCATTAGAATAACTATTTTGCATGTCAATGTTTTCAAAATATGGGATTTCCCATGTATCTTTCGCAGAAAAACAACGTGAATTTCCACTGGAGCTAATTATACTTCATTTTTTAGATTGATATCATTATCTAAAGGCTGATAAACTAGTATTTCATCAAAATCAGTTGATTAATGCAAACTCAAGGGTGTATCATACAATTTTATCTTACAATAATTTTGACCATTAATAATTCCTGACCTTTGAGCTGTGACCTCAATCAGTAGGGTTCTTCCTGATGTCCTGAGCAATACTTGTATAAAGTTTGACCAAGATCAGTCGAAAAATGCTAGCTCTAGAATATATTCAAGTATTTTTTTATCAATTATAATTTGTGACCTTGACCTTTGACCTACATAAATATAATCTTCCTAATATAACTTGAATTGACAACTAAATTGACCAAGATCCGTTGAATGGTGTCACCTCCAGAGTGTATTCTTGGGTTTTGACCAATTCAAATCTGTGACCTTGAGATTCAACAGATCGCGAGTTCTCCTTTATGTCGTAAGAAATGCTTCTTCAAAATTAATGTGAAACGTCTTCACATTTAAGAACAGATAAATTTGCAGCATGGACAAGACATAGACGTTTCGGGTACTTAACCCTCGTCAGTGATCCTCAATCTAAACAATGTATTATGGCCAAAGAGTGAATGCTATGTCCAAAAATGTACCGAAAGACGTAGCAGGATGGATGGGATAAGATGCTACAGGATCCACATTTTAGAAATTTCAAGAAATTCAAATACCAGAAATTCGAATGCTTTGATGTAAATGTACAAATCTAACTTCAAAAAAGGAGCTGTTAAGATAAGGCGTAAAATCAGCCCTGAAAAGTGGAATTTTGAAAATTGAAATTTCAAGAACCTATTTTGGTAAAATGTATACCTATACGGCATCCCATCAGGATATGAAGTTATTTTTTATCTATTTTGCATAATATGGCTAATTTTGGGGTCAAAACGTGTCTTTGTCTCATAGAAATCAATAGAAAACGGAAAAGTTTTATTGAACATTGTTCCCCCCGGATATACAGAAAGCCACTTTTACTGGAGATGTGTATCCATGATACAAATTTTTTGGCAAAGTGGGGTTCTGTATCTCCCGGGGGAACACTACCCCAGAGGCAATAAACTAAAAATGGAAAGGGGGGTGCATTTATTAAGAATCGATCTTTTTGACCATTAAATATAGCACATTTTACTAATTTTCCTCTTTTATCCATCAAACATTGTGTACTCAATATGACTGAATGAAAGATACAAGAATTAGGAACGAAATAAGCAAGAGTGATGTTCATTTCTCCGTCAATGTGTATTTCGCGCTAAAAGGCTTACATTGTAGCCATTGAATGAAGAATAAGACCGTATTTTAAGTTCCGGATTTCATTATTTACCGATTAAAGGAGGTAGAACGTTTGAAATCTATTTCTGATACACAATGTAGACATATTTGATGTCTTTTAGCTTATATTTATCCATTTTAGATAAAATTTTCAAAAATGTACACGTTTTTTGTCGATATTATCGGATTTTCTATCCGAGCACCCCTACCTCTTTCGACCTTAATTTTACAACCTTAAGAGTTCCTTAACATAATGTAAAACATGTAAAAGGTCTGCAAATACATTATATTTCAATAATGATTCATGTTTTTCTGTGTACGATTCGCCATGCGGAAGAAATAAGTCACGGGATTCAGGGCTAAATACGGCCCTTATCTTAACAGCTCCTTAAAGAGGGCGCTACTGAAATTATTTTTGGTGGCTCCGCTGGAAGTATCACTGATGAGAATTTAATATTCGAAACACGTGTCTGGTGCATGGAAATTGGTTTCGAATTTTCTTCAAGAAGGTATAGAGTTGGAACCCTTCAACATTATTAATATAAACACATATCTCACGTTGCAGTGTGGAACAGTTAAATCGTTCCCCGTGACCTGATGTTTGTCAAGTGTATTAATTACTTCTTTCCAGCTCTGTCACCTGAAAGAGCTTCGTTTTGGGCATTTTATCAATGTGACATCATATATATATAGTTTTTTTGCTATTTCAGAAACTAGCCATTTCACCGATAAATATCATCGAAATTAAAGAAGTTTAACATCTTAGCACCATCCCTCCAATGCTATTTTGCACATAGATTTTATTTGGATATGCTACTGAATCGACCCTACAGGAAATTTGGAGCCGCGCACTCTCTGTAATGTAAATGTACAAACCTAACTTTAAAAAATTAAAGAGGGCGCTACTGAAATTATTTTTGGTGGCTCCGCTGGAAGCATCACTGATGAGAATTTAATATTCGAAACACGTGTCTGGTGCATGGAAATTGGTTTGGAATTTTCTTCAAGAAGGTATAGAGTTGGAACCCTTCGACATTATTGAAGGAACGATCAACCGAAGTTGATCGAACTTCGCATCATGTGCCAGTTTGACCAAGATCCATTGAAAAATGCCACCTCTAGAAGGTATATGAGGAGTTTGACCAATTCCATTATATGACCTTTACCCTTGGTCTATGACCTTGTAAAGCAAAAGACTTCCTTCTTGTGCCATAAGCAATAAGTGCACAATGTTTGGCGGAGATCCACTGAAAAATGTCACATCTAGAGGGTATATACAACGATTTTGACGAATTCCATTCTCTGACATTGACTTTTGACCTGTTACTTTGAAAAGCAGTCGGGTTCCGATCGCCAAGGCAAATGATACGTGCAAGACCTTGTCATGCGGTTTTTCCGCGTTGAAAATAGTGCTTCAAGAAAAGGTATAGACAAGTTTGAGGGCACTCAACCTACCCAAATCTAAGAAAAAGTGCTTCAAAGCTAAGGATCAAATTATTGAATAATGACATCATGTCAGATGACCTTTCGAAATCGGCCCTGCTGTTTGTTAGGGTATTTGTTTCTAGTGTCCCGGCTGTCTCTGCTGTTTGTTGGTGTATTTGTTTCTAGTGTCCTGATTGTCTGTGCTGTTTGTTAGTGTATTTGTTTCTAGTGTCCTAATTGTCTCTGCTGTTTGTTGGTGTATTTGTTTCTAGTGTCCCGGCTGTCTCTGCTGTTTGTTGGTGTATTTGTTTCTAGTGTCCTGATTGTCTGTGCTGTTTGTCTGTGTATTTGTTTCTAGTGTCCTGGTTGTCTCTGCTGTTTGTCTGTGTATTTGTTTCTAGTGTCCTGATTGTCTGTGTATTTGTTTCTAGTGTCCTGGTTGTCTCTGCTGTTTGTCTGTGTATTTGTTTCTAGTGTCCTGATTGTCTGTGTATTTGTTTCTAGTGTCCTGATTGTCTGTGCTGTTTGTTGGTGTATTTGTTTTTAGTGTCCCGATTGTCTCTGCTGTTTGTTAGTGTATTTGTTTCTAGTGTCCTGATTGTCTGTGCTGTTTGTTAGTGTATTTGTTTCTAGTGTCCTGATTGTCTGTGCTGTTTGTTAGTGTATTTGTTTCTAGTGTCCTGATTGTCTGTGCTGTTTGTTAGTGTATTTGTTTCTAGTGTCCTGATTGTCTGTGCTGTTTGTTAGTGTATTTGTTTCTAGTGTCCTGATTGTCTGTGCTGTTTGTTAGTGTATTTGTTTCTAGTGTCCTGATTGTCTGTGCTGTTTGTCTGTGTATTTGTTTCTAGTGTCCTGATTGTCTGTGCTGTTTGTTAGTGTATTTGTTTCTAGTGTCCTGATTGTCTGTGCTGTTTGTTAGTGTATTTGTTTCTAGTGTCCTGATTGTCTGTGCTGTTTGTCTGTGTATTTGTTTCTAGTGTCCTGATTGTCTGTGCTGTTTGTTAGTGTATTTGTTTCTAGTGTCCTGATTGTCTGTGCTGTTTGTTAGTGTATTTGTTCCTAGTGTCCTGATTGTCTGTGCTGTTTGTTAGTGTATTTGTTTCTAGTGTCCTGATTGTCTGTGCTGTTTGTCTGTGTATTTGTTTCTAGTGTCCTGATTGTCTGTGCTGTTTGTTGGTGTATTTGTTTTTAGTGTCCCGATTGTCTCTGCTGTTTGTTAGTGTATTTGTTTCTAGTGTCCTGATTGTCTGTGCTGTTTGTTAGTGTATTTGTTTCTAGTGTCCTGATTGTCTGTGCTGTTTGTCTGTGTATTTGTTTCTAGTGTCCTGGCTGTCTTTGCTGTTTGTTTGTGTATTTGTTTCTAGTGTCCTGATTGTCTGTGCTGTTTGTCTGTGTATTTGTTTCTAGTGTTCTGATTGTCTGTGCTGTTTGTTGGTGTATTTGTTTTTAGTGTCCCGATTGTCTCTGCTGTTTGTTAGTGTATTTGTTTCTAGTGTCATGATTGTCTGTGCTGTTTGTTGGTGTATTTGTTTTTAGTGTCCTGGTTGTCTCTGCTGTTTGTTGGTGTATTTGTTTCTAGTGTCTCGCTTCAGCCAACAGATTTTCCGTATGACATATGCTTTGATGACCATTTACTTAGTTACTACGTTACATAGGGTCCCTTTGTTTGACCGCCTTGCACCGGAACGCTCATACTGCTTATAAGAATGGTGACACCACATGCAAGGCAGTAATGGTCGCGTCACATCTTACCGGATAGCACAAACGGACGTCTAACGGATGAAAAATATGCCAAAATCCTTAGTCCGTTGGTCGTCCGTTTGTAAAAAGTCAACACTTCCACTGCTCGCGGCTCTTGCGACTAGTTTTGAACGGACGCGTACCGTACGAATACCGGATATCTACCTGAAAAGTAACGGACGTGTAACGGACTTGACCGTACGAGTAACGGAAAAGCAACAGATAAAACGGATATGTAACGCATAAGAACCGGACAAAACGGACATACGTTACTCGTCCGTTGGCCTCCGGTAGCTGTCCGTTACATCTCCGTTTTATCCGTTTCACGTCCGGTAGATGTCCGTTCGTGACTCGATTCTACCGGACATTAACGGACACCTAACGGATATCAACGGACACTTAACGAATATCAACGGACACCTAACGGAGGTGTAACGGACGAGTAACGGACAAAACGGATACCAACGGACACTTAACGTATAAGTAAGATGCCTTAGTCCGTTCTGTCCGTTGGCAAGTTTTGAGCATGCTCAAAACTTGCCAACGGACAGAACGGACACCAACGGTCATCACCGGAAGAGTAACGGATAAAACGGAGATGTAACGGACGAATAACGGATGAGTAACGGATGCGAACGGATACCAACGGATTGAAGATTTTGCTATCCGTTACTCGACCGGTCGCCTTATCCGGCTAGGTGTGACTGAGGTATAAAACGAAGGGACCCTATGTAACGTAAAAAAATTTGTTCCCCGCTTTCGCGACAGCGCCAGGTTCGTCTGTCCGTCCGTCCGTCCGTCTGTCCGACAGTCACAAAAACTTTTGAATGGTAAGTGATAGGGCTTTGATATTTCACATGTGTATTCCTTGTGACAAGACCTCTCCATGGACACCAAAATTTTTGACCTTGTGACCTTGACCTTGGACTTTGGCCTACTTATTAAAAACTTTTACCGTGGCCATAACTTTTGAATGGAAAGTGATAGGACTTTCATATTACACTGATAGAAATATAGAATGTAGACAAGCGTAAAGTATGGATAAATTGACAAAATCATGTGTCGCTCAATAAAAATCATAAGTGAAACCTCCAAATTTGTAAAATTCGTATGTTTGAATATCTCCCATATCTATTGGTATCGGAGTTCGTACAAGTATGGATGTAAATAAAGATGAAAATTGTCAATGAGGTATGACGAAAAAAATTTCTGTCGTCAAGATTGTTGTCACCAATTGTTCAATAACTTCCGTTGCGGTCCTTAGAAAGCATTGGCATAAGACACTGGTTTCTGCAATTTGTAATATTGCTTCTGAAATTGATAAGGTTGCGTCGTTGTTTTTGTTTAGACAAATCATATCCAATGTATTCGTTTACATACTGACTTGGTTCATGAACAAAGACAGCAAATTGACTTGGGACAGATAAGGAATTAACTTCCGTGATCAACATTTCAGCAATATTACTTCCAGAAGCAATATTTTTACATTAACTTTTTTCTTCTCTTGTCTTAATCACTAAAACAATACCGAAGATTTCATCTAATACTCTAACATTTGGACGATGTGAAGTCGAATGATACGAAAGCTATAACTTCCGTTACTTTTAACTTCCGATACCAAATATCCAATTCATTGCTTTTTGGCCTATACAAATAGGTAGGGTATCACGACTTTATCATTTTGGACGATTAAATCTAATTTGTTCATAAGAAGATGCAAGAATGAAGAATAAAACACAAAAAGTACTTCTTTACGGAAGGGATATCATCGAGAAGATTTACTTATGTATCGTGGAAAATAAAACGTAAATTTATGTATAACTTCATGTATTTCTGTTTTATATGCAATTCGGATCCTATTAATAAAAAACAACAACAGTATATTATCCCTTTATGACCATATTAATCAGATACGTACCAGAAAGTAAACATTAATTCCACAGCTTATTGTTTTAACTTCCGTTACATGCTTTGGTCGTTATATTTTACCAATCTAAAGTCGTATGTTATGATTTTATCGATCTACTTTTACTTTTATTTGTATGTATCCATTTAAAATGTAATTTTGCGTGCTTTTACTCGATTTGAACTAAAAGAACATGACAAATTAATACAATAGCAGTATTATCGTTTTATTTTTACTGTAAATTAAGTGTTTCTTCTGAATAGATTTACACCCAGCGTCAAACTGATATGTTTTACAAAAGCAAGATATTAATTCATGTAAATTATGTGTCTAGCTTGTTAAATATGTGTACGTTTAACTTCCGTTACTCGATAATTTCCTGTTAAAACTTGTTCATTTTATTCATTGTCCATGGTGCAATGAACTATACATCGTGGGAATCAATCTTAAGGGGTTTTAAAGTATGGAATAAAATGAAATATATAATATTTTCTTTAAATTGAAGCATTTAGATCGAATGACAATTGATAGAGATATTTTGCAAAAAGAAATTTTAAAAAAGCAGTTTTAAATACCATATTTTCCCCAAAAATATTTCTTATGGAATCATTCTTGCATTCATAAGGACAAGTTTCACCTATATTCTTTGCATTCATGAATTCATCATTCATTACGATTTTATGCTAGTTTCGCAAGTTTCGATCTGATAAATGTCTCAGGTCGTGCTTCTTAACCTCCGTTACAATGGAACTGCATGCATTTTCAAGCTTCAATAACTTTAAAAAGGGAAAACTTATACGGGTGTAAATTTGAACTTCAGGTCTTTCTGTATTGAAGTTTTCGAAGCTATCAAAATTCCTTAATTTCATCGTAGGTGATTTTTCCTCATATACTGTTTCGGAAATTTCCATTTTAGCTGGAATGACTGGGCCCGGGTCTTGGATCGAGATCTTTCAAGACTTGTAAATGTTAATTTAAACCGCTTAGACTTGAAGTGTAAATAAATTTGTGTAATATTGAAGTTCAGTACTGGCGGATTCAGGGGGGTGCGGAGGGGGCGTCAGCCCCCCCCCCTCCGGGCACTGGCCCAAAATTTTCCAAAATCAGGTATATTTTGGCCCATTTTCAGTAAAAGTCGTTAAATTTCGCTTCTTGACGGTCCCCGGCAAAGGGGACGCTGGATCCGCCACTGGAAGTTATTAATTGGGTTAATTATTTTCCTATTTTAAACTTTGAAATAAAAATAGTCCTCTGTATGTAGATGTAAAATTATGGCGAGCGAAGCGAGGTGATAATTGTTGAAAATAGACTGCAATGTGCAAAGCGAGCCGGAAAAAAAATGAATTTTGCGGTAATTCTTCAAATTGAGATATATATGTACATGAACTCATAAGAGCAAGATTATATATACGTCCCTGGTTACTGTTACCGTACCCTTCCTTGATGTGGGCACCGTCTCAACTTGAGCTCCCCCTCCACCTTCCCGCCCCCTGCCTTCCTCACCATGTCCACCCCCTTATGAATGGATATGGATCTACTAATTTTAATTTCATAAAACATAAGCTAGGGTATGTTAGGAAAGAAATTGTCGCATTGAAATATATGCTGCCGTTTATACGTTTGACCGTGGGAAAAAGTTCATTCATGAATCTTTCAATCGCATTTCCCTCCACATGACGTCACTCATGACTAGCACATGGTTCCCACAATTCCGTGCAAATTCCCAAAACAATGATGGCCTAGCTGTGAGTGGAAGACTCACTGAACGCTGTAAAGAATCGGATGACATCGGTAGTTGGTAAGCGATTTTAACTGAAGTTACATGAAAATTGAATAGTTGAATTATCAAAATGCATTATGAAATGCCTAAAGGAAAGTGTTAAAATGGTTAAAGCATGCTATTTCTTTTGAAAGGAGTACTTCCTCTGCAGCCAAATCCATTGTTTTGATTTTCAGACGGAAATATTTTTGATAGCAAAATGATGTAGGAGTTCGTGTCATGCTTTCAGATCGTTGCATTATTGTAGGATATACTTTGTAAAATGTACTAAATGCCAGTAAGATTGCCAAGCATGGACCAAGTCTCTTGGAACGGCGGTCAAGCTAACCAGAGATTGATGAATGGGGATATGGCGGGTAATCAGACGAAACAATCCAGCAATTTTTCTGGAAGTCGGTCACAAGACGATGCGACTGTGGGCTACTTTTTCCAAAGGCCTCAATCTGACACCGAAATCAACATTTACCCAAATAAACAGAGATGGGCAATAGGGGATGACAGCATTCTGGAACAGGTTGGGTTTAGTAATGTATGTTTTTGTTTATTTGCTGGAATTTCCTCTGTAATGTAATGTAGAATTATTAATAGACATATTTGGAAAACGTCAGATTGAGCTACAAAGCTCAATTGGTTTAGAAAATATTTGATTTTAGCTGCATTATTTAGAACGTGGGGAAATAAAAGCATTGCCAGAGTTTCAGACTTTCTGAAGATTTTTGATTGTCGATTTCATCGGATTTGCTGATAGAAAATTGTTTGGTCCTATAAAAACTCGCTTATTATCTATTATTTGGCCTGATAAAAATCCCAAAATATCCGACATTCCATTGAAGTTTTCAAGAATTCAGCATTGAACAACTGCTCTTTCACTGAAATCATAAACAGGTACGGGATTACTCCAGAAATGGCTATGATAGCTAAATATGGCAATAATAGCTATAAATGGCTATATTGGAGAAATGATTTTAAGTACTAAAAAATATAATTTTTGAATTTTTCTTTCCAACTCAAAATCGCAAATCTTTATGACTATTTGATCAAAGTTTACAAAAGAAGTTGGTATGAAAAACTTACAATTTTCAAGTTTTGACCAGGATAAGTTGTCAAAATTTGACTCGTTCAATCTCAAAGATGGTACATTTTATATGTCAACTTCTTTAGTAAACATTTTTCAGATGGTCATTAAGGGTGAAACGTTTACCAAATTTCCTAAACGTGTACACGGAAGGCTGTAAACGAAACGTAAACGTTTAAACGCTTCTTTGTATTTCTAATGTGAAAAGTGATATCCACTAGTATTCATTTGCAGACATAAATACGACTTAGTTATACTTGACTAGATTAAATTCGCAACTTTAATACGACATGCTGATGTTTCGTAGATCAATAAAACTTTCAAAGATTCAAAAATCAAATTGTTATTTTCAAATGTGTTTGAACAATTCCCACAATTCAAAAGTGCAAGTAAGTTACAAAAACAGTAACTCGTGGAAGGTTGGACACCGGACCATCAAGAGAAGGTATGGGCGGAGAAAGAGACTGTTGCGGCGGTGTCAATTTTGAGATATCGGCTCTTTCTGTAACAGGATTAGATTGATTCTCAGACAGATTTTCTTCACGTTTTAAGCGTTTGTTTAAATTTTGTCCAGTGTGTTTGAATCAAGGATGCATACATAACTCCGACAGCACATACATGTACATTTCGTACGTATCATCGTATGTAAAATGAAGAATGAATTGACTGACTTCGCGACTTCAGGAAATCAATACAAGTATTGAGTTTTTAAAGCAATAAAGCGATATTAAAGAATATCTTTTTATTGCATGTACAGTAGTCCGTGTACACGTTTAGAAATTATGTAAACGTTTACAGTCAAAAAACGAAACGGCTCCGTGTACGTGTGTAAACGTTTCACCCTTAATGGTCATAAACATTTGCGATTTTGAGTATTAGCTAAAAATTCCAAAGTTTACTTTTTTAGTACTTAAAATTATTTCTCCAATATAGCCATTTATAGCTATTATAGCCATATTTAGCTATTATAGCCATTTCTGGAGTACTCCCGTACCTGATAAAGTCTGACACTCACAGGAAATTTAAAATTTCTATAAATACTAGGTTTTGGGTTTTATTTTTTTGTAATTTTGAAACTTGAGTATGTTTTATAGGCTATCAGAAAATTAAAAAAAGACAACTCAACCAAAGCATATTTCACTAGTCTATGTCTGGCAATTCTTGTACTATGTATTGTCTGAGACTCCTGATGTTTTACTTAGAACTGGTAATCACCGTAATGAATATTGGGTCTTGAAATTGAAAACTTGTTTCAGAGTTTCAGTGCAGCTGCAAAAGTATCTCAATCGATTAATTAATTATGTATACTTGGCAAAATAAGTTAAGGATATTTATTTAGAGTTTGCATTGGATTACCATTATGATAGGGACTTTTGTTTCATCTATAGTTGATTAGTTCTATAGTCATAACTGAGATAAACATCAATTTTTAAGTAAATTGTCAGTATTTGTATGTAACTCTGGGCTACAAAAAAAGTCAACGGAACCAAGTGTCTCCTGCCAATTTCTGTAAAAATTCGAATTTCAGAAAAATATAATTTTTACTCAAAGTCTAGATGGAATGAATAATTCATAATTAATCGATAGAAAGTGCATATCTGATCCAGAGTACACAATGGTATTGTTTTGAATATCCAGTATTCAAACTGAGCTCATCGCTGTAAACAAAAATTTGACATAACCCTTGCAATTTTTGAAAATGTAAGAAAAAATCTACTTTAAAATGAGGGGATTTAAACTGAACAATCATTTAAAGTTAAGGATAATCATGAGTTTAATGAAATTAAAAAAAAAAATAAAGAGAATAAAATATGATTTTTTTGGTAAAATAAGCATTTTATTCAGAATTAGAAGTGGGGAAAATTAAAAGAATAATTTTTACCAAGAAATGAAAGTAATGACCAGACATTCTGTTTGACCGGTTTCTTTTTGTGGTAATATTGTCCCTAGTTTAGCTAATATTTTGATGAAAATTACACAACATTATTTTGAACAAGAATGATCCCTAACAATTTGTCCAGTATACTTTAAGTATACAAGTTAGACAAGTATGCAAGTATAGCACAATATACATGATATATCACCCTTTAACTTCTAGTTTCCTCTATTTTCATTCTATCTGCACATTATACAATGTACTTCAACACATGTGTAATATAAAAAGCTATACACAAGTTACATGAAACAGTTCCAATTTCTAGGTCATAAATTTACATAATTGAATGATTTTTAGCCGAGTTGCAAAACTCGGCTCTTAATTTGATGTGAGACGGGCGGGCGGGCGGGCGTCTGGGCGGGCGGTTGGGCGGGTGGGCGGGCGGGGAGGGCGTCAACAATTGGTTTCCGGACTATAAGTCAACTACGAAAGAGGCTATAACAATGAAACTTCATACACTTACTCACCATTAGTCAAGGATGAGCCCTATTGATTTTGGGGTCAAAAGGTCAAAGGTCAAGGTCACAGGACTCAGATGATTGAAAATGGTTTCCGGACCATATTTCAGCCTGTATAGCACCTATAATCATGAAACTTGCCAGAAATGTTTCCCTTGAATCAAGGATGAGGCCTATTGATTTTGGGGTCCAAAGGTCAAGGTCACAGGACTCAGATGATTGAAAATGGTTTCCGTACCATATTTCAGCCTGTATTGCACCTATAATCATGAAACTTGCCAGAAATGTTTCCCTTGAATCAAGGATGAGGCCTATTGATTTTGGGGTCAAAAGGTCAAAGGTCAAGGTCACAGGACTCAGATGATTGAAAATGGTTTCCGGACCATATTTCAGCCTGTATTGCACCTATAATCATGTAACTTGCCAGAAATGTTTCCTGTGAATAGAAAATGACCACTTTTGATTTTGGGGTCAAAAGGTCAAAGGTCAAGGTCACAGGACTCTGATGATTGAAAATGGTTTCCTGGCCATATTTTAGCCTGTATTGCACCTAAAGTCATGAAACTTGCCAATAATGATTCCCATGAATCAAGAATGACCCCTATTGATTTTGGGGTCAAAAGGTCAAAGGTCAAGGTCACAGGACTGCGATGATTGAAAGTGGTTTCCGGACCATATTTCAGCCTGTATTGCAGTTATAATCATGAAGCTTGCCAGAAATGTTTCCCATGGATCAAGGATGACCACTATCAATTTTGGGGTTAAAAGGTCAAAGGTCAAGGTCACAGGACTAAGATGATTAAAAATGGTTTCCCGACTGAATTTGAGCCTGTATTGCACCTATAATCATGTAACTTGCCAGAAATGTTTCCAGTGAATAGAAAATGACCACTTTTGATTTAGGGGTCAAAGGGTCAAAGATCAAGGTCACAGGACTAAGGTAATTGAAAATGGTTTCCAGACCATTTTTGAGCCTGTATTGCACCTATAATCATGAAACTTGCCATTAATTTTTGGGTCAAAAGGTCAAAGATCAAGGTCACAGGACTCAGATGATTGAAAATGTTTTCCCAACCATATTTGAGCCTGTATTGCACCTATAATCATGAAACTTGCCAGAAATGTTTCCCATGATTTAAGATATGAATTGTACCTTATTCTGTATCTTTAGAGTATGCTTTGTTAAATCATATTGTACATACAAATACATAAAGTATTCTGTATGATGAGATTGAAAATCTGTATCCTTGAAAATATATTACACGCTGATATAGAATAAAGAGAAGACCATTTCTTGATCCAGAAATTTTCATTTAGGACCACAAAATGTTGTTACAAACCATACACATTTCATGTTAGTCTGCATATTCATACTTACATTCCAGTTTTGCAACTCGGCATTTTGCATCTTCGATGCATTTTGAGCTTATAAGTAGTTTAATTCACACTCTAACAGATGTTGTACATGCGACTAAATTTGGCTCTGTACACCTCTTTGCAAAATACTCGCCTAAATGGCCACTGGATAAAATTTTGTTGGGTAAAACTTTCTTTCCGTTCTATTTAAGTTTGGATTGAAAAATCATAGTCAAGTGTGTTCATATCTTTACACAAAAAGTGTAATTTGGAAATCATAACTGAGATCGCAAGACTGCATAAATTTCACTGTATCTTGACGGCTTGTGCAGTGTTGTAATGACTACGTCACTAAGTGGGGCTTTATACAGGGCGTCATAAAAGCTTTACAAGAAACAAAAACAAGATGGAAAGAAATTTAATGGAAAAAGAGATCAATTTGAACATAAATATTCTGTTATTTGTTTGTGTTTTCTCCTTGCACTATTAAAAATTCCAAGAACTTAAGTAACCAATTTGAAAGAGATGTTTGTACTATATATTTTTAAACAGTCAAGAAATGTGACATCTGTTCAGGACCTAGAGAGGGACTTCCATGCTATGTCCATGGGGAGAGAGGTAAGGCTCTTGCATCTGTACTGTTTATCAATCATGATACTAGATTTTGTGTATTCAAACACCTCAATGAAAGAAAAAAAATGTACAGTTATGTAGCATTTAACAGTTTCAGGGATTTTTCAGGGTATTTTACTTTGGGTCCAGGGTCCGTTAAAATTGGGAAAAATCGCGGCGTTTCAGTGAAATTGGGAATTTCCAATAGTTTAATTGATTCTCAATGGAATAAATCATTACACAGAGATATATAACTCCTTATTCATTGTGTCTTCAATAAAAGAAACAAAGTACTAGTAAAGCCATCTATTCTTGAGATTGTGCTTCAAAGGACATCAACTTCTAGGATCTGTAACAGTCAGAGGGGCTACTTTTATGATCATGATCAATCAGGATTCAGATTCAAAGTCAGTGTTTGACAGGGGACATTCCCACTGTCTGAGTCGCCTCATTCTGTTTACTGAACATTAACTATTTTCTGTTGTTTCTTTTATAGTCACTATTCAAAGTTTTATTTTGAAGAATGTATCTATCCTCTACAAAGAAGATGTACTCCCTTTTGTAATTTTTTTGGTATCAGATTTGCTTTTTGTGAGACGACATGGTCCTGGGTTCCTAATACTGGAGATACGATTTGATGACTAAAATATAAAACTAAACCGGATAAAAGATTTTTGACATATCAATCATTAATGTCATATTTCTGCTAGGTACTTCAGTTGACATTATTTTGCTCTTTATTGAAGAACACTTTATTAACAAAAAATAAAGAGGTTCAAATTGGGAAATTTCAATCATAAATTGGGAAAATACAGGCCATTTTGGCGTTGGGAATGGGTCCGATAATCGGACCCAAAAACGGACTTGAAAAATCCCCGAGTTTAATGAAATACCATATGAAAACGACAAATTGTGATATTTTTGTAAATATAAAGCAATGTAACATATCAGGAAGTTGTTAAGTAAAGATTTAGCTGGAGTATCTGAACAGTGTTAATATTATATTGCTGATACTCAGTATAAATGTGAAGACTTGCATTCTAAACTCTGATGATGAATACTTTAATACCTTTACATTTTTGAATGGGAAAAATAATTAGTTGAGGGCAAGAACATGTTACAAAAAGTTAATTGGAAAGGGCAAAGACTTGTGAAAGTCTAGTGCATTTTTCAAAAACTCCACATGTATACTGTATCCCTGGTAATGTAAAAGAAGATATGTTCAATAAAAGTATTAAATATTTTAAGAATATGTAATACAACTACAAGTGTTTGTTAAAATTTGATTCAGAATTACTCTCAGTTTTAATAGTTGGAGATGTCTTTGTGTTTTGCCTTTGAACTAATCTGATCAATGCAAGTTGATGTATAAATATTGACATACGGACTGACAGTCACAGTTCATTGCTAATGTATTAAGAAAAATCTTTTTCAGTCAATGCATCATGGTAAAAAGTTTTGGGAGGTGGGTGATGCCCCAAAACATGGCGACCATGGAAAGCAAATGTTTGCAGGAAATCCTTGGATGGGAGGAAGAGAGGATGCATGGGGCAACCCAACTGGTAGGAAAGTTACTCTTGTTATTTAGTCACTAAATCTGAAGATAAGTGCTCATTATGATTGTGCAACTTAAAAGAAAGAAAACTTTAAAAAGAAAAGGGATTTTGTGCACAAATTGAGTAAATGTACTACTATAGTGTGTCTGTTATTTCATTGTGGATTTAAAAAAACAAAAAACAAAAAACAAAAAAACCATCAATAATTATGTGTTGTTTGTATTTCAATCATGATAAATCCAATTGAATTCTGAATAGTATGAAATCACTGAAGAGCTTATACAGTATATGTATTTACATGTATTCATTGATTGCATTAGGGAGTTGTAAATTTCAGAATCTGGAGCTGTAGGTTTGGATATGGTAGAGTATGTCTTGAGTGGAGGATCGCCACACGGAAAGGAACTAGATGCCAGGCTCAGAATGAAAAGTGGACCTTACGTAAGTGCATGTACATGTTACTCTGTACTTGTATGATTTACTGTTAACAGATCAGAAACATAAAATTGTAATGAGATATAATGAGTAATCTGTTGCATTGATTATCTTGTACTTTGCATAACAATAGTTTACTTTATTTTCAGGTAAGGAAGTTCAAGGTAAGTAGATTCATACAAAGTGTAGGAAATAATTCATACCCAGGTCCTGTGGACAGTTATATAGCATTTTTGTTTATTGAAAAAAAAATGACGAGCAAAAGTAGCTATGCAATTGTGTTTCAACTTTCTTACATAGTAATTCCATTCTTAGTCATGCTACTATGATTTATTTAGTATGTTAATTGATACTTTGTGATAATTCTACACCCTGTTGTATTGGACTTCACATTCAACCAAATTAAGGCTTCTAAGGTGTGATATGGTACAGTCTACTTCAGTGCTTTAAAATATTTGATTTCTTTTTGACATTTCTAGAAAAATCCTTTTCTTCATCTACATCATACATGATAAACAGCTTTCTGTATGTACATTTTTTCGCATTCAGATGTATATCAGTATACAAAGCAATTCATTCTTGCCTCATTATCCTCACCCAAACTAAAAGCTGAAAATTTTCTGTGAAACAGTTCATATAGAAACAAGATTACTATGACTTGTTTTCCAGGATGGTGGAATGGATGGACATCAAGAGAAGAAAAGTAAAACACCATCACCGTTTGAGGGACATGATGGAGACAGGGGAGAGGACAAAGGAGAAAATATGCCCACCAACGGCCTGATGCAGAATGGAATAGATGAAGAACCCTATAGGTACTACTGACCCTTCCACAAACTTCGACAAATTACGTCATTTACATTTTAATTCATAAACTCCGGAATGTATCAGTCTTATTTTGTCATCATAATGCAAGCAATAAAATTTCATTTGTCGGAGTTTGTAGATGGACAAATTCTTCTATAGCTTCTCAGGGTTTTGAAGATGCTTAAGCTGTCATGTCACTTGTTTTGCTCTACTTGTCCTCTCTATATTAGTATATATATATTACATAATCACTCTCCAGAATGATAACTTGAATATACTCGTTGAAAGAGAAGGAACATGGTTCTGTACACCTCTCATCTGTAGTTGTCTGTTGATTGAAGATAAATCCATAACTTTTAAAAATAACATCTTTATCATGCTTCACCCAGATTTCTTCATATGTGGACTTAAGTATTGTATAGATTATCTACAAACTCCCTCTGATCATACTGATGTAGTATGTTTTGTTTTCATGTTTAACAATACCAGACGTGGAAGCCGCCAAAACTCGCCGAGTAACGATGACAAACTCGCCCAGATGGGAGGCATGGACATGCAGAAACTGGCAGCCATTAATAATCTCAAGCCTGATGGAGAATTCATGGACAACCATCAAGTAAGTATGATTCTGAAATATTTTGTTGAAATTTTTATTCATAATTGAAGTAGATTATCAAAAATGTATGCATTTTAAGCCTTCAAAAAACCTTGCTAGCAACATGCCTGGAGGTACCAGCCCACCAGAAATTACATGTATGTCAAGCTAAAAAAAATTGCCAAACAAACTATACTCCTTGCCAACAAGTTTTTCTTCAGGCTAGTGGTGCAAGAATGTTTTTGTGAAGACTTATTCATTTTCCTATTAATGATGCACATACCTTGCATATTGTATGAAAATATTCTTTTTAGGGCCATTTCCAAGGACCAGGATTTCATCTAGATGCCCCACCCCCTTTTGATCCTGTTGGCATAGATCCTGTCCAGTTTGACTACAACAATATAGCTCCACCCTCTATGGACAGTCCAAACTTTAATAACATGGACTATAACCAGGTAGAAGACCCCCTCACTATTACTGTCAAATGAGTTGTGTATAACTTTGTAAGAAATGAATGAAATCAATGTTCGAATTGATGAAATGGTGCTTAATATCAAAGGATTTCTCGTTGGTGCAGGTGAAATGTACTTATAATGCTGTACCTTTGCTGCTAGCTAATTCTTGTAAATGTAAAATGGGTGCAATTTATCGTTAATTACGTCTAGTCTACCATTCAAACGATGTATAGATTGTCTAAATGTACATGTATATGAAGTGATAAAGCACTGAAATCTGAAAAAATTCACATAAGCATGATAGATGAGCCCATGATGATAATTGATTGAAAATAGGTTTGAACCTGATGTTGTAAGAAAAAACATCCAGCTTAAAGTTATGTACACATATACATGTTTACATGTAGTATTTTGTCTGTCTTGAAAAAATTATATGAAAAATTCTGAAAAATGCAAGATATTGAAATTTGTTTACATAGCAACAGCTTCTTCAGCGTCAACAACAGCCAATAGCAGTTCTTACTCAACAACAGTATGCTCTGGCCGCACAACAACAACAGCTTGGTAAGATTGATCTATTATTAAACTGTTGTCTTTGTGTCCCAAGTAAGTTTCATGTTTGTGAAAAGTGTGCATTTCATCTTGATTTGAATGAAAGCTGTGTAAGTAGAATGGAAGAAAAGGTGCAGGATAATTCAGTTCTTATATAAATGTTTGAGATGTATGTTGTGTCCTTCAAATGGATAGTGATTCTTCCTTCAGGACTGGCAACACCATTTTTGTCGGAGACCATAAACTGTTGCCTAGTCCTCATTATTCCCACCTGTTAGAAAAAAGTGGAAGTCCATATACATGTATTTTATAAATATTATATAGTAGTACATGTACAAAATGTATACACATGTATGTGGTCGTTCAAGTCTTTATGAATGGTATACAATTATCAAGCATTAGAAAGATGTTATAAATTTTACTTTTGTAACTTGATATTGATTTTATTAGGTATCGTGTGCTGTTGTTTGCAATTTTATTTAGCTTTTAATATTCCTTTTAAACATGAGATTCTGAAGGGAATCGCATGAGTCAAGACTTATTCATATTTTATATATTTTGCTAGTGCTTCGATTTTGTGTTCTCAAAAGTGTTGAGCCTTTATAAATATTGTTTGATAGAATTAACTGTTAGCATGAACTGATTATTATATATGACCTTCAGTGCCACAACAGCTTTACAAAAGGAAATCTTAGCATTGACGTTTCTCATGAAATTTCTGAATTTTGCAATATGAAAAGTTCTACAAATACATATTTCTAAAGCTTATTTGCCAGTTATCTTGTCAGACAGCCAGAAGCTTGATATCTCAAAATTTGGAGGTATTAATATGGCAATTAAATATGACCTAACAATGTACGTAAATATCTGCCAAATGATGCGTTAATTGTGTTTATGTGTACAAAATCTAGATTTACTGTAGAGCGATCACAATTTGTAATTGGAAAATTGACTGTTAAACACAGCGTGAAATATGTTATCTTAAAGCATCTGAAAGTATTTTATTTTACAATCTTAATTTGTTTGGCTTATTCAATAGATGTTCTCTTCCCTGGATTTTATTATACACTGTGGCTGCTGAAGGTCAAGCTTACCCGGGTCGTAGAGTTCATGCTTAAAGTCTTCCTTTATACCTATATTATTCTTGAAATTTCCAAAGTTATTGATAAAAAAATAAAAGTGAAAATGAAAAAAAAAATCACACAAAATCAAGCATTAGCAATTTTATTGTTGCTAAGTGATTTTAAGAAAATGTGTTTTCATTTCACGACTTTTGAGGCAGAATTTTGGGGTATAAAGGAGACTTATTTAGCATGCAGATTATGATGGTGCATGGCTTATTATTGTTCGTGTATGATCTTTCTATGTAGGACTTACTCCAACTGGGCTACCAGCTCCATATGTCATAAGCCAGGATCCTTATGCTGTTGGTATACCCATAGCAGGTTAGCAAATCATCAATTAACATGTACATGAATACCTTTCCAGTGCTGTTTGCAGGACTTCATAATGCAAACTTACCCCCTAATCAACCTGCGCCCCTTTAAAAAATGCTTTTAGCCAAGTGTTTATACTACGATGAACAAAAATTTTTCGGCATTAACTTTCATAAATTAACAATTTCTCTCCCCCCCCCCCCCCCCCCCCCAATTTTTTTTTCTTTATTCTAAAGTCTTAACCCTCAAAATTTGTCTTACCATAACTCTGAATTTATCAAGATAATTCTTTTCAAGCATATGGCTAGCACATTAAAACACATTCTTGGACAAGTTTAGAAGTAGAATTTTCACACATTGTTGCATTTTTACATTGTATGTGAGGTTAATACCTACATGGATGAATTTTAGGTCAA
Source organism: Pinctada fucata (assembly GCA_028142955.1). Lineage (NCBI taxonomy): Eukaryota > Metazoa > Mollusca > Bivalvia > Pterioida > Pteriidae > Pinctada > Pinctada fucata. The sequence goes on along the minus strand of AP027109.1, from coordinate 39,150,991 downwards.
GGTCACTATTTCAAAGCTTTTAAAATATCTTTACCGGTTTTTGGTCAGACAATGGATTTTAGGTCTATAGCTTGACAGTACTCTGGACATTTTGGTTTTGTTTCCAATTAGTAGTGTTGTAACAATTATCGGCGACATCATCGTTAATACCCTTCGATTTCGATTAATCGATTATGTTTTTAAGAATCAATTATAATCGGAAATATTCAACGTGGAAAAAAATGACATAGTTTTCGATCGAATTCGCGTATGACAAGTACGAATTAAACGAAAGTAGATCAACGATCGTTTCTACGAGTTTAAGTTCCAGGTGTAGCATAAATAATTTGAAAAGGATACACTCTCTAAGGCATACAATGGATGGAATTGGGATTCTCATTGAATTTAATAGTAATGACAAGTACTCTTATAGAAAACTTCAACGTCAGATGCGATACCGGCCTGTGATATGTCAATATCTATTCGTCTAGAAATAAAAAACTTTTTAGCTTTTACCTCGAACTCCTGAGCTTTGTTAGACATGTTAGAAGGATAAGGTCAGTGAATTTCACAGTACTGTTAGCCTAAACTCCATGAAGATATTGCTTGATGCCTTGAATGAGCAAAATCTTAAGTTAACTCTTGGGTCGTATTGAACAACCCCCACCCCCATCCCTGCATCTGCCGTATAAAGTTGTCGACTATTACAATCACATACATTAGAGCTGCAACGAGTCGGAAACTTCTCGATTCGGTTCAATTTCGATTTTTATGTCTCGATTCGATTTTTTTTGGTTCGATTTATCTACAATATAATTTTCCATGGATACGTTATTTTTTCCATTTATTTGAAAATTTAATTGAAAACCTCATCTGAATCTAAAAGCAAAGCATAAAATCCCAGTTCAAGTGAAAGCTGTGAATGATGTACATGTTTATTATTATTCAAAGACACCCCCCCCCCCCTCCACAGAACAGTCTTCGTTGGATATAAAGCCAATACTGTACCAAAAGGATACATGATAATTAAACAGTTTGCACAAAGATGTGCATAGATAAACTTCTTTAAAAGAGGCATTTCAATATTTGGGGCAGCACTCGTCGATCTTCGGCAAAAGTCGCTGTTCGAATTTCCTCTGACCCTGTATTTTCTTATGAATTTCTATGTGAAATGCACTTGAAGGGTTCACCTTTTATTCTAAATCACCACCTAAAACCATTTTTATTGGGAATCTTGCGATTAATGAATCTTTAAAGTTGAAATTAGAACGTTTTTCTGCATTACTTAGACTATTCGACTCGAATCGTTTCTGACCACAACGACTCGCGATTCGAGTCAGAGCTAAGAATCGCGATTCTCGGTGCACCGCGGTGAATCGTTGCAGCTCTAACATACACGTATATGTTTTGATTCCATTACTACTGTGATCTTGACAAAATATTTCATTTACTAGACAGGATTTTATCATTCTGTGGTTGGAGTTCTTTCTAGACATTTTGCTATGTATATTAGCATAAAATTTAGTGAAGTTTATTCATTACTTCATTTACTTGTCAAATTCCTTTCTGTAAAAACAAGAAAGAATTATTTCCGATTAAATTGAAATAATCAATTAAAATCCTCTCCGATTATAAAACGATAATCGATTATGAGAATTTTCCGATTATACAACACTACCAATTAGAGCAAAGATGCTAAAATATGATGGTTTATACCATGACTCCTGCTCTTGGAGAGTTGTGTTATTTTGTATGTAGATTCTCTTGTGACTAGAGAATATAGTCCGTAGCTTTTGACCAAAGGAACTTTGACCTACTTTTCAAAGCATGTTTGTGTTGCATTTCCATGAGAAATGTGTGTTTGATGTTCTTGTATTTTTGGGGGGGAATCGGAGCTTTCATTCAATACAATCCGTTCCAATCCTGCAGTTTTTTGAAAAATTTTAGGGTCAAACTTGTGCTTACTGTAAAGTACAGTTGGGCTTTTCATGACTTTGTCAGTTAACCAGTCTGCAATTGTATTTGTTGTGATACAACCTTCTGTTTATACTGAAATTCCATGTGATTTCATTCTTTGACCTTTTGACTGGACCTCGAAATTTGAATTTGATTATGAAAAAAAATTAAGCCTTTCTTTAAGTCTCTTAGATCCAACAAGAGATCATCATTGTTCTCTTGTACATGAACTTCTTTAAGGGATTGAATTTCGTGTTATACAAAAACATAATCATTTCTTTCCCTATTTTAAAGTAGAAATCTTCTGGTCATATTTTAATTTCTTGTCTTCAATTACATTTAAAAAAAATAGAAAAATAGACTGAAAATTTCAATGTCTGTAAACATTTTGTACTTTGAATATTTCCACATCCTTCAGATTTTTGAGGTGCATGCGCCCATCGAAGACAGAAATATAATTTCAAATTTCCCTTACCTCATTATGGGCTGATGTCATTGCTTTCTGCAAACGGTTCAAAAATCAATATTTAGCTTGAAATTTCATTTTGACATTGTACTCTGTAATTTGCAGTTGTGTTGTAATTCTACTTAAAATTAGTGTTGTTACCTACTACATTTATATAGAAACCCTATTATACCATGTTAATTCTGGTTTGAATGTAATTTGCATTTTATTTCATTTGCAAGAAGGTTTCTTATACTATTCCATAATCAATATACCGGTAGACTTCATTTTGGAAAAAAAAATTGTAGATAATATTTCCATGTGAGGAATGAATTTTACAGGACCTGCAGTGATCCACCCTCAGTATTATGGAGTCCAAGGTCCGTGGGGTATATATCCGGCTAATCTCATCCAACAACAAGGTCAGCACACGCCGCAGGGATTGACGCAACAACAACAACAGCAACAACAACAACAACAGATGATGAGGAGCCAGTCTGGTCGTCCTCTCACACCACAACAAAATGACAACATGGCACAACAGAACATGCAGGCTCCTGCCCTACAGACACCTAGTAAGTAGATACTAATAAAAGGGGGAAAATGATTCTATGTGTATAGTGAATTTTATAATAGGTAATTGTAGAGATGCACAGGGTTTGCAATACAATTTATTTGAGGCAGTGATTTAGAAACTAGATGCAGATGTTTGAGTACTTTATATAGGCAAATACAAAATATGTTGTTCAATCAAGGGATTTGTATCATTTGAGAGAGTGATATTTCATCCAGTTCTGTCTCTGATTGAAATGACTTGATATGTAGCCTGGTATTTCCATGACAGGACTTGAAACTTAATTTGTGGCAAAACCTTCTTGTTCAAGTTCTCTCTCATGTCCGAATAAAGTAGGATAAGCTAAAGCTGCCATATTACGCGCTTGTGATTACTGATTCAGATAGCCTGTCCTTAAATAAAAGGAAAAACTGAAAGTAATGTTTATATATACCCATGTATAATTACAGATCCACAGTATCAGATTCTTGCACCAGCTTACTATGATCAGAACGGCCAATTAGTGATGGGTAATCCTAGGGGACTGGGCACGCCTGTACGTCTGGTATCCCCTGCCCCTGTCCTAGTCAGTGCCACTGCCAATCAACAAGGTATGGCAATATATTCAATAGCATGAGAAAATGCAAAAAAAAGGAAGATGTACATCACATTTTTCTTTAACAAATAGCTTGCTCTCTGCTATTACACATGGTTCACTTGAAATTTTTCTCAAGTTTTGTACTTCAGGTATACTATACCAAACTATCAGTTTGGAAAATATTATTTTCTAACACCCATACACAGACATTCTTGCACATGTTCTCTTTAGAGGGTATACAGTATATTCAGAATATTTAGCAACATTGAGCTTGCCTTGATGATTTATCTAACAAATACTCAATGTCAATTTTTGTTTGGGAGGAGGGGGGGGGGGGGTTGAACTCATACAATGTAGTAATAAAATCAGTTCCTTTGAATTTTGAGTTTGATCAAATTGTATGATTGAAATACTTGTATGACATTTTGATTTTTCCCAAGTTTAGTCTTTTCTTGAAGTTAGAAGCAATTTATCATATTAAAAACTTGTTCTGTGGAGATTTTTCCCCTATTTTCACAAATTCAGCCTGTCTAACTGACACTGGACAAATAAAGTTATATATAGAGAATCTTTGAACAAAGCTGGTAAAAAAATGCCTTCATTTGTCTATCAAGAAAAAAAAAATTGACACCAGCAGACTGCATAGTGTATTGTAGAGAGACGCAATTGTAGATGCTAGATTATACCATTATACACTGTAATAGTAAATACTACATTTATACTCCCTGTAGGTGATAGAAAAGTATTGCAAATCTCAACTGCAACATACCTGTACTTTATGAAATTCTAATGCAGAATTGCATGCTGTCATTGAGAGTAGTCAAGTTAAAGTAACATACTGCATGTATCCTTTATTTAACTAACAACCCTCTGCAAGTTTTTGACATGTACATTGTTTTATATCTTTGCACATTCTTAGCATGTCCTTCTACAGTTATGAATCTACATGTAGATTTAGGAATTAGTATTTGGTACTTTTTGATCTTTTGTCATTTCATAACTAACATTAAAGGACTTTCCTTCAGGTGGGGCTTTAGGAAATAGCCCTCTACGTCTCCTAACCACACAGGGCCAACAAATGCCTACCACTCCACCAGTCAATTTCTCCAGTAACAACAATTCTAATAATCAAAATAACATGGGTAAGGAGCATGTTGTATGATAGTGTAGTCTTTTTTACATCTATGTATATGGTGTTTTGAATGATCTACTTATAATTCTTCAAGTATTGTAAAATAGATTACTTACTAAATTTTTGATAGAATTTCATCTCATTTGCTTTGTTTACTACTAACTGAAGACTACTGCGGAAGTGTTGATTACAAAATAATGGTAAAAATAATACGAAATATTAGGAATAGAGTATATGTTAATTATGATAATAAGTACATGTACATGTAGGTTCATACACCTACATGTATTTGTCCATTAGGTCATAGGTCCATGCAGCAAGGTTCTGATTTCAAAGGTCAAGGTTAAAGTAACACAAAGGTCAAGGTTAAAGTTGAAGCCGTTGTTTAACAATCATAAAAATGGGATATAGACAATCATTTTAGCTGTGGAATATTTAAATTGGCCTTAAAAGAATTGACATCACAGGATGCCTGCTGTTGATGACCAAGGTCAAGGTCCCAGTTATTTGCATCTTGTAGACAAGATATATAGACAAAACCATTTGATATGGGATCTTTTGACTTGATACAGAGCCTTTACAAGGTCAAGGTCATAAACAGAGCATAAGTTAAAATTTCATTGAGGTGTTACTTGAACAGTTGGGCCTTTCTCTACAAAGTATTATATACTTGTACATGGTTTCAAAGTACCAAGGTCAGAGATTCAAGGTCACAAAATGACTCTTATTCGTTTGGAATATATGGCATATGTCATGTTTTTTAAGCCCCCGGAATCAAAGATTCGGGGGCATATTGTTTTTGGCCTGTCAGTCTGTTTGTCTATCTGTTTGTCCGAAAAAACTTTAACATTGGGCATAACTTTTGAATGGAACGTGATAGAGCTTTCATATTTCACATGTGTGTTTCTTGTGACAAGACCTTTCCATTGATACCAAAAGTTTTGACCTCGTGATCTTGACCTTGACCTTTGACCTACTTTTCAAAAACTTTAACATTGGGCATAACTTTTGAATGGTAAGTGATAGGGCTTTCATATTTCACATGTGTGTTCCTTGCGACAAGACCTTTCCATTGATACCAAAAATTTTGACCTGGTGACCTTGACCTTGACCTTTGACCTACTTTTCAAAAACATTAATATTGGGCATAACTTTTGAATGGTAAGTGATAGGGCTTTCATGTTTCACATGTGTATTCCTTGTGACAAGACCTTTCCATTGGTACCAAAATTGTTGACCTTGACCTTTCACATACTTAACAGAAAATGAAGTTTATACTAAAAAAGATGCCACCGGGGGCATTCGTGTTTCACAAACACAGGCTTTATTGCAATATGACAATCATTCAAAGTACTATCCAGACAATTAGTGAAATAAGCAAGTAATGTTTGAGCATATAATTGTTTGCTAATGTAGATATTACTTCACTATAGACTTCATATAGATAGAAAAGAAATTTGCTATATTCATTAATACAGTTTTCATCTAGAAAAAAAAACAAGCTAAGCCATGAAATTGACAAAGAAGGTGAAAGAAAGAAGTTAGATGGTAGATAAATAAGAATAGCAATAAGGAGAATTTTACATGTAAAAGTAAAATCAGTAATTGATAAATACAGTGCATCCTCTGTGAATTTTAGGGTATAATACACCTAGCAGTAGTCTGGGATTCTCTCAAGTCTCCTCTAGTCTCTTCAGTCTTAACCAACCCAGTAACTTCAACAATTCTTCAACTAACCAGTCACTAGATTCGGGTGGGTAATGTTGTACATGTACATTCACACTCAGTAATTTTGAATGGTCAAGGCACATGCACTGTCATTATTTATTCCATTTGCATTCTTCATTCATTTTCATGGAGGGAGGGGTGCATATTCATAAAGTGTATGGATGGTCCATCATTATGGGAAGGAATGAGTTTCAAGTAAAGCATGAACATTCAAATGCCATAATTTTTTAGGAGTTGTCATATAATTTTGTGTATTAGTGGATTTATTCTATGATTTTGTGATCTGACTAAAACTCAGCCTAAATGCAAGGTGAGAGCTAAGTTTTAACCAGATTGAAGATTTTGTCATTACGATCTTGAATTTTGTTTTTAAAGATAGTTTTGTTAACAGTTACTGAAAGTATTTCACATATTCCTTCTGATCATAAAAAAATGGTTATCACAGATTGAGATTGATTATAAATGTTGTGTGCAGATAATACTAATCTATACATCAAAGCAATGTCATCTCTGTGTGCTATATCATATGTTTGAACCTCTTGTAATATAGTGAATGAAAAAATAATCAAAGTAATCCCAATTTTGACAATTGCAAGGAGATCTCGCAGTTAAGCCAATAGATTTGTAGCCTACTTGTCTGTTGCGTATCTTAATCACAGTGGTGATTTTTCTCGGATATTTATTAGATTTCCATTATTCTTACCGCTGATTGTATCATTATAGGTATTTTATCCTAGTTTAGACTCCTTTAAGTAATTTCCGGTTTTTTTTTTGAGAAAATCATCAGTGGTAAACTGTCTTGGTTACAATATTTATTGATGAAATTCCCCTTCTTGATAGATTCCATTATCACTTCACTTATCAATGTCCCAAATTATAAGCAACCTGTCAATGGTTTTGTAGAAAAATTGAATATCTGAAGATGTTAACATGTTAAACATGATACATTTCTGAAAACTTTGTAGAGTTGCTTAGGGGTTATTGCCTTATGCATGTATAAATTCATGATATTTTGCAATTGCCAAAATTGTTGATTTCTCCCATGGATAACATCACACTGATAGAATAAGTCCTAATTTATAGACTTAATATTTGAGAATACCTTTCCTAGCAAATTTCATGCCTTTGTTAAGAAAGAAATTACTGGAGAGAAAAGATGAAATAGAAAGAATGTAAATTTTTTCTGTGCATTTGCTCAGGTCAAAGACGGGACTCGCTAGATTATAAACAGCGTCAGCCACTTCCCCCTCTGAATCAGTTCTACGGATCTATGGGCTCCATGGGCAGTATGTCTGCCTCACCCGCTGGACCCATGGGCTTAGTACAGACTGGACAAAGTATGACACCCCCACCTTCACTCTCTGGATCTTCATCAAATCTATCATTAGGTAAATTGTTTGATGCATTATGTATAGATCCTTTCATGTTATTTGCAGAACTAAACATGAAGTTCAGATTCTTATGTTAATGATTTAATGACAATATTTAAAAGCTACAAGATGCTTTTTAGCCGAGTTGCAAAACTCGGCTCTTAATTTGATGTGAGACGGGCGGGCGGGCGGGCGGGCGTCTGGGCGGGCGGGGAGGGCGTCAACAATTGGTTTCCGGACTATAAGTCAACTACCAAAGAGGCTATAACAATGAAACTTCATACACTTACTCACCATTAGTCAAGGATGAGCCCTATTGATTTTGGGGTCAAAAGGTCAAAGGTCAAGGTCACAGGACTCAGATGATTGAAAATGGTTTCCGGACCATATTTCAGCCTGTATTGCACCTATAATCATGAAACTTGCCAGAAATGTTTCCCTTGAATCAAGGATGATGCCTATTGATTTTGGGGTCAAAAGGTCAAAGGTCAAGGTCACAGGACTCTGTTGATTGAAATTGGTTTTCGGACCATATTTCAGCCTGTATTGCACCTATAATCATGAAACTTGCCAGAAATGTTTCCCTTGAATCAAGGATGATGCCTATTGATTTTGGGGTCAAAAGGTCAAAGGTCAAGGTCACAGGACTCAGATGATTGAAAATGGTTTCCGGACCACATTTCAGCCTGTATTGCACCTATAATCATGAAACTTGCCAGAAATGTTTCCCTTGAATCAAGGATGAGGCCTATTGATTTTGGGGTCAAAAGGTCAAAGGTCAAGGTCACAGGACTCTGTTGATTGAAATTGGTTTTCGGACCATATTTCAGCCTGTATTGCACCTATAATCATGAAACTTGCCAGAAATGTTTCCCTTGAATCAAGGATGATGCCTATTGATTTTGGGGTCAAAAGGTCAAAGGCCAAGGTCACAGGACTTTTTTGATTGAAATTGGTTTTCGGACCATATTTCAGCCTGTATTGCACCTATAATCATGTAACTTGCCAGAAATGTTCCCTGTGAATAGAAAATGACCACTTTTGATTTTGGGGTCAAAAGGTCAAAGGTCAAGGTCACAGGACTCTGATGATTGAAAATGGTTTCCTGGCCATATTTTAGCCTGTATTGCACCTAAAGTCATGAAACTTGCCAGAAATGTTTCCCTTGAATCAAGGATGATGCCTATTGATTTTGGGGTCAAAAGGTCAAGGTCACAGGACTGTTGATTGAAATTGGTTTTAAGACCATATTTCAGCCTGTATTGCACCTATAATCATGTAACTTGCCAGAAATGTTTCCTGTGAATAGAAAATGACCACTTTTGATTTTGGGGTCAAAAGGTCAAAGGTCAAGGTCACAGGACTCTGATGATTTGAAATGGTTTCCTGGCCATATTTTAGCCTGTATTGCACCTAAAGTCATGAAACTTGCCAATAATGATTCCCATGAATCAAGAATGACCCCTATTGATTTTGGGGTCAAAGGTCAAGGTCACAGGACTCCGATGATTGAAAGTGGTTTCCGGACCATATTTCAGCCTGTATTGCAATTATAATCATGAAGCTTGCCAGAAATGTTTCCCATGGATCAAGGATGACCACTATCAATTTTGGGGTTCAAAGGTCAAGGTCACAGGACTAAGATGATTAAAAATGGTTTCCCGACTGAATTTGAGCCTGTATTGCACCTATTGTCATGTAACTTGCCAGAAATGTTTCCTATTAATTTTGGGGTCAAGAGATCAAAGGTCAAATTCATAGGACTCGTTAATTGAAAATGGTTTCTGAATTATATATGAATGTGGATCAACCTGAAACATGCTAATAATGTTTCCCATCTGTCGAAACCATATTCAAATCATGTATATTTTACTTATATTCAAGTTTTGCAACTCGGCACTTTGCATCTTTGATGCATTTTAAGCTTATTGCAGAATCATATGAAGGAACAAACAGAATTCCTTCCAGCAAAAAGAACGATAAAATGTTATCACCAATCAATCTGTTTTCTCCCAAAACTGAGCTTCAAGTTTTGTATTGCAAGTACTTTGAAACGGTCTATAATTTCAGGACATCTACAGTTCACATAGCTTTATAGAAAATAAACACTTTTTGTAATAGTACATCGCTATTCCTTGTATAGTGCAGACCTTATGAAATTAACAATGCATTAAAAAAATTTGAATATTTTGTATCGCATTTCAGCAAATACATGTACTTTTCACAATCTTGATATGTTAAATTCTAATAAAGAACAAAAAATTATGAGGAAGGCATATTGCAAAATCATTCTGATTGCATAGACAAGTTTTCTTCATTGTTTCATTTACCGAATCCTTTCTATAAAGGCATGTCAGGAGGTAACAGGATGTACAGTGCAGCTCCTGGGGCCGAGGCTAAATTCAGAAATGGTCCAATGGGCACCAGTAATGGTTTCTTCTCTGGAAGCTCTCTCTTCCCAAACAGAACGCTAGCCACTAGAAGGTATTTTAAAATTACATATTTTATAAGAGAATGGATGAAGAGCCTCTTAATAGAAAAGTTAAATATATTTATGCTAGAGACAATGTTGTAAAAACGAACAGTTTTCCATTGATTTGTATGGTTAAAAATGCTTGTTTTGACCCTCATATTAGGCATATTGTGAATCATACATGTAATCCAACATTAAGGAAGTTGAATATGTGAATCAAATTACATGTACTTGAAATTGCCATTTTTTCAATATGAAAATTTTTTTCAAAACATTTCTACATAGATTTTCTGCTCTGTTGTAGTGATGTGCATATCAATTAGTTCACTATTGATATACCTTTTTCGATTTTACAGCGCCAGTCTTACAAAAGAAGTTACAGGTAGAAGTCGACTTCTTGAAGATTTCAGAAATAATCGCATACCAAACCTCCAGCTTAAAGACCTCACCAATCATGTAGTGGAATTCTCACAGGATCAACATGGGTCTAGGTAAATATTTTATTACAGTGGCCTAGACACAAAAAAAGGGGAAAACTTGGCTTCTATAGAACAATTTTTCACAAGCATCAAATTTAAGGGAGGAAAAAAAATTGTATCTCAAAAAAAGTTCAAGAAGAACAATATTATACATCATTTGAGTCAACCTTATTGTTAGTTTACTATATACATGTAGTCACCACTCTATAAACTTGATCTACACTACATTTAATTGACACACATGCTCTTAGAATATTTACATGTATTTACAATATTTATCAATATGACCCTATTTTTCCCCCTCAGATTCATTCAACAGAAGTTAGAGAGAGCATCATCACAAGAGAAGTCTATGGTTTTCAACGAAATTCTGGCCTCTGCATATCAATTAATGACGGACGTGTTCGGAAACTACGTCATCCAGAAATTCTTTGAATTTGGTGCGACGGATCAGAAACAGACCTTAGCCCAGAGGTTGAGAGGTCACGTATTACAGTTAGCTCTACAGATGTATGGGTGTAGGGTAATTCAGAAAGCCCTAGAAACTATTCCACAGGAAATGCAGGTGGAAATTGTCAAGGAACTTGACGGTCATGTGTTAAAATGTGTAAAGGACCAAAATGGAAACCATGTTGTACAGAAGTGTATTGAATGTGTCGACCCTGTCCATCTTCAGTTCATTATTGATGCATTTAAAGGACAGGTAAGATTATTCTGTGATGGTCTGAAAAACTGAATTGGTAAATATATGTACATTTACATTTTAAACCTGCCTTAGTGACCCAACTTTTTCAGAGACTTCTTGTCTTATATGACTGAGGCTTTCATTTTACAAGTAACAAATTTTAATCTGTATTAAGAGACCACTTGTCTAATATGACCATGATATGATAGGATATTCTCTTGAAGGGTCTCTTAAAACAGGTGAAACATGTACGTGTATATCTGCATATGATAGATACCTGTGTGTATGTACATCTCTAAACAGCTCATATCTTGGAAAAAGTTCTGGCAATTAGATTACAAGCAAATTACTGCTTGTCCAAATGTAGCAAATCTTTTTGTGAAATGTATATGTTTTTGTCAGGTACTTAATTTGTCCACCCACCCATATGGCTGCCGAGTGATTCAGAGAATTCTGGAGCATTGTACTAAAGATCAGACAACTCCTGTTTTGGAGGAACTTCATCAAGCTACCGAACGCTTGGTACAGGACCAATACGGAAACTATGTTATACAGCACGTGCTGGAACACGGACAACCGGAGGATAAAAGTAAAATTGTCGCAGAACTACGAGGAAAAGTACTCATACTCAGCCAGCATAAATTTGCAAGGTAGATTTTGAATGATAGGTTTTGCCTCAATACACATTCTTTAAAAAAAAAATCAGAAGTTTACACCTTTCCATTTTGATTTCATCCTTTATAAAACAGCTTACTTTCTCTCTGCATTTTGCAATGTTGCTCTCTGCATCCTTTACAGTGTTACTGAAGTTTTCCTAACATTTTTTATTTAGTATGATGAGAAGTTTTCTACTTTTACTATAATTTAAAAAAAAGAATTATAAATTCCCTCATTCTTCAATTAAAATGAAATACATGTGTTTCCGTTATATTTTCATAGTAATGTGGTGGAGAAATGTGTATCCCATTCATCACGAGCAGAGAAAGCCATGCTGGTAGAGGAGGTCTGCAATATGAGTGACGGGTAAAATCTTGATCACTAGTCCGTATGATCTTTGTATATGTATGTTGATAATTTCTTTCAATAAAAAGGATTTCTTTCAATAGAAAGTTTTCAATTTTTCCAAAATACATGTAGAAGTATTTATTATTTGGAGAAGCACTGGTGTACAAACAATCTTGAAATCATACACGTACAGTATATCTATTCTTCTTTTCAGGCCACACAGTGCCTTGTATACGATGATGAAGGACCAGTTTGCTAATTACGTTGTTCAGAAAATGATTGACGTTGCCGAGCCAACTCAAAGGAAGATCCTCATGCACAAGATCCGGCCTCATATTGCCACGCTCCGAAAATACACCTACGGCAAACATATCCTTGCCAAGCTCGAGAAGTTCTTCATGAAGAATAACTCGGATCTCGGACCAATCGGAATGCCCCCTAACGGTGCTCTACCGTGAAACTACCTTTGTCATCACTGCGTTAGATTTACTTGATAGTTTAGCTTTGTTCATTTTTGCACTCATTTACTTGTTACAGATGTTGTCTTTTTTGTTTCATTTTGCATTTTTCCATCGTTCTTTAATTTTTCGCTTATATTTGTTGATTTGCTTAGTTTTGTTGGGTTTTATATAGGTGTTGTAGTCATGTACTTACGAAATAGCATTAGAAAAATTCTAATACTTGTGTTACTTTGTTTTACTTTTGAAGTTGCCAGTTGCAGAAAGAAAATAGAATGTTGCATGTGTAATTTTGAGTAATTATCTTTTTCCATCCTTACTTAAAGAGAAATATTGCTCCTTATTGAGCAAGGGAACATGGCTTCTCATTGAGTGGATATCTAGTTGAATTTGAATTAAATTCTAGTCTGATATTTAAGTCAAACAAATCTTATAATCAGGAGAAAGAATAATTTTTGCATTTAATTAAATCTTGTGAAATTTATTGTAATATAGATACAGCATACACCATTCCAAAAAGGTTTCATTGACGTATTTTTAGAAATCTTTATTTTGAGAATCGCATGTCCAATTGTACAATGTACGTCTTCTAGAAGTGGGATTTTGTGTAAGTTTTCATCATCATTATTATTTACTTTTATATCGTTACTCTGTCACTTGTCAGTTTTCCAAGGTTTGTGATATTCAGGTCAAAGTGTACATTACTGTATAAAGGTTTTCTTTAATTTTTATTAGAACTTAAGATATTGCAATTTATTTCAATTTTTTTGTAAGTATTAGAATCCTTTGTGTCCATACAATAGGATAATTGTAAATATTGACTAAAGTCAACCGAAGAATCAAAGAAAAGTGCAATTAAAATTTATTGTGTGATTAGAATGAAGTACCTCACATTTGTGCACTCAGAAGTCACACGTTTTTGTTGCTTTTGATTTCAACAAAAAAAAGAATGTACAGCAATATTATCATTTGATTGATATTCCAAATTGATGCATTTCTGTCTCCTGTCTCTCTATCTTTATATGATAATTTTTAAGCTGGTGTGTATATGTACTTTGGAAAGCATCATAATGTGTAAAATATACCGTTTTCCGATCTTGTTATTGAGCTCAAAATGTCCATGTCCACATTGTTTAGCATTGTTTTTCATGATGACATCACTGCTAACAGATGCAATTTAACTGTGACGTTACATTGAAAAAGAGCATAAAAAGTCCTACTTAGGACATATTTCAATATTGACAGCCATTATGAAGTTTTGCAAGTGGTCTATTGGAAATACAGTTATGGTTCCTTTTCCTGTATCTATATAGAATATTATTTATTCTACCCACTCTACTGATTTACCAAAGATAATACAGCTAATTTTGTCAGAAAGGCTCTTTGTGATAAAATAAAATCCTTTGAATTCATTGAGCTACATGTATATCGAAATACAAAATATATGTAGTTGATATAATTGATGTCATATTATTTAATCACTGGTTGTTTTTGAGTAAAAAAAAAATGAAGAGTTGAAAACCTAAAGATGTTATATTTTCGAAAGAAGTAATAGATCTGTAGTTATCCACATTCCCTGCATTCCAAATTCATCATTTTCATTTTCACCTTTTTCATCGTTTAGAATTTCCATTGATCTGTAATATTTTCAGAAGGTATGTACAAATGTAAATATCCACATTTTTCAGTTTTATCATATGTATTAATTTTTTTTAAAGAAAAAAACGGTTTTCTACATTCAAAGTTTGACATATCTACATTTTATGTTAATATATCTTGTTTATTTTTTTGGCGTAGATGCAATATGTTATCTCAGTTGCAATGTTGGTTTGTAGATAAAAAAGGCATCTGTAAATAGATTTTCATATCACAATGTAAATTATGTAAAGAGAAAATGACACTGTTATTTTAATTTCAGGGTTTCTTATTGACTTATGAGTGCACAAATGTAAGGTACCACTGTATATAGTAGAAATCTACTGAGAACAAACATTCATAGCTTAAATTTCTCAGGTATGATGTAAATAAATCTATTGTGTAGCCTTTCCATTATTTAGATGTCAAATGTAATTCTTTTACAACCTCGTCCATTTCCCATTCGAAATATTATCATGTTGGAAATATAATATTAGGTCCTCTGTTTAAAATTTCATTGAGCTTGATATCTATAAGAAATACCTGTCGAATATCGTCTCAAGAGGGGTGTAAGGACCATCTTGTCCCTTCCTGCCTACCTTTGAAGTTGTACTTGTTTCTACTGGCTTTCAAGCTTTATTCAAAGAACTTTTAATGTGTGTTGTTTGAAGTAGGCCTTCTCTCTAATGAATGTTCTGATTAAGGATCCTGCACCCTATTAGAGTACTTTTGGTCAAAATTTATGCACATTTACATAATTTCCCGACAAATGCCGATGATTTCATAATCGGGATTCTTCAGGATGACGGCATATGAGAAGTGTAATACTTATTTTCAGCTAGAAAAGTATGTGTAGCATTTTTTTTTTTTAAAAAACCCCAAAAAGTCTGCTATTTATTATTTAAAATGCATTAGGGATGGAATACCTTAACTTTCTCTTGTCTCTCCCCTGATGTACTTAAATGTAAGATACTTAAATATTTATTTTGCTATTATGGTACTGCAGTCACCATAAGTTGTATCAAATCTTCAGCTTTAATAGTGATTTGTGGTGTACACATGTCAAAGTGAATGAGAGTTCAACACAACAAAGATCTGACAAGCAAAGTTTTGAGTAGTTCCCAAAAAGTTCTAACATAGCCGCTGTTGCTTGATAGACATTTCACACATGTATCATTGAGTGTTACCGATTCACATTAAACATTTACCTCAGAATTTTAAGATGTTGAATGTTTGTTTCTCAGTAGATTGCTTCTCTTGAAAGAGAAAACAAATCTTCCACCATTTCATCTGTGTAAATTCTTTATCTTCCATGATAACCTTTGTAAGAAAATGTCATAATATGTACAAAAAACCTTTTTTACAGAATATTTATCAAATTTAAAAACTGTACAGAAAGAATAACTAGATGTTAGTATTCAACTTGTCTCATTGCTGTTAGCAAACTTTTTATATAGCACTGTAAACCTTTACTATGAAACAGGAATTGTATAAATAGTCACTGTACAGACTTGTAAATGTTGGACATTTGGTGCTAAAACAACAGAGTAATTTTAGTATTAACAAGATTTTAATACCTGATTGAGGATACTGTATGATTTCACTGGTGTAAAATAGAGGAGGTGTCAGTTCTTATCTTACTTTTTGGGGTGTTTGAATTTTCATAAATGATGGGTAGGGACTTTTTTGTAGATTCAGTACAAGATGGATGTTTTGAAATAATATAAATCTCTATGATGGTTTATATTTGTTCCAGTTCATACTTACATGTACAACAAAAAAATAGTAGGACTGTTCTCAAGTAGAAATCTTAGAAAACAAGTTGTATATGTACATGTATATACATTGTATGATTTTTTTCATTTTCATCTGTTTTGGGCTTTTACCCATTTTAAGGTGTGACAAATTTAACAAAATGCAATTCTGGAGCATTTGATAATAAGTAAATTTTGAAAGTTCTGTGCTTTCCACAACTTCTGAAATGTGATCTTTCAAATGTTATTGAGAAAAAAAAAAAACTCTTTATGTTCACCTTATTTATACACATTTGGTGCTTTTGATACAACCTTCAACATACTATCTGGAAAGATAGCAATACTGCATCCCCTACAAGAATATTCAAGTGATATTTTGAAATACTGTAAACGTGAAAATTTTTGCGTGGGGTTAATTTTAGCGAATCAAGGGACTTTGCAAAAAAATTCCCCAGATTGAAAATATCC
This sequence comes from Pinctada fucata, assembly GCA_028142955.1. Taxonomy (NCBI): domain Eukaryota; kingdom Metazoa; phylum Mollusca; class Bivalvia; order Pterioida; family Pteriidae; genus Pinctada; species Pinctada fucata. The sequence goes on along the minus strand of AP027109.1, from coordinate 39,134,273 downwards.
CCAATGCATTCTTACAATGGGAAAGACATTTGTATTGGGAATATTTCCCCCATGCGTAATGTTTTTATGTAATAATCGCAAAATTTTCCCCCAGCGAAAATGAGCACATGTACAGTAAACATGTATGTTCCTTTGTCAACTGAAGGCTATGCTTGATGGGGAAATAAAAGAACGGCCAAATTTGATTTAAGATCACCTTAAACTTTTAAGGTATTTGAGAGATACTTATTGACTATTGTTTCGCATGAGACCTGTTGAGCCTTGTGCTTATGGTATTATTGCATGCAAAGAATTATAGCGACTGAAATTGTGTAAGATTGGATTGTTTCCTAGCTTGATTTGTATTAATGCTACTATGAATAAGATATATTGCTACCTGCGGAAATTCAGAAAGATTTTGTAATGTATGGTTTTCAGGCAAGGCCAGTCATTGTGGGGATTGTATGTTGATGTTTATAAATTTGGAAAAATTGACTATACTATGATCTTAGTCTGATTGAAAGTTGCTGCTTCGACAAGTGGTTTCCAGCCATGTTATGCTGAGATGGTAGAAAATCATATTGACTTTATGGTAGGTGAATAAATCTCCATATTGACTGGCCTTGTTTGAAAAAGGAATTTGGTTTATTAAGAATGAGTATAGAGGGATTGTTACTTTTCTATTGCATGATGTGTATAGTACATTTATTTGTGTATTCCTGTATATATATATGATTTGATTGCATACAGTTTATTGCATACAATATAGAACATTTGACGTATATAAATTGCGGATTGGATAACTTTTCTGATGATTACCTTCTATTAACTTGTACATAGTGTAAATTAGTTTTCACAAGGGTCCAATTCATAACTGCTTACACAAGTAGCAGCCGCAGCTCACCATTGCCATTTGATAGTTTTGCATGCATAAGAGACTACTCTTGAACCATGATTTGAATCTCGATTGTGATACAGCAATGATTACCATAATTCGTTCTTGGTATGAAGTTGAATTTGAATTTCATAAAATCTATTGAATCTGCTGAAAGTCTGAAAATATACACCTTTAAATGATACTTGCTGATTTCTTGATACACATTTTTTATTAGTCTTTATGTATGAAATAATATTTTTCCCACAACTATATGTTGTAGCTATTGGAAGTAAATTTCAGTATACATGTATTTCCTCTCACTCTATTAGGCGTTTTACTGGATCGAAAATAATATTTGTTTTCTTAAGAAGACACCCCAATTTTTTTAAAGAAATGATTGAAAGTGCACAGATAAATGTTTGATTCATTCATCTATTAATTGCCATAGAGAGCAGGGTAGTTTCTTCGTTAATATTTGGTAATCATTGGGGTCTACACTCGTATGGAACGAAGGTTTGATATTGCTTAGAACTATTTTTGGATTTGGTTTGTCCGATTTAAATTATCATGATCTTATGATCAAAGACAGGGAACAAGTGTGGAATGATGGCTTGAAATTGGCTTGATTATAATGTATTCCATCCTTTCAATGTTATTGGCTTATGTTCATTTTGTATGGTATCTGAGGTAAAAGCATTCTGAAATTCCTATAGAAATATGATATGTAGAAAAGTTTCCCTACATTTGATGCTAGTTTCCATAGAATTTTCTGGTGTCACAATCGGTTAATGTCAGCTACCATCCCAAAGGGGAAGCAACTCTTGATATTGAAAAGACTTAAATGCAAGTAGAAGAACGATGAGTGTAGATTTGCTTGTACATAGTTACCATTTTTTGACAAAATATATATACATAGATTACTAACACGTATTGCCATATATTTCTGATTAATATATTGTACATTTAAGGCCTTGTGCTATATTGTGTAATGCTTTGTATTAATAGTGGTTTGTATATTTGATCTATTATCGGTAGGCAGTGTATATTTTGTAAAAATGTCCATACTTGTATAGAAAGTGTACTAAGTGTCCACACAATCATTCTGCCAGCATTTGTACACTAAAAAAAAAATGTGGATCAATCACTCAATGGCCTTGTTTTGTAACAGATGTACAGAGACTTTTACGTACTTCACTGTAAAAAGCTGTAAATTAACATTTTTTTCTCCTCCTACGTGGCTATGAGAAAAGTTCTGATCACGATGTGATGTTAATTGCGTATGATCTGTATTTCTAGATTAGACAAAGTGTTTGTAAATTACCTTCTTTGTAAATTATCTTATTTTTAAAGTAGGACTGTACAGTTAGAAAATTTAAAAATCTGACCTTTCTTTATGTTGAAGGCAAAAATGTAAGCTGAAAATGTCAAATATGTACTTAAGAATTCTGTAATTCATCATGTGATATTCAACTCAAATATTTTTATTTTAGAAAAGTATGTATTGATTTCTGAAAACTGCCATTATCATGATTATAAAAACTTGATTTTGTACAGGTATCGTACTGTATTACCAAATTTTTTTGTGAGTGACAAAGTTTGCTACATGTATTTATGGGTAAAAAGGTGTTACTTTCTAATGAAAATAGATATTACCTTGAAAAAAAAAGAAACACCTAAAAATAAAGAATTTCTAAGCATCAAGATCACATTTTGCTGTTAATTTTGTATATCTGAGCATTTCTCTCCTTTCCCCTTCTTTATTTTTGGGTTTCTGCACATTGCATTTTAACGGAAAGGTGTAACATTTAAACACTTTGTAATGCAATGTAATCTGTCAACTCTGTAATGCATATTTTGCATTTAATATTTCCATGACTTCAAAAGACAGAAATTATTTCTCACAAATTTTTTTTGTTAATATGGTATTATTACAGATGATCTAAGATCTACACATCTATAGTACTATTTTATATATTCAGTTATGGTGCTAAGAAGAGAACTGATTTACCAAATTATTATTGTTATGGCATAAAAAAAGTTAAACTATATTGTATAACATGTAAGTATAGCATCCGGTCTTTTAACAAGATTATCAAAATAATTGTACATTTTCCAGTACAAATCTCTGTAGATAGTTTTGTAGCTGTAAAGTCTGTCTGTCTGTCCTCAAGTTTGCATCTTGTGCAAAAAAAAAAGATTGTGTAATAAAATCATCAGTTCCTTTTGATACTTATTGTAAAGCTGTATTCATTGTAATTAGTACACATTGATTGTAAGTACTGTAAATACCATACAAAAATTAACCTTGTCAGTGCTAAATATAGATCATTTTTTCACTCCATATGTAAAAAGTAACTCCTTGTATAAAGTAACTACGACTTCACATCATTCTGTTGTTAGAACCATGGTCCATTGTGCAGCTTCTCTTCATTGTACATCTCGTGAACAATTGTATTGAATGATCTACATACTTAGCAAATTTGACTAATGAAATGTGTTTTGCAAGACGTGGATTCAGTCCATTAAAGATGGTATGAACATTATAAAGATAGTTGTTACTCATTTAACTGATGTTGAGCGTAAAAAAAAGTTTAAGGGGAGTTTGCACAACTGGAAAAGTCTATTCTGTCGCAAGAAAAGCAATGTTGCTATATGTTTGTGTGTGCATGTCCCAAGTCCAGTGAATATCACAGAAGCAATAATTGTAGGATCACCAAGCCTTCCTCAAAGAGGATGAACCCTGTTGAGTTTCAAGGTCAGGGATCAAAGGCCAAGATCACTTTTAAACTTATGTACAAACCCTCCACAAATTTTCCTTTTGTGAGTGGGTCAATCCTGCTGATTTTCAAGACTTGAGCTTAAAACCTTAACTAAATGGAAGACTAAGCAATCATTGCCAGATCATCAAACAAGTGTTGCTTAAAAATAATGCGGAAGGGTAACAAGTGAAGGAATTAACCTGGTTTTCAATGTTAAGGTAGAGCATCTATCCTGTTGAATTTGAAGTTAAAGACGGCGCGACAGAGACCTTTAATTCTGCGTCCTATTTGGATATCGTGTCTTACATGCCCAAGGTAATATGAACACCTCGCTCTATTGACAAACGTGACGACTTCGATTTCAATATCGCAAATTTTCCTTTTCTGAGTAGCAACGTCCCGTTGTCACCAGCATATGGCGTTTTCATTTCTCAATACGCTATTCGCAGGCAAGCTCCATGTACTCGGATTTTGTTCTAAAAGGTAGACGGCTTTCAGTTGAGCTCGGTCAAGGATACATTTGTGACCGACTAACGTCGTCACTGAGGAAGGTCTATGGTCGATTTGGGGAAATGGCAGCACACTATTACATCCCCTTGTCCAGTCATAAATGATATTCTGACAGACCTTTTGTGCCATGAGATACCAATTTATATGTGTGTCTTTGTAGGAGTTACTGATTGTGACCTTTCTACCGAATTGAAGTGGCGGGTGTTGCAGGAGATGCTCACTCTTCCTGGGCACCTGATCTCGCTTCTTTGCAGGGAGTTCACTTCTCTTCATATGGTGGATTTTAAAGGAGCTGATAAGATAAGGACTATTTAGACCTGAATTTCATCAAGGATTTCTTCTTCACAATGATCTATACGCAAAAAAAAAAAATGATAACAACTAAACTGTAATGTACTTGGAGATTCCTCATACAACTGTTATTTTGGTAAGCTTATTTCTAGATACAGTCCAAAGAGTATGGGGTAGCCATGTTGAAAAGAAGCTAATATCGATAAAAACGTTGAAAATTAAGAACTATCTAGCTAATATGGATATCTATAAACTTTAAAACATACTTATAGTCTGATCAAGATACTAGAAATCAAATTTTAAAGACTGGTCTAAACTTTATTCATAAATTTTAAAATCTTGAGTCTGAAATACGGTTATATTTTAAATTAATTGGCTACAAAGTAGGCATTTTACTGCGAAATACACACTGTGTAGAAATAAACAATTTCATTCCAAAATCTTGTTCATTTCATGTGAACATGTTTAGAATATATAGATGAATGACTAAAACGGAAAAATGAAACTTTGCTTATATCATGGCCTAAAACAGATTTGTAAGCCCCCCTCCCTTTTTCAGTTTTTCGTCTCTGGGGTATCGTTCCCCCTTAGCTACAGAACCCCACATTGTCAAAAGATGTGTATTAGTGATATACATCTTCTGTAAAAATGGCGTTCTGTAGCTGAGGGGGAACACTGTTTAAAAAAAACTTTACCATTTTCTATTGATTTCTATAGAAAAAAGACACATTTTGCCCCAAAATTTAGGAAAACTATGCACGAAATATCTGATCAAACTGCTGATTATGATGAAACCAAGAGCTGGCATCAATTTTGTGAAAGAGTTTTCTTGAAGTTCCCATTTTGAAAATCCCACTTTTTCAGGGCAGATTTTACGCCTTATCTTATCAGCCCCTTTCTGTTTCTGTGCCTTAGTTCTGGTTTTATCCTGATTTTGTAATCGGAAAAGTGGAAAAACTGTGCGCACACAATCCGTATAACTACACCGTTTGCTACTTGCGTGGCAGCGTAGTCTTTTGTGTTTCTATGGTGTGAGTTTGTCTCGATTGTTTATGTGTGAACTTTTGTGCTTCATGTCAAAACACTTACAGTCGAACCCGCGAGGGGTTTGACAATAAGTGTTTTGATTTTTTCCCTGACGTTGTTACCATAGCACTTTCTATATAGACATAACCACAGACAGTACATGCATTTTATATATTGTTTCATTTTCGTGCATGAACATCGACGGCGGATGCGGCTAGTCAACAGGGGATACTTACTCCCCCGGGCACCTGGTCCCACCTCTGGCTTGCTGGGGGTCCGTCGATGCTCAATTTTGTGCTCTATTGTGAGTGCTGTTAAGATTATCGTAAGGATCTTCTTTAACTCATGTTTCTATGGTATGATTGAGTGTTCCTTGTCACTTTTGCGTCTCTTTCGGTGGGTGTCTTCTCTGTGTTTTTGTTTTGGGTGTTTTTGAATTTTGCTGTGGGTGCTGCAACCGAGTGTTGTTGGAGATCCCCTCCTTTCTTTTACAGGATGCAAGTACTCAAGGTCTTCTACCAAGTTTGTGTTTTTCTTGCCGATCGGTCAACAAATATGGCTATCGAGGGCTGATTGGCTGAAGTATTTTCGAAATCTCTGCAACTTCTGCGCAGGATTTACAGGAAGCTAGTACTGAAGGTCTTCTACCAGATTAGCCCCTTTCAGTCATTTGTCTGCAACTGAGGGGAGCAATGTGGCCCACTTGGGCCTCTTGTTTGTGAAAATACCCATAGTATATATCCATATATACTTTACAAACTGTGATACTGTTTTACATGTGAAATGTCGATTTTATTGAAAAATTGGCAGAAGCTCTAGAAGTTAATCCTTTCTCTTGATTTCCCAGGAAATACTTTGAATGTATGCCAAAGAGACAGCTTCGGACAGCTATGCCATCAGGGAGATGATGAGGCATTGTTGATGCGGACAGCTATGTCATCAGGGAGATGATGAGGCATTGTTGATGCGGACAGCTATGTCATCAGGGAGATTATGAGGCATTGTTTGTTGATGCGGACAGCTATGCCATCAGGGAGATTATGAGGCATTGTTGATGCGGACAGCTATGTCATCAGGGAGATGATGAGGCATTGTTGATGCGGACAGCTATGTCATCAGGGAGATGATGAGGCATTGTTGATGCGGACAGCTATGTCATCAGGGAGATGATGAGGCATTGTTTGTTGAAATGTGCATATGGTGCACTAAATTATTCCGATAGAACATAAATTTCAATAAAGTATTCTAACATGACTTGAGATTTCTCCCTATATGTACTATAGAACTCCAACTTGCGACAAGGTCATAGGCGGCACATGCTAGCAGATTTTAAAGTGAAGAAAAGCGGAACTGAAATCGGACGCATGATGCGTAGGAGATTGATAGAACTCGCATGGTGTAAACTCTCCAAGAAACTTCCAGTTCGCTAGTTTCCGCCCATGCACGTGCTATAGAGCTCGTGCAGAACAATATTAGAATAGAAATAAAAACTAGCTAGCCGTGGTTTGTTGTCCAGTAATTCCCCGAGTCGCATGAACCAATGAAATTATCACCGCGAAGCTATTGTAGTAATTATTATTTCTTAATTAACCACTAGGTTGGTTTGATCCATGCTAGTGGACTGTCGGTCCCGAGGATATCTTTCGTCTAGTTTTACTGAAATATAATTGATCACCTCCTTCATGACATAGCTCTGTCCTATTTTGGCTATATTTCATTGTTTGAATTGAGGATCACTGATGAGGGTTAAGTATGACGAAAATCTGTGAAAATTGTGTCCAAAATATGCCAAAAGACGTAGCAAATGTTACGTCTTCAATTCATACCATCATGTAAGAACAGATAAATTTGCAGCATATGCAATGATGCTATTGAATTTAAAGACGTTTAACATTTGAACTACTTGGTGAGTGTCACTGCTGGTGGACCAAGAGTCCCCGAGGGGACATGTAGCCAAGTTCGATCAACTTCGGTTGATCGTCTGTCTCTTCAACGCATTTAAATTTTTCTGTTACATAATTTCTTGAAATTTCTAAAATGTGGGTCCTCTAGCATCATATCCCATCCATTCTGCCACGTTGTTTTGGTACATATTTGGAGATGCTAATTTTCATACTTTTTGGCCATATTACATTGTTTAGACTGAGGATCACTGACGAGGGTTTAGTACCCGAAACGTGCATGTCTGGTCCATGCTGTAAATTTATCAGGTTTTAAATGATGCTATTGAATTTAAAGACGTTTAACAACAGACAAGACATGCAAGTTTCGGATACTTAAACCCTCGTCAGTGATCCTCAATCTAAACAATGAAATATGGCCAACTTTTGAGGAGCAAATATCTAAACTTGACCTAAAATTTCTTATTTTATCAGATTTACATGTTGATATGTATCCTATCTACTGATTATCAGGGAAAATAGTATATACACTGACATAAAATAACTGAGCGAAAAAAAGAGAACAGATACCCTAGAAGGGTGGACAGCGTGTGCATGTCTCACCAGTCTGACGGGGGATTCATTGCTTATAGACATCATTAGTTTGAAGAATAAATAGGAATATGAAAACGTCTTTAACGACATTTATTTTTCAGTGAAAGCTTCTTTAAGAACTTTTTAATACAAATGCGTACAACATTGTGCTGACAGCGAAGTATTTCCAAAGCATACATATTAAATATGTAATAATTAATGAGGATCGTAATTTGTAAATGTTAAATGAACTGTTCATTGGTTAACCGGGAGTTATTACTATTTCTATAGACAAAGTACATGTTAAAGAAAACATTACATTGTTATAAATAGTGGAATGTGACTTGCCCATATTCTGATTATTCTTTCTCTTCCAATATACTCCTACATCTAATAAATACAAACGAACACATTCATAATCACACAAGTCTTTTCCATTTAAACTTTTGATATTTTTACATGAAATAATTGTTCCCCCATATTCTTTTTTTTTTCAAAGTAAATCTTCCATCTAGAAGTACACATGTACGTTATTTTATGTTAAGGCAATGCATTTCAAATGAAGTACCAACGACAAAGGCTAAATACTTGAACAGAACATATTCTGAGCAGAAATATCACATAAGTAAACAATACTGAACTTCGTTTAATTACGAAGGATGCAAGAAAGACCGTTTCGAACTCTTGTCTGGTATTGCTGCGTCACGTGATTAAATTGGCCAATGAATATCTCTAAGATGGAAGCTTTAGGCTTTCTTATATGTTGACATCATGGACATTCCATGGCATTTTGTTTCCTGGAAAGAAGTTGAACAAGGGAGTAAATACAACGAATTCCGCTTAATATTTATATACATTTGTCTTTGGCGTATTTAACGTTCTAATGTTAAAGTAAGCAAAGACTGGAACGTCTTATTTCCGACATTTTTAATACAGCGAGGTCGATTTTTTTAAATCAATTTTTTCCTAATTTTTGGGGGGTTTCTTGAAGAAGAGTTATAAAATTGATAAGTATTTTTAATGAAGATAAGCAAATGAGGCAATGTTAATCTGTATTTGCTCTTGACTGCCTATTTGAAAAGTTACAATGATATTTTTGATCAAATATGTTCTTGAAATTACATAGAACTACAGACCATAATAGAAGCAACAACTTATTCACATACCACTTTCATGTTGCCGTTTTCTATCCATCTAGTTATATCCATTTCAAGTCCATTTTCACTCGTATGCTTTTCGACTAGTTTTGGACCGTCAGCCGATACCATACTCTGAAAAAAATATTTTTTTCAAAAGAAAATTTTCTTTGAATCGAAAAAAACAATCAATCTGATATCGTCATCCCCTTCCGAAGATATTTTCCCTGTTTTTAATTAAGGTGGCAGAATAAACCATCTTGTATAATTTGTCAAAGAATCAAAGACATTATAGTTGCCAAAACTGTTGATATGGAATTGTAATAGCAATGTGTTGATGTTTTTATATATATCGCTGGTCAACCACAATATTGCTTATTAAATATCAGAAAAACTAGGGGGAACGTTATCTGTTATCTGTTAAAATTAGGGGAACGATATCTGAAACATGCCTATCTGGTCCATCCTAGCAAAACAGGGGATGCTTACTCCTCCCGGGCACCTGATCCCACCTTTAGCTTGCTAGGGGTCCGTCGATGCTAAATTTGGTGCTCTATTGATTGTGAGTGTTGTTGAGATTGTTGTCAGGATATTCTTTTTCTTATATGTCTCACATTTATGCCCTTTGCAGTGTGAAGCTCGTAAGAAAGTTCCCCGCGAGGGGTTTGACGGTAAGTGTTTTATATAACTTTCCCTGACATGTTCAAAATAGCACTTTCTATATAGACATAACCTCAGACAGTGTATGTTCTGTAGACGTTTTGTAGATGTTGTTTTCAGTTTCATGCGTGAACATTGACGACGGGTACGGCTTGCCAAACAGGGGATGCTTACTCCTCACGGGAACCTGGTCCCATCTTTAGCTTGATAGGGGTCCGTCGATGCTCAATTTGGTGATCTATTGTGAGTGCTGTTAAAATTGTCGTCAGGATCTTCTTTATCTTATGCTGTATTTTTATCTGCTTTTAAATAATGCTAATGAATTTAAAGACATTTAACATTTGCACCACTTATAGTGAGTGTCACTGCTGGTGGACCAGGAGTCCTCGAGGGCACATGAAGCCAAGTTCGATCAATTTCGGTTGGTCGTTTTTTTCAAACGCGTTCGAAAATTTCTGTTTACAAAATGTTCTCGAATTTCTAAGACATGGTCCTGTAGCATCATATCCCAGTCATCTTTCTACGTCTTTCGGTATATTTTGGACATAATTTTCACAGATTTTGGTCATGACGAAGATTAAATACCCGAAACGTACATGCTGTAAGTTTATCTGCCTTTTAATGATGCTGATGAATTTGAAGACATTTAACAATGATTATTGTAGTCCAAATTTACCTGTCTTGCTTATATTTGGAGATTAATAGAATCTATCACTCCTTTTTACATGGACAGGGAAATCCCACCCGTGCACCCAACATTTGCAGTCTACGACGAAGCAATAAATTTGTCAAAATTTCTACTCTAAGAGAGCAGCCATCTGGATAATAAATTGCGTTTCCGTGCACCAAACATGCTTGTTTAGGACGATGAATCCTCAACAGTGGCACCAAAGACAAATTGACATACAGAAACCAATATAAGTTGTATGGTGCCCTCTCGCTAAAAAGACCTGTTCGTACCTGCATCGAAGACCCGTCTAAGTCGGCGGATGGGTAGGATTCTCCCAGTTTGAATGTGAATTGTCTTCCTGCTTCGCTACCATGGTCAACACTTCCAACGTTTATTTTCCACGTGTCCCCGTCACGTGAGTATGATATGCAAGTCTTCATGTCGTATAACTGTTTCTTCTCTGCTGGAAGTCCTGGAATTAAAAAAAATGTTATAAATTGTATAAATTGTATGTTTTCAGTAACTAAGGAAAGAAGGACCATCTGAATTTATGTCAATGACTATTCACGTCACAAATTCGCTTGAAACACGAATTGCAGGCAAATCTGCAACATAGCAACACAACTATACCCGGTATTTCAATATTGATAATGTACATTAATATAATAGTTTTGAAAGTAAATATACAAATGTTCAGGCGACTCAGTTCAATATTTGAAACTAAATTAAGTTCTAGATATCACCAAATTAGCTACACTGATATACAGTACTCTTTTTCAAGTCGATGCGTTAATTGTTGGTGCTTGATTCAGGGTAGTTCGAGCTAAGAAATAAGTTTACAAGGAGTGGGGAACAATTGTACCCATTGGGATACCGAACTTTCGATACAGCTTTCGATGTTCTGCTTTTATTTTGTCAAAGTGCAGCGTTAGATTACTCGAATGCCTTTTACTTAAAGATCAGTATGCGGACATGAGCCGGTTCCATCCGACATACATCACGTTGATCAGATGGAATTCTGATCAGTATAAATCTACCAATCAACATCAATAATCATCTTCATCTATTTTAGGAACAGTGAAATTATAAGCCTTAATTATATATATTTAGTAGCACCTGTGATAGAAACCCCACTGTTAAGAGCAAAACACACAGGCTCTTTGCTTTTTGTGACATTTTTCATGTTTCCAAAATATACTGCATGAAATTGACAGAAGTAAATGAATTAAAGAAGATCCTGACGACAATCGCAACAGCACTCACTATAGAATACCAAAATTGAGCATCGACGGACCCCTTGCAAGCTAGAGATGGGACCAGGTGCTCGGGAGGAGTAAGCATCCCCTGGCTAGCCGCACCCGCCGTCGATGTTCACGCACGAAACTGAGAACAATATCTACAAAGCATCCACTGGCTGAGGTAATGTCTATAAAGAAATTGCTATTGCGACCGTGTCAGGGAAAGACATTCAAAACACATACTGTAAGGCAGATGAACGAATTCATTCTCTTTTTGAGATCCCCAAAGGCAGTTCCTCTAAAATATCAAAGTCAGAAGTTTTTCTTAAAACATGGGAACAAACTTAGAAGGGTGATGTACAGAACGATCTTCCCGAGTGGATTACGGAGGAGACATAACTGAATACAATAACTCCTATTCACCTTATTTTTTGGCGACAAGGGTAATCTAAATACTTCAAAATATAAGAAACGAGGCAACTTCTAAATTGCAATTCCTGATAAGTAATAGGCTGATGGACTATTGGTCCCCAAGAATATCGTTCACCTAGTTTCACAATGCATTTGACTTGGCATACATTTGTTAATTCTCCGTCACTAAATTTTAAAAAAAATTATTCTAAAACTAAGGGGTATCAGCTGATTGTTTGGCAGAAAGTTTTGGTCATGTTTTCGAATTTTCGCTTTTTACATATTCATTACGTAGGTTTCCTCTATTTCGACCTCGAGCATTACTGATAAGACATTATTCATTAAAATGCACATACTGAGCAACGAAATCATTATAATAGAACATATCTCTCTATTTTGATTATTCCACCACGTCAGGCTTAAAGTATTGTCGCAACTGATATGCTATTCGAGAACCAGCCCAATCTAGAAGGATTTTGTTCCGAGGGCACGGTACCCAATCAGGGGCACATTTGTGATCGAGAAACTTTGTCAATGCGATTTTTTTTCATGATACAAAGAAATTAGACATTTTCTCAACTACAGACAGCTGTTGCTAACAAAGAGGAGATACTTACTCGCCCCGGGCACCTGATCTTATCTCCATCATGGAGACTTCTCTGCTCGCAGAAGATTAAAGTTGTTTCTTTCTTAGATTCAGCTTTCTTTGTATGCTTATTGATTATCATAATAGATGTTAGATTCTGAGTTTTGGGTTTTATTTCTGATTTTCATTCATTCACATGAAAGCTCTTTGTATTGTTGTTACCTCAAATTTTTATGAAAAGGTGAAAAGTTACAAGATCGTTCTATCTATATAGTTAGAATGCAGGTGTTCGTACAATATGACGTAACACGTCATCTTCACGACATAGGTACATCAGACGTACATTATTGTCATGCATCGCATATATGCGGTGTTTATATGGCATTCTTATCAGGTGGCGTGTCAACATTGAAGTGAGACAAATAGTACATTACATGGAATGACAACAATGTACATCTGATGTCACTATGTCTGCAAGATGACGTGTTACGTCATATTGCACTCTCTTGTAGACGGACACCCGCATTATAACTATTTATGTCCTCTTTCATGTTTACCGCCAATGCGAATGCAATTTTCGCCAATGAAGATGTAATGGAGTGCATAGACATTACTCATTCTCTGTATTCTCTTTACGATATGCCGTAACAAAAACCTGCAGAAATGCTTAACGTATAAAACTTCATATCCTCAACCGCAATTGTATAAAAAATTCTCACGTTCCACGATGAAAGACAACCAAAAGATGCGAAAAGGAATTTGTGGCTAAGACATGCTGTTCACAATGGCATTTTTGTCTGTAACTCGTTAACTCACCTTTTCATGTGCACTTAAACGACTTGGTAGAAAGTGATGATACCCTGCCTAATAAAACACATTATACGTTCCCCCAACCTCAGTTTTATGTCCCTGCATTATGCTGCATACATGTATGTAATTACGTCTTCCATCCTGTAAGTTTTATTATAGTCGTATATTTCATCGAGTCATATCTATAATATAGTTGCAATTCTGAATGACTTCCCTCTATCACATAGACTGCCGCTTAAACCGAACAGATCTTTTTGCGAGAGAGAACAGTTCATATTTTACTATGTGCGTAAAATTTCCCTTCTGCAAATTATGAAAACATTTAGGGGGTTCATGTTTATGATTTTCATGATTTTTCATTACTATAGCGTTTTTGCCACACATTTCTTTATAAGATTAAGACCTCACACGAATTTTCCTGTACCTCAATTTTAATATACACGTAAGATGTACAAATAGTCATTCAGTACATTTTCAAGGATTTAGGTATTAATTTTACATCTACACTCCCTATCGTTGATTTTCACTATTATAATCATAAATAAGTATGCCAATTGCCAATTTAGGAACGGAAACAGTCGTCCAGAACTTTTCGAATACTTCTGAGATAACAAGAAACCATTCCATGAACTTCCAATGGAAACAGATTGGATATGAACATAACATTTCATTAGGATTGCTTTCAGGATATGCTTAACTGTGATTGGCTTCAGAAAAAGAACTACATGTAGTTGATATAATTTCTTGTTTCATTGAAGGTGGGACCCCCTAGAAATTTTCTAAAACGCAACATAGTACATTACTTTGGATATTACACAACCTGTCTTTTATGGTGATATGATTAACAAAATTAGAAGGATCAAAGGTAGGCAGCATATCCATCGAAAATGCGTCAGAATCATCAAACGCCTTTTATACCGTGGATATGATCCTAAAGTCACCAGACGGACACTAGGCTTGGTACTTGACCAATCTACAGTCTTGTATAAGCGCATCCTTGAGACTTGCACTCTGACTGACTGTGACGACGGGACTCCATGACGGACTTTTTCCAAACCTCTTTAGAGAAGACAGCCCCGACCACCTGTCCTCCCTGAATGTCAGTCGGGCTCCTCGGGTGATTACATGCATGAGCTCGCTACAGCCGGCAGAGCACGGACTGTATTACGCATGCCCTCTTTTTATATCCATTTACATATTCATCTGTGTTTCTTGGGCCTCTACGTTTCGCCGTCTTGTTTGTGTGAGGTCATCTTACAGTGAGGAGGTTGTTTTACACCACAATTGTACGTTCTTCGAGACCTCTGAGTAATTGGAGAAGTGAGAGGGTTGTGCGCACGTAATCCAGGATAACCACACCATTTGCTACTTGCGTGACAAATGGCCGTCCAAAGTCGGCACCGGTTGCCCATTGGTCTCGTCGGTTTATGTGTAGTCTTTTGTGTTTGATGTTTACATGTCGTGTGTCTCTTTTCCGTCTCGTGCTGTACTCGTCTTTTGTGTTTTTGCATCGGATGTTTTGTTGTTTTGCTGTTGATGCTGCAACAGGGTCTTGTTAGAGATCTCCTCCCTTCTTCTTGGTACCTTGATGACATTCTTACTATCGACAATCCTGTTTTTGAAAAGTATAAAAATGTTATTTATCCACAAGAACTTACTCTAAACAAGGCAAACGTTACAAACACAGAAACACCATTTTTGGACCTAAATATCAACATTATTAATGGAGTTATTCATACAAGTTTGTATGACAAAAGTAATGATTTTGGATTCAACATAGTAAATTTTCCTTGGTTTGACGGTGATGTTCCTAGATTACCGTCATATGGCATCTACATTTCGCAGCTCATCCGGTATGATAGAGCATTACTGATGTTTCGGATTTTCATAATAGAAATTTAAAAATTACCAAGAGATCCCCTCATTTCTTTGACTAGAATTGTTTTTCCTGTTTTCTATGGATGCTATAATTCTAAGCCTTTCTGGTGTATACTTTCAATACGAAAATTTAAATTCCAGAAAGTTAAGTATATCCTATATATTTATAGTATACTTAGTAGTTAACTTCCCTTATTAGAATTCACGTCTGTGACAAAGCTTGATTTCCTCTGACGTATTTGCTGAACAAGATGCAAAAGAGCGAAATCGATTCTCCGATGGAGATAAGATCAGGTGCCGTGTAAAGTAAACATTTCCTGCTTGCTCGCAGCACCCGTCACTTTAGGATCAAAACCGGTGAATGCATCAAATTTGTGCTTTCGATGGTTTTAATTTAAAATATCATACATTGTGGTCAAAGAGATATTATAGTGTTTCCTGCTGTATTATCAAGCTTTGGATAAGCCGATACTGAAGCATATTGGACTGTCTTTCGGTTTATTTTTGGACATAGTAATTTTCCCTCTCTTTGGCCATATTACATTGTTTAGATTGAGGATCGTTGACGTTGATCATTTCTTCAAGCATTCCAAAATTTCTGTTATAAAAATTTCTTGAAAGTTCTAAATCATGGGTCCTGTAGCATCATATCCCATCAATTCTGCTACTGGCGAGGGTTAAGTACCCGAAACGTGCATGTCTGGTCCATGCTGCAGATTTATCTGCTTTGAATGATGCTATTGATGTATTGAATTCATATTTTGATATATATCTGATGAAATAAAAGAAATGTCATAAATCTCCAATTAATTTTGGGCTTTATTTTGTTAGAACATGCAGCTACTCCAAGATGATTTTGTCGAAACTTATTTAATGTACCAGTAGAAGAGTTCTCTGGTATGGTAAAATGAGTAAAATTCATTGGATCAAGATATCAAATTAGACCAGAAAACTGCTACTGACATGACAATTAAATGGACCTTTTGTTCGACGACAGTTGACTTAAAGCCATTTAAAATTCCATACTTGGAAACTGATCATGATATAATGATGATATCCGCGCAGTCAACCTAGTTATTTACATGAAACCTTAAAGGATCCCTTTATAGAAATGAAACATTAGCCGGACTGCTCCCAGGTATTTTTAGCTTTGAACGACCGTAGTGATGAAGATTTATACGCTCCCAGACGCTAATTCAATACATCCCACACACTTTTGCCGTCAGATTAATTGGACAATTGAACTTAACGATTTTGACATGGAAATTCGATATTTTTTCATTAATATTGAAATTTTCTAAAATTATAACGAAATCTGAGTTTTCTGTTACCTTTTCTAACCCCCCCCCCCCAAAATAAATAATGAATAAATAAAGTAAAAGATGACGAAATGGATTTTTACAATAGATGTAAAGTGTATTTTTATTTCTCAACCCTTCATATTTTGAAAGGTTTTTTGATACTTTGACCAAGCAAAAGCTAAGGCAGTATCAATATTAGAATATAATTATTATGTTCTATTGTATTATTTCAGTGCACCATATGCGCATTTCAAGAAGTGATGTCATCAGTGATCCACGAGGCCGACATAGAGGAAAATATGAAGGTCTAAATCCAAAACATAACCTATATAAATTGTTAAGAACTGAGCCGATAGATTAGTATAATTCTATTTCCCCTGCTTTCTAACACTTTTCAAAATTATATGAAGATGCGTTTTTTTTTTTTTTTTACATTTTGCTATATACTTCAGAAGAAATCTTATATGACGTCAAATTTGACGCTTAAATGCGCTATGGCAAAGGAATCTATGCCGTCATTTTGTTTTTATATTTTTTAAGTCCCCAATAGGATAAAACTTAAGGAAATTCAAGCTATGAATATTTGAAGATCTAACTAAAATATACACAAAAAGTCCATAAATGGATATAGTTATTCACATCGTAGATACCCTTAATCGTTTGATAGTAAGCTGATCGAAAACATAGCGATCCTTTAAGTGGCATTATAGTCATAAATAGAATATTTAGAAGTGCTTACAAACTCAGGAAAAACGATGACGAACAGAATATAAAGCAACATAAGACCACAAATGTATCATGAAAACGAGAGTGAGATATGGTGCCCGCGGAGAGTAAGCATTCCCTTCTTGCTAGGAACACATGACGTCACACTCATGTACGATTATGAACACAGATTAGTCAATAAGGTATTAGGGGTATAGTAACAATATCGTTGAAAATCTAGAAATTATGTTCTTCTATATCTTATATATTTTTAGATATTTGACATTTTTAAATGTTTTATTCAACTCACCATGAAAATGAATGGTCACGAACATTGCCGAAGTCGTGCGTCTTCGGCCAAATTCGTGGTATTTAATTTTTTGTTATCAAAACAACCGGAAGTAGAGTATTATACCCTTAATGCCTTAAGATAATACGGAAGTGTTCCAACTCTATACCTTCATGAAGAAAATTTCAAACCTGCACCAGACACGTGTTTCGAATATCAAATTCTCATCAGTGATGCTTCCAGCGGAGCCAAAAAAATCATTTTAGTGGCGCCCTCTTTTATTTTTGGAATTTAGATTTGTACACTTACTATCCAGAGAGTGCGCGGCTCCAAATTTCCTGCAGGGTCGATTAAGTAGCATATCCAAATAAAATATACGTTCAAAATAGCATTGGAGGAATGTTGCTAAGATGTTGACCTCCTTTGATTTCGAAGATAGTTTTGAATTGAATGACAAGTTTTCGAAATAGCAAAATAATATTTATGATGAGTATAATGTTAACTCTTTGAGCAAAAATCTCGGGTACTTGTTTCTATCAAGCTTTCTTATTACCCTCGTGGGTATAATTGATTATTAAATTAAAGAAGAAACAAAATAATCTTATTGTACCATATTCATATATTTTTTTAATATTTGGTGAGGGGTAAGAATTCCAGAGAACCATCTTAGGACAGAGCCATTCTTGAGGGTGATACAACTTGGCTCTTTGATAATTTACAAAATCAAGATCTAAGAAACTAGAAATTCTGGGGATTGACAGTCAGCCTCCATCTATGTCATCATAGATTTTGAAGACGTTTAACATCATAGATAATAATATCGTAATAATTTAGTGCACCGAATGTGCAATATAGCAAACAATGTATCATCAGTGATGCTTTAGGCCGAAAGAGTTGAAATCCGAATACAATTAAGTGAATATAAGAAGAGCGACGTTATAAACATGATCTAAAACGTTTGCCAAAGAACTAGACAGGAATAGACCCATGAAGGATAAATTAAAAGAGATCATAAAATAAAGTATTTAAAAAGTATTGGTTGATAAATCTGTGTTTTGACGATATGCACTCATATCACAAAATATTTGCATCGAAAAGAAGGCGAAAAATATATATATATTCTGGCTTAAGATTCCTCACAAATCTTTTTTATCAAGTCTACTGCATATTTTAGAAACATTAAGATTCTCTATCTAGTATAAGATAATCATTTTTAGGTCATAAATACTATTGCTTGTTACTTGTTGGATTATGTTTTAGAAAATAAATTTATTTTATCTCCGGCAAGAATATGGATAGAATTGTTATCTGCTTCTCAAAATGCCGTCTTACGTATTAAATGTAATATATATCTCACGTGTGATGAAATCATGTGATGTAAAAACCTACGGTAGGAGTTAGTATGCGGAAGTTCTTAATTTGTATTATTGATGTAAATGAAAGCAAACATGTCTCGATAACGTTTCCCTCTAAAAGCAACGAGCACATGGATTCATAGCGCTTCCCGGTTGCTATAGGTTTATAAAGGGAGTTAACCCGGCGTCTGTCGAACAACCGACAACTAATCGTTTCAGACTTCAGAAATAAGCTTATCAATGTCAATCCCCCTTTTCCTCGGTATTCGTAAGGATCTTAGAGATATACCCTCTTCCGCTTCTCTTATGAGCACCGCATTTCTAAGTCGGACAAAAAAGGTGTCTGGAGATAATCAGGCTGTAGCTATCAAATTTGTTTACAGCTCGACTATTGAATGGTTTGAACATTTCAAAGATGTCAACTACATGATATCATGTCTTCACATGCTTGGTACCATCTCAAAAATCGCTGGTGTATAATAATGACCTTGAAACCGCTACCTCTTTTGCATGTGCTTACTAATCATAACTTTCTACATGATGTTAAATTTAATTTCACTTAATTTTTGTTGAAAAGGCTTTATTTGAAATTGTACCAATCACGCAAGAGGCTATATTTAATGCAATGATATGTCTTTGAGATATTCGCATCATGAAATTGTCGAGCGGTGCCCCAAGTTGATCGCTGATTCCTGATTATCACCAGACACATTTTTGTCCGACCTAGAATGCGGCGCTCGTAAGAGGGGTCGTAGAGGGTATATTTCGACTTTTAAGGAAGTTACTGATTTCAAATTTGGTATGAAGATCCGTTGTGAGCTAATCTATCGAAACGTACCGAGTAAAAGGGGCTTGACAATGATTAGTCTACTTCTGAGGAGTGAAACGATTATTTGTCGGTTTTTCGAGAGACGCCGAGTTAGATCCTTTCATGTACCTATAGTACCATCGATCTACCGGGAAGCACGATAAATCCCTGTGGCAACAAGAGCAAACTCATCGACGTTGTTGTAAACAATAACGCCAACACGTTAAACGAAAACCCCACCGATTTCATTTCTTATTGTTGTATAGTGAATTGCACTTTTAGCCGGACGATATTCCTTTATGTCGTATATTAACACTAAGTCTTGGTCGTGAATTTGGGTTTAGAGACACAGAGTACACAGCTACTTTTAAGGGAGAGATGTCATAACGTTGATCCTGCAGTTCAGATGGATAAAGACATTCTTTGGACAAGTATCAGGAACTCAGAAATAAGTGGATGAATTTTTTCCATCGCATCATACTTTTATGAGAACTAAGGAGAATATCTTTTAAGACACCACAGTGCTAGTCTCGTTGTCAAATAAGTTTGACTTAAACACTTCAGGTTGTCAAAAGAATAGCACCAATGAACTGCTGCAAGACTGTATTAAAGCATTTATGTTAAATCATTCGTTGAAACCTCGAGATTGTGCAATTGCTGATTGTCTGTAAGTCCTTAAAAGAAACAGAGTTGTAATAGATACTTTTTTTATTTGAAAAACTAAGACAAAAATTAGTTTCTTCATACATTCTTTGATGTTAAATGTCTTCAAATTCAATAGCATCATTTAAGAACAAATAAATTTGCAGCATGGACCAGACATGCACGTTTCGGGTACTAAACCCTCGTCAGTGATCCTCAATCTAAGCAATGTAATATGGCCAAAGAGTGTGAAAATTATTGTCTAAAAATATACCGAAAAATGAAGCAGGATAGGTGGGGTATGATGCTACAGGACCCATGTTTTGGAAATTTCAAGATAACTTAAAAACAGAAATTTTCGAATGCATTGAAGAGACAGACAATCACCGAAATTGATCGAACTTGGTTACATTGCCCTCGGGGACTCCTGATCCACCAGCAGTGGATATTCGAGACATACATATATCATCAAATATTCCCTCTCTCGTTTGGCCTCTAGCATCACTGATGATACATTATTTGTTGAAATATGCATATGGTGCACTAAAGTATTACTATAGAACATATATTTTTTTATCACATGATACACCTGTTATGCAGTTTCATAAAGCCATTTCATAAATATATGGTATGATAACACGTTAGGCACGGACCATTTGATATTCTGGGGGGGGGGGGGGGGCTTGGGTTTTTTGTCGGAGCAAGATTATTTTTTTCGCCCCGGACCGGGGCAAAATTATTTTTTTTCTTGCAAAGTTGGAGCAAGGAATTTTTTTTTCTAACAATTGATGTGAATATTAAGAATGTATGTGTTTTTTCAACGGAAATTCTTTATTTTTGCTTAAATTGCTCAAAACATTACTAAATTTTTATGTAAAACTTGTATTCATCTGTAAACTGAGAGAGATAAAAGATTTGTACAATATGATATAATTTTCAGTAAGCAAAATGTATATAACCCGGTCATGTAACATGTAAGAGGGCCTGAGGTGAGGCTCTTCTAGACAAATTTTCAAATTTAGAGATGCAAACTAGTGAAAAACTTAATCAAATTCTCCTTCCAAGAATGTATATAAAATTTAGACTCTATGGTGATGCATGTATCTATTAATAGTAATAAATGATATTGAAGATGTATTTAAGGAAGCCCCTTTTATTTCCAGTTACATGTATACTTTTGATATTTTTAAATATGAACTTGCCATTAAAGAAGGAAAGTATGGCGAGCGAAGCGAGCCCAAAATTTTTTATACAAAGTGAAAACTGAGGCGAGCGAAGCGAGCCGAAAAATTTTCAGGAATTTTAAGCGAGTTTCATGGTTATTCTTAAAATTCAGATTACTTGTAAGAGCAAGATTATTTTTTTCTGTCACACCATAAGCAAATAAATTTTTTTCATCAAAATTCAGAGCAAAATTATTTTTTTCGAAAAAAACCCAAGCCCCCCCCAGAATATCAAATGGACCGTGCCTTACATATCGCTCTGCTTGAATGCGATTGGTCAAGTTTGAAACCTAATCACATAAACCTTGACAAATGTGACCTTTCAAATATCGGTCAACTGTTAAATTCAGACCCGGAGTCAATATTAATGATTAAAATTGTTGTTGTTGAATTAATTCTTGCATTAGAATACTATTCAAAATTGAAATACTCTTCTCTTAAGCACAGAATATCAATACGATGGGGACACTACTTCTTATGGCGTAGCAGACGACCTCTAGATCACGGCGTGGTTCGCCTCTTTAGTTCTCGGAAACGTTGATTTCACGTTTGAAATACACATTTTTAGGCAATATCATGTGATAAAAGAATCTCAAATGAATTTTCATTTCATACGATGTAATATGAAACTCGTTGTGCGTTTTATATCCCCTCGCCAAGGCTCGGGGATATAAAACACAACTCGTTTCATAATACATCGTATGAAATGAAAATTCATTTGAGATCCTATATATATTTATAACTTATACAGCTTTTTATCTTTGGAGATAACCTTCAAACACTCATGATATGTATTTTCCCAATTTCGGTTCCGAACATCAGCTACTAGTCATTTAATGTTGAAATAATAAGAATTATATGGAACACTTAATCATTGTGGTATCTATGTTTCTTTATCAATTTACATGAATATCACAAGAATAAGGGAAAAACTAAACAGACTGTGCCCTCCTGGCAAATCTTGAAATTGGCACTATACCTACACGCAGTGGTTTGCCTTTTGGTTACCCATTCGTTATCATAACAGAAAAGTTTCATCTCAAAGTTTTTTTTTCACAAATCAATTTGGATAGAGCATCATTAAGTATATGAATAAATGAGGAGGAATGTAGGGAACTGCCAGAACTTATTACGATAATATTCTTGATTTCGTATGAAAAATGCTGCAGAATCGGTGTATCAATGTTAGTTATGTCTGGTAATAACAAAACACATACAAAAATAGCATTCGGTACAGCTGTACAAATGAATGAATATTTTTGTCATGCATCTGTACTCATAATCAATATGTCGAATTACCTGCTTGAATGTTAACCTACAAACTTGTGAAAAAAGTCCCTTGTTGATCAAGATCTTAGTGAAATTGCTAGATGGAGCGAGGATCGACTTAATTCAGGTAACGTAAACCTCTAGGAAAGTAAACGTTTGTTACAGATGGTGACTCTATTGGAAAAAAAGTTTGTTCAGATCATTGCACATTGCCGTTTTATGGAGTAGATATTGATTAAATGATCTTGCTTTTGTAGGAGAAAGAGAAATTTAGAGGCGTACTCTCCTCAAAATGATGAATTTGAAGAATTATTCAAAAACAATTTTCCTTTGAAAAAAAGAGAAAACTTCAAAATGGAATTTGAAAATAATGATTCTCAACATAGAAACTTTCACCATAAATTGTTTCAGTCAGAAATATAATCGAAGCGAGAAAAGTTTAAACATTTGAAGTTCATACATGTTAAATAAATTTAAATTTGTTGGATAATTCGATATTTCTATGAATTGATATAAATGGACTTAAAATAGTCTCATATGTACATGCATTATTGATAAACATGTAAGAAATACAATCGAAGCGAGAGCGAAGTTAGTATGGAAAATTATAATTGCTCAGGAAATGCATCTAGTTCTAATTGGGAAAGAAATCACATCGCAGCAAACACCTCCCCCATTGCACAAAGTCTAAAACGAGATATATGTATCAAACTTACCTAAAGCTTTTGCCATTTCTTCAAACCCTTCTTTGTCGACCTCATTCCAAGTCCCCATAAAGCTATCCAATTCGGACATTTTTACTTTAAATAAAAATACTTAAAACAGAAATGGTCACACGAATATATGTATATGTGTTCTATTCGCAATACGAAGTATTCTGCTAAACTATAAAGTTCACTATCATTTAGTATAAATCCATGGATGAGGCGAGGAAGCTGGCTTCAGAGTGTTGGAAGGAATCGAGCCAACATGCAATATATATGTATACAGCAATAGGATGTCTGAGCCAATATGATTATCAGGGTGAACAGGTGCTCCAAAATGCTCTCTCCCCATTCCATCGATTCCTGGAGTCTCTGTTGGTAGGAGTGGCTGGGAGGGATATGAATATCAATCATTCGGACACCCATTGTTTTCTCTTTCAATCAATATCATGAAGCATCAGGGGACATGAAAAAACTAAGCATTTTAAGATGAATTGTATTTAATTGAAGATTTTATCTCGTAGCCTGGGATCCCATTTGCTTTATTTTCAGTTTTTTATAAATGGAAATATATGGTCTTGCTGCACGAAAGGAACTGGTGATTAAGTAAAATAAATGTTCATGGTTGAGATATTTGATGGGTAAATGCTTTTTGAATAAAATAATTTTCCATTTGGATCGCCCCTAGACGCCATGCCGGGCAGGCATGGAAAGTGGGAATCCGATAATTGCAACTTAATCAAAGATTACATCATTTATATTGAAATGAATTTAATCAACCCTTCACTGTAATCTATATTAGATGGATTATGCAGCTTATGACTATTTTATAGAACACGTATTGCGTGCAATCGAACACTCGGCTATTTCCCTGGCTTGATGCATCTCTCTGCGGTCTGATGTGCAATGTAAAACATTTTGCGAGAAGTTTTTGATGCTTCTAACAACAAACGAAAATGTGGTATTCTCCCCGATACTAGATATGAGATATGAATGAATTCTTATAGAAGAAATATATCTGTGAAAAGAAATTAAGTAAACTCTAGATTTGGATAGGACATATATCTACAGTTGTATATATAATATGTATGTTTTCACCATAGCTGCAATAATGTCTCTTTTAAGGTCTTGGGAATGATTGGAATTCTTGATTTGCTGAAAACTCAGATTAATGTATTAAAATATATATTCATTGTAACCATCGGTGTTGTATCGCTGCTGGTGAACTGCCATTTACAGGAGATATCTTTAGCCTGGTTTATTGTGTCGCCTGCGAAGCATAGCGACACTAAAGCATCACTTTGTCCGTTGTCCGTCAGTCAGTCAGTCGGTCCGTCCGTCCGTCCGTCCGTCCGTCTGCCTGTCACACTTTGGGTGTCACACCCAATAACTTTTCATTGGTAAGTGATAGGGTTTTTATATTTCACATGTGTATTTCTTGTGATGAGACCTTTTTACACATACCATAATTTTTGACCTAGTGACCTTGACCTACTTTAAAAAATTAAGACTTGCTTTTTTTTTGATTGGTAAGTGATAGGGCTTTGATATTTCACATGTGTATTCCTTGTGACATAACCTTCCTACACATACCAATTTTTTTTTACCTAGTGACCTTGACCTAGATATTTGACCTACTTTTCAAAAAATCTAAGATTGGCTATATCTTTTGATTGGTAAGTGATAGGGATTTGATATTTCACATTTGTATTTCTTGTGACATAATCTTACTACACATACCATAAAGTTTGACCTGGTGACTTTGAACTAGACATTTGACCTACTTTTCCAAAAAAATTAAGATTGGCTATATCTTTTGATTGGTATGTGATAGAGATTTTATATTTCATACGTGTATTCCTTGTGACATAAACTTTCTACATATACCATATTTCCTTTACCTAGTGACCTTGACCTAGGTATTTGACCTATATTTCAAAAGAATTAAGATTGGCTATATCTTTTGATTGATAAGTGATATGGTTTAATATTTCAAACATGTATTTCTTATTATAAGTCCTTTCTTTTATTCCCAAAAATTTGTACCTAATGACCTTCACCTAGATGATTGACCTTTTCTTAAAGTAATCGATTGACAATATCTTTTAATTGGTAAGTAAGAGGTTTAATATTTCGCAGGCGACACAAGCATTAATTGGATTGCTATGTTTTACTTATTCTAAAACTCATGAACCCATATTTCAATCTGTCCTTAATATTTTTTTAGATTTGTCTCTTCAAACATCCATACTCTATATTTGCTCTATTTTAAATCAGTGAAAGCTATTTTTTCATATAATACTGAAGTGTCTAAACTCTCTACCTTCTTGAAGGAACTTTCAAACCAATTTTAATGCACCAGACACGTGTTTCGGCTAATAAATCCTCATCAGTGATGCTTCCAGCCAAAGTGATTTTCAGACACAGCCAAAGTTCATTTCAGTAGCGCCTTTTGTTTTTTTGTTTTGGAATTAAAATTTGTTTAAAAGTTCATATGTCGCATCGTGTGAACCCCCGGGGTAGATCGTACCTCATATAACCCCGCGGGACAGTAGAACGAGAACCTTCGGAACTACCTTTTCATATTCTTGAATATAGCAACTCCCCTTGTTGTTGAAATAATGACGAAGTTACATTCAAGCACTCTGTGACGAATAGTCAAGTCTTTGAATGTCGACATACCGAACTTAAAATTTCTAGATCTTTATTCCAAACTTTTATTGCAGTTTCAATTTCTATTCAGTTGATACCAAACACGCCTATAATACATAGATTAAATGCTAACAATCAAAATCATAAACAATTTAAAAAATCAGTCATCAAAGTTCTTTTCGTTAATAACTTTATTGTTTTTAGTCCGATTTGAATCAAATAAATGTCAAAATAATCCTCTAATAAAGACCTTTTCAACAGCATATACATTACTCTAATTCATTCTGTTTGTTTCACGCATTCTGATTGGTTCACAGGATTTCTACAAGCATGTATAACGACGATATACATGCCGAAAACCGACTCACTTGACATCCTTTCAAATGTATCCCTACGTAAATTTGCACGTTACAAGCTTTAGCGCACTTTTTGCGTATGACGTCATGCCCCCTTTGTTCTTCGCTCCTGTGACGTCATACTGTGACGTAAAACTACAAGGTATGAGCTTGTAAATGACGTTCTCCACATGTAAACAACAGAGCAAGTAGGTTTATTATTGATTACACTTTGATTTTTCGCCATTTTAATAAATACGAAGCAGTTGTATTTCATATTTTGCAGCGCAATAATTTCTGTTGGTCGTTGTTAGTCCTCCGTAGCAACGTCACCTCTAAAGCGATACGTGAGACCCTCTGAGGGTATAAATTGTTAAAATATGTCACATGAATTAGAATAGGGATAAACGTACTGTGTTTTGTGGTTCCGACAGATATATGTTGGATGTACTGTTGGAAACGCAGTTATACTGTCGGGGCTTGTCTAATTTAGGTTTACTAGAAAAATTGAATATATAAAATTATGCTGCCATTTTTTCTGGAATTCCCCAATCACATGTCGTAAACTGTTGTTACATCAATGTAACAAATTGAAAAACAATTTCTCACTTCCTTACGTCGTGAGACAAAAGAAAAATGTAGACGTAGCAGCTTGAGATTTCCTTGTCTCACACTCCACGTGACTCCTATTATGACGTCATAGAACGTCACCCTACGTCTAATTGCACCAATTGCTATGAATCTTTATTTATTTTTTTCTACCTGGTATTATTTATGCTTTTCATGATTTTGAATTTTCTAATAATATACGAACGTACTTTCCTTCTTCTTTAAGATAAAATTTCGAAAATGTTCTATTATTTGATAAACTGGATTGCGAAAGAAAAGATTTTGATATAGGTAGTTCACTGAAATGAACACTCAATTTTCTCCAAGATGCTTTGCATCTTTCAATAGAGGCTCTTGAACATACATAGATTAGCTTTTAGAACGCAAATTTCCGCTGACGGCAGAATGCCTGATCTGGACGAAGTATTGTGTAATGGAACCTCTTAGGTATAAAAACCGAAATAATGATCAATTACTTCGGAACCATTGGGAAAAATTAAACAAATTACAAAGCTCTCGTCGCTGTCTTATCCAAATAGTGTATGATTTAAAGTGTCTTGTCCTTGAACGGCTGGTCTAGGAATCTTGGAATCTGCCGATGGGTTTGGTAAGCGTGGCATTCTTGCACGGCACATCTGCACTGCGAAATACAAAGACTCGAGAAACAGTCGTGCCAAAACTGTCAATTACAATTTGACTTTATATCATTTTTATGATGATCTGCGAGATAGACAGTTGACCGAGTACGAAGGTGTGTAAGTGTTTCCACCTACAAAAACGATTATAATCCGACTTTTGTTGTATCCCAGATTGTATTCCGATCAAAGCTTCAAGCCATAAAATCTACAACAATTGTGGACAAAGGCTAAGCTTGCGAGAAGAAGCGAGTCCACGGATTTGATAATGTTCTAGGATAATCATTTTACACGAAGCGACCTCGCGTTATCCCTTCCCTTTCACCTGAGGGGTGTTTGTTAAAGTCACATTATCATTTTTTTAAATTTAATATCAATAGGTTTAATTTGGTTTATTAAAATTTACTGTTGCTGGAATCATGAATGTATATATATTGGTGGTCGTAATTATCAAGATAAGTCTTTTGAATTAGTTAAAGAATATCCTGACGATAATCTCAACAGCACTCACATTGAGCATCGACGGACTAGGTGCCCAGGAGGAGTAAGCATCCCCTGTTTAGCTAGCCACAACCGCTGTCGATGTTCACGCACGAAAATGAAAACAATATCTAAAATACATGCACTGTCTGAGGTTATGTCTATATAGAAAGTGCTATGGCAACCATGTCAGGGGAAAATATTCAAAATACTTCCTGTTTCGTGTTTTATGAGGTGACTTTTTGGTTCCGCGTTTTATCGTCTTGTTAGAGTATGTTCCGCTGTGTTCGATGTTGAGGATCTCTCCTCTCTATCCTTGTTTTCTTTTTTAGTTTTTAAGAATTTCTTTTCCTATGAAATGTACATTTTGGATATTAATTTCGGGTTTTACTTTCATTTACCGATGCATCAATAAGTCAGTCCATGGATTTTAGAAAGGAAGTAAATCAACTAGAAAAACGTTTGAGAAAAACGAGGAGCACTAAGGGATATAGACAAACTGTTATTAGCCATATTGGATTTTATGTAGTGTATTATTGAAAATATTTCCATACAATAAGTAATGGCTCCAATTTTAACTATTTCAACCCCAAGTATTCTCTTCCTCTATAGCTACATTTTCCCATCTTTTCTACCATTTCCACGTGCCGATCCGCCCCAACATTTTTAGACAAAATAAAAGATTTTTTTCAAAGTTCCTTGTGTAATTCACTAGAATTAAGACTGTTTGCAATTTATTTATTAATTAATTACATAATATATATTAACAAGTCTTTTAAATTATTGATGACAAGTTACAAATATGCAACATTCCGGGGATCCGCCTTTGGATTCCTTTATATGTTGAAATGGCTACTAAGCCCCACGCGTGTTAAATGAACATACCCGGCATTTTGAGAAAGTATGATTAAAATTGGATGACAAATGTTTGTATATATATTATCAGAGTAACGTTTAAGGTAGGTTTTAATATGAATCATGAATTCTCCAGATCTGTAGCTGAGCAGTTCGGTGCAGTAAGTTCAAATGGTCGTTGTGAAAAATATTGCCGTTTTTTTGCTCAGAAAGATGGGAAAAACGAAATTGTTGAGGTACAGAAAACTTAGTATTAAAATGGCTAAAACTGGAGTCTTAATTCTGCAGAACGGCAGATTTTCAATTATCACGCCTCAGACAAAAATGTTTGAATCTGATTGGTCAGATCATGGTCACATGACGCCGTGAAAAAAAGCCGTATCAGGCTTGTAAATCCGTATCGGGCAAGTAGTTTATTATGACGTCAACGTGACGTCGTATCATGCCGACGTAGCAAAACAAGATGGCGGCGACCAAGAGATTTGGGCAGACTTCATCAACAGAAACTGACGAAAATAGGACTTAAAGTTAATTCGTAGGTAGATTCCTTATAAACAATTTCAAAAAATAACAATAACAATTGTTTTCAATGATTGATACGCTTAAAGGGAAAACATTTGATTGAATTGTATGATACAGAGACCCCCACACATACAGTTAAAGGTCTTCGACGTGATAAATTCGTTACACGGTTAGTTAGTGACCTGATACGGAAAAATACATGGTGTGAAAAGAAAACCCGTATCGGGTTCGGCTTTCGCCTCGCCCGATACGGGTTTTCTTTTCGCCTCGCCCGATACGGGTTTTCTTTTCACACCATGTATTTTTCCGTATCAGGTCACTAACTAACCGTGTAACTAATAGTATGTATCACGTCAAATACAATATGACCGATAAACTTTTGTCTATATCCCTTAATTCTGCTTACAGAAATCGGTCCTCTGGACATAAATTGCTCCAGAACTGTGAGATGCATTTCCTTATTGATCATGATTCATTTAGGCTAAGTAACAGATCATAGACAGAACAAGGACAAAACGCAAACTTTGATCTATAACTTACCAAATGAATTATTCAATGAAAGTTTCATGTTCTTATGGAAACGCTATTGAAATATTGAAAAAAAATCGGCAAATCGTTACATGCATTTGAGTTGTTTCATGAATACCCAAGGGGGCATAAATCTACAGAATCAGAGAGATAAGGAGATTACATGTAAACATTATATCAGGCGCCATCAGCAATGATTTTGATTTTACATTTGAATTATAACAATCATTTATTCCTTCAATATCAGTGCGCCATATGCGCATTTCAGCAATAATATATCAACAGTGGTGCTCAAAGCCGAAAAAGTAAATACCGATACATCAAGAGCGAAATTCTAAAATTTAGAAAAAATCTGTGCCAAAGAGCCAACAAAGGACTCAACGATGTACTGTTGGGATATCACTTAGGATCACTGACGAGGGTTTAGTATCCGAAACGTGCATGTCTGATCCATGCTGCAGATTTGTCTTTTCTTGAATGATGCTATTGAATTTGAAGACGTTTGACATTTTTACCACTTGGTGAGTGTCACTGCGGTGGACCAAAAGTCCCCGAGGGCACATGTAGCCAAGTTCGATAAACTATGGTTTATCGTTTTTTCTACGCGTTCGAAAATTTCTGTTATCAAAAATTTCTTGAAATTTCTACAACGTTGGTCCTGTAGCATCATATCTTACCTATCCTATTACGTTTTTGGTACATTTTTGGACATAATAACTTTCACACTCTTTGGCCATATTACATTGTATAGATTGAGGATCTCTGACAAGGGTTAAGTCTGGTCCATGCTGCAAATTTATCTGATCTGAAATGATGCTATTGAATTTGAAAACGTTTGACATTGTGTCCTCAATGGTATACCATTCATACAATGATTAAAGCCTTTTCCATCTTTATGATTTCATCTTTCAGCATGTTAGTATCATTTAGATGTTCACATGTTTTAATTGAAAAGGAGAAATAAAGTAATTCTGCACAGTAAATACGATGCTAGTGAATTAACATTATCATATAGTGTTACCAATATGTATCAAATATTCCGTGACATGCACATGCAATGTTCGTCTGAGTAATTTTAATAATGATGAATAATTGGTTCTCGTCTCCTATGGTTCCATTTCAAGTATTCATGATCTTTATTTCATTTACTTAATAGATTCTGCTAATCAGTACTAAATTGGGAACCAAGTGCAAATTGGATAATGCTTCCTGTTGATTTCTACTTTCATAAAAACAACAAATCAATCATAAGTTTGACAACATCGATTGTTGTTCACGTCAAACTAACGGCAATATCTAGTGCACTCAGTCGTGTTTACAGAACAATTCACAAATATTTGTTATACGAGTAATAAACAAATGTAAACCGAGGCTGTGGGGCTCTTGTGCATTATTTCAGTACATTTGACAATTAACGTCTCAAAATTTCATCGATGATGCAGATCATGGAATCAGAATGATTTCCTCAATCCACTGATAAGGTGAGATTTATTACGTAACATCATGGGAACTCCCAATGACTCGCACTGTATCAAGGACTGTATCATTACACGTAGCTTCATGAGGTGTGTCAAGTTCTTGATAGAAGATAAGGCGATAATCCAATGGGAATATCCGATTGGACAAATAAGTTTTACTTGACCTAAAAGATCACTAAGTTCACATTGTTATAAATATTATTCCTTTTTTTTATTTATAATTCTGGTCAAACTTCTTTTACTCTCGATAGTGCATGCGAGACAAAATATCGGGACGCTAGCGATACATCTTAATTCCCCTTCAAGCGGGAGATGATGGAGAAACCACACCCTAAATTGCTAGGAAGGTAGGAGATCTCCAACAAGACCTCGCTGCAGCGCCAACAGAAAAACACCAAAACACCCGATGAAAAAACACAAAAGACGAGTATAGTATGAGACGGAAAAGAGACATACAACATGTAAACATCGAACACAAAAGACTACACATAAACCGACGAGACCAATGGGTAACCGGTGCCGACTTTGGACGGCCATTTGTCACGCAAGTAGCAAAGGGTGTGGTTATCCTGGATTACGTGCGCACAACCCTACACATAGTCCACAGTCCCAACTCTGCAGTAATAGAGCGGTAAAAATCTTGTTTTCAATATTCTTAATACATTGTCATGATCTCAAGGCTCCCATCCAGTGTAGATGATATGCAACATCACCTTTCCCTTTTTGTACTTTGAATGTTTCTTGTTTTATGAGTGTATTGTCAATTGTGGATGGGCAACCTAAATAGTTCAGGAAAATACCTATCTCATGGGTTCCTCTTTGAGTTTCCTTACGTACGGTTTCTTGAAAACTTCTTCTTTAAAACTTTATGACAAATATGAAGAATTTAATTTCACCAACATAAACTTCCCCTTTGTGCAGACAAGTTCGATCAACTTCGGTTGATCTTTTTTTCAACGCATTCGAAAATTTCTAAAACTCGGGTCCTATAGCAGAATATCCCAGCCATCCTGCTATGTCTTTCGGTACATTTTTGGACGTGATAACTTTCACACTCTTTGGTCAAATTACATTGTTTAGATTGAGGATCACTGACGGGGGTTTAGTTCCCGAAACGTGCATGTCTGGTCAAATTGAAAATTTATCTGATCTTAAAAATGATGCTATTGAATTTGAAGACGTTTAACATTTGAACCACATGGTGAGTGTCACTGCTGGTGGACATGGAGTTGCCGAGGGCACTTGTAGCCACGTTCGAACAACTTCGGTTGATCGTTTCTTCAACGCATTCGAAAATTTATGTTATCACATTTCTTGAAATTTCTAAAACGTGTGTCCTATATCAGCATATCCTACCCATCCTGCTACGTCTTTCGGTACATTTTTTGGACATAATAACTTTCACACTCTTTGGTCATATTACATTGTTTAGATTGAGGATCACTGACGAGGGTTTAGTACCCGAAACGTGCATGTCTGGTCCATGTTGAAAATTAATCTGATCTTAAGAATGATGCCTTTGAATTTGAAGACGTTTAACTTCTGTATTACAGTTTTGTTTCCGAGAGGGCTTCAATTCCTTCCCATAGACTGCTAGATTGTGTATCACAATCGCATTGAAGCTACCCCTTCATGTGTAGCAACATTCATTTCATAACTGATACGCTATGCAAAGAACATGCTCTAAGTACCAAAACTTCGTGTTGAGACTAAAAAAGGCTCGCCAGTAAGCTGCTTGCTCAAAGTTATTTAGGGGAACAGCTTGAGATGTCACTTGGGAAATTCCATGGACATTTCGACCTTTGCCGATCAAGGATGATTAAGGACACTCGAGTACGACCTTTCCAATTGACTGGCTTTTACCTATTTGGACATTACCCTATTTGACACGTTTCTATCTGGCAGATGTTGGCACCCGGTCCTGACTCCATTCGGAGGTTCAAGATTACCTTGTAAAATAAATGGAGAATTTCACAATTATGCCATATTGACCTGGATCCTTGACTCCTGAACTTTCTCTGGTATACTAATTTGTTATTCATATTAGTTGTGTTGTTTGTTTACAGTTTTTCACAGGTTTTTTCTCTAATCGTTTTGCCCTTTACCTGTCCATATATCCTATATTTTTCTTTGCAAAGACGTGAAAATGGCCATAACTTTTTATTGTGCTTTACCACTTGAATTCGACCTTGAAACACAATTTCAACATTAACATAACCGAAGTAAAAGGGCCTTCCGAATTGAATTTCGTGCCATAAGACATGCCATTGACATCATCTTATTTTAATCATACCTTGAATTTTTAGACCACTTATTTTGACCAACTTTGATAAAAATTTGAAATATCATATATATGTTTAGTACAGATTGGAGAGAGTCTAGGGGATTAACAATCTCACATAATTAATGCAAGCCTAGTGATGCCAATAAAAAGAGTTTCCAAAAACACAAATTTGTAGTGGCCACATCCGAAAACAATCACAAGCACAGGATAGAAACAAACTACAAAAAGGACCACAATTGAACAAAGAGCAAGCTATACATGTAGTGAGACAAATTAAAAGCACCAAGAAAACAGAAAACAAATAATGCAAAGACCTAATTGGAACTTTTAGGGTAATACATAAAAGATAGGAGACCAATGAGCTCACTTAGCCGACTTTGGACTGTCGTCTGTTACCGGTATATAAATGGCATCGAATTACGTAAGCGCAACCTCAGACTTATCCCGTTATGCTTTGTGGTAAACAAAAAATTCTTCTCACTGTCATGTAACGAAATAAACGAGACAAGAAGTTTCAGCCGCCTACAACACATTCCGTACTTGCACTGGACTCTGGAAATTATTGAGTTATGAAATATTATAAATTCTTCGTGTTTCTCTGGGATTGTCTCCGTCTGTCTGTCCTATTTTCTTTTCTCGTGAGTATATGTTTTCAAGACTTTGTATTAAAGACTTGTCTTTTTGGAATCTGATGTCGGCTTTTGTGTTAGACTTTCGTTCACTGATTCGGTCAGTATATATTAAGAATTATGGGAACACGACAAACGATCTGTGTTCTGCTTGCAAGCTCAATAACAATTAATTGAGGACCCCTGTGAACTTTCAAGTATGACAGGAGATTTGGTTCAGTCTTCTCTTATCAGATATAGGCTGTGTTCCTCGCGATTTTCCGTTCGTAACGGTTAGATATTTTACAATGCAAGATTAGACACTGGTAATAATGTAATGGTTACCGTAACATGCACAAAGTTTTCATGATTACATCATGATCATTTCCCATAAGAATATGCTTTTATTTCATTTTCGCCCTCTAAGCATCATTTGATGTCCAAAATAGTACTAGATTTCCTTCTTTTGCCCGAGTATGATTGATGATACATTGTTTGATGAAATGCGAGTATGGTGCACTAAATTACATTCGTCAATATGACAATTTTAAGGAATTACGTCCTTTTTAAACATTTTTTAATGTCATTTTGGAAGGAATTTGTTACAAATCATGTAATAGCTAGTATTATAAATGTTTCATGCCTGACATAATTTTTGTCTATGTAATTTTCGTCAAAGATTAATTAATGAAATTGTTTTACTCATTCAGTCATATCATACGAATCCGTCCCTACAGCTAGCTAACCTGATTTTAAGCAAATACAGGCATTCATGTACTTTTTGTAGCTAAATATTACCTCTGTTAAGAAAGAAAAAAACCCGGAGAACTATTTTCTTTAAGGATTCATTAACTAGTATTTAGGTCAAGTGTCTCGTAATGAAGAACTAATGATGTTATCCTTCAAATGAAATGGCAATCCTTAAAAGCTCAAGGCTGTGCTAAAAACGTGTAGGATATGGAGAGCAATAAAGGCTTCCAAGTGGCTTTCTCAAATAAAAAAAAAACCTGCCCTTAATACACATAATTGAACATATGATTGGCATCACTTTGCCCCACGGAAGTATCATTTTTTCTTATTATTCATGAAAATGCGATAATAACCCTTATTTTGATTTCGGCAATTACTGGCCAAGAAAGCTTGTCGTTTCTGTTATGGTTATTATCATTAGCGGGGAGAAACACATATATTTAATCTCCCATGCCTAATCACGATTCCATCTGTCAATTACATCACCTCCCTCTATTCTAGGCTTTATACGGCCTTCGTTATGCCGTCTTTTGTGAAAGAGCGCAATCAACAGATTTTCGGATATTCTGGGCGTATCCTCTGTAGGAAAACCTTGCGTAACCGGGGAAATACTTGTCTGTTCTAAAAATGGAACTTCCAAAATCGAACACGCACTTAAAGCCTCGTGCCATGATGGGATAACAATGGCCAGAATTGTGCAAAAAAATGGAATTGGTTTAAAGGTGGAGGGAAATTAATTGGTGATAATTTGAACGGGGGAGGAGACTCCTACACATGGGTATGGAAATTAAGGGGGAGGAGACTCCTACACATGGGTATGGAAATTAAGGGGGAATGGCTCCTTATCTTAATATCACCGAACGAAATGTCAAAAGCTACATTATCAGCCGGACAACACTTTCAGTACGGTAGTGTTATTATAGCAGTTGTTATGAATAAGTTTTATTCAGTATTTTCTCTAAATACGAGGTATTGATTATTTCATTCTTGAATCAAACATAATATTCACATTTCCTATGTAAATCTTAGTCACGAGATTGAGAAAAAAGCAGTCTTGTCTTTTTAAAAATCCAAGATTTTTCTTTATAAAACATTCACGGCCAGTATGACAGGGAGCTTTCCAAATGTTCGTACTTTGAATTGTCAAAATACAAGCGTGTATCTCACAATGATAATGATAAGTGCAGAAGAGAATAAGTATGATTGATAGGATTGAATGTAAACGTCTTCAAATTGAATAGCATCATTTAAGAACAAATAATATCAGAAAATGAATGTTTTGTGAACTTTTTTTCAATGGCGCTGTAATTTTATAACAGTTTCCGTTGGAACACTTATTTTGATGTCCAGAAAGCTACCCCCTGGCAACAGAATCGATATTCGGTCGCCGGTTTTTCATCATTTAAATTCTATTTTAATCATTAGGATTTCCTCTATTTAGACCTCTAGCATCACAGATGAGACATAACTGGTTGAAATGCGCATATGGTAAACTAAAAACTTGTTTGTTGAT
This sequence comes from Pinctada fucata, assembly GCA_028142955.1. NCBI lineage: Eukaryota > Metazoa > Mollusca > Bivalvia > Pterioida > Pteriidae > Pinctada > Pinctada fucata. The sequence continues at coordinate 39,097,423 of AP027109.1, read as the reverse complement.
GATTTACCTTAGAATTATACCTCGGGTGATAACATTCATGAGCTCGAGACGGCAGAGCACGGATTGTATTACATACGCCCTCTTTTTTTCCATTTACATATTCATCTGTGTTGCTTGGGCCCCTGCGTTTTGCGGTCTTGTTTGTGTGTAGTCATCTGACAGTGAGGAGGTTGTTTTACACCACAATTGTACGTTCTTCAAGACCTCTGGGTAATCGGAAAAGTGGGAGGGTTTGTGCGCAAGGATAACCAGGATAACCACACCTTCTGCTACTTGCGTGGCAGATGGCCGTCCTAAGTCGGCACCAGTTGCCCATTGGTCTCTTTGGTTATGTGTAGTCCTTGTGTTTGATGTTTCTGTGTTGTCCCTTTTGTGTCTCTTTCTGTGCTTGTCTGCTTTGTGTTTTTGCATTGGGTGTTTTTGGGTTTTGCTGTAGGTGCTGCAACCTGGTGTTGTTGGAGATCCCCTCCTTTGTTTTATACATATTGTTTTCCTTCGAGTTTCTATGGATCTGTATTATTTTCTCCGTCTGTTTGTCCGATTTATCTTTTCTCGTGAGAAAGTTCCGTTTTATTTCTTTTTAAGATTCGTAAGCCACTTGATTGTGACTTTTATTAAATCTCATTTTGGGTTTTGGGTTTGACTTGCATCACTGATTGTATAGATTTCATATATTTCAATCATATTTTTTTTAATGTATATATTTATATGATATATATTTCATATCATATATTTATATTATATTCTTTTATTTCGTATCATAATATATAAATATAATATATTTGAATCATGTATATTCCATATATTTCAATCAGTGAATTAAAGTTAAACACAAAACCCAAAATCAGCATCCAAAATCACAATTTAAATAACCATAGAAATTCTTGAAAAATATAAAACAGAAAGGGGTAGGGCCACGAGACCCCTAAATCGGCCCTCGATTTTTCACTAGAAATAAATTTCATAAGAAATACTTGATATCTCGCATGAAAATACACGAATGTTTACTGCTTTACAAAGTGCCATTCAACTGTAATGACGTCATAAAGTGACGTCAGTTTGACGTTATTGACAAAATAAAAATTGCTGGGAATTTGGTCTTTTGTCAAAGAATTCAATATGGCCGCATGCGTTAACTGAGACAAAATGTTTATGACAAAAGGATATGATGATAATCTTTCACATATATAATTTTTTCATCTTAGTTAATGCATGCGGCCATTGCTAATTTAATAGAAATATGCAGTTTTTGCATCAATTTCGCGAAATATGACCAATTTTGGTGTTTTCAAAGGTATAAAAGGTATTGATAAAAGCAATGTTTACAAAAGATAGATTCGTAATTCAGTGGAGAACCTTTAAAAATGTCACATAACAGCTAAAAATTCTATGAAGTACAATGTTGAAAATTAGGGCCAATATCGGGCTTCGTGGCCCTACCCCTTTCTCATGGTAAAAGAAAGACGGAAGACAACAAAACAGCACTATTGAAACATGATGGACATCTTTATCTTTTGAACTATTTCCAGAGTCCAGAGAAAGAACATAATTTATTGTAGGTGGCGCTGTTAATCATAGCAAAGTACATGGTCATCCAGATTTTCTTTCTTAAATGTTGAGGCGTCAATAAAGACGTTCTCTCCATTTTTTCCACCGTTTTCTTATTTCTTGTGGTCCTTTTAAAATTGAGACCTCTTTGAATATTTAAAGACTATTTAAACTGCAATGAACTTTATCAGAGTTTAAGGTACATGCCGCTATATACTTAACTTAAGAAGCGAGATTTTTTTTTAGAAATCGTTCCGAAGTATAATTGCTTTCAAGTTCGTCAGTCTTAACAAGAGTTGTTCATACAAGAACCTTAAGAGCTTTTGCATCAAATTCAATCAGATTCTCATCAAAATTGATTCATGTCATATCTTCATAATTAGTTTTGTAACCGGGTTAAAGAAAACTTTTAACTCAAACATGTTTTTCCTAGATTCTCGAAACGCTGATTATCGCAATGGCAAACATATAGCAAAGTTAAACTATATGGAACCTTTATAATACATTAAAAGATTGAATGCCCTTCAATATAAACATAATGATATTTTGAAACAGGATCTACTTTAACTCATTTAATTTGAATCATAAATTCAAGCAACGCTTTGCATTCCATTCGCAATAAAATACAATGTTTACAATGGTAGGTTTTTGACATTTCTTTGGTATCTATAGATCTGAACGAAAAGAGTTTCAGTAGAAGTAGATTCTATTGAAGGGAACAATTTTATCGAAGAAGTTATTTCATATGAAATGCCCCGCGATTTGAATCAAATTCACAATTAAAGGATGAATGTTCATGGTTTTCTGGTTATCTGCTCTTAACTTTCCCAACCATTGATTTCAAACTGCCACTAGGTTACTTTTAATTGGAAAAAGAACAATAATACCAAAAAGACCAGCCAGGAAACTAACCGACCAAAGGCACCTATAAAACATAAAAAACAACACATAAAAGGAGTGAGACAACTTTGTCGTGGAACCATCTTTGGATGGGCATCGATTATATTTATTGCAAATAATGAGGGGATCTCCAACGAAACTTGACATCCACAGCAAAACACCAAAATATCCCTTATAAAAGTGAAAAAAAACCCACCTAAATAGACAAGCAAAGTAAGCGACATTAAAGGGACAATAAAAACCAAACATTACACCAAAACATCAAAAACAATAGACTGCACATGAACCTACGATACAATGTCAGTGTCAGGTTTGTAGCAAATAGTTATCCGGATTACATGCGCACAACCTTAGCACTTGTGATCGGGGCAACTTGTGGTGTTATCAAAATTAACTGTGCACAACAGATAATGGGAGACAGTACTCCTTTTCCTTTAACTTTGTGTCTTGTAGGGCCTATTGGAAGTATATGTTCTATGGTAATAGCTACAGTACACCATCTGCCTATATTTAGAAGCATCATCATTTATGCTCGAGCTTTAGTCTAAAAATGGTCGAAAAAGGATTACATACGACCAAGCTATGGGCAGAGCTATCTATCGATCAAGGTGGAAACCCCATATTAACGAATTTCCTAAATATAAGTTATGATTAGATAGTTTTATGTATACAAGTTAGTGCCAACAGTCCTCCACAGGCAATATCCACTTAATGGTTAAATAGAATTTTGAAAAAAAAAAAAAAAGAAAAACAAATACACTGTATCGTCAGAATCTTACTCAGTACAAGCGAAACACTACTTATTTCTTAATTTAAACTAGGCACTTTGCGTACAGGGAGCTTGCTTAGTATTCAAGGTATACATGTCTGTGTACCGAATTCTCTATGCGAAATTTCCAAGAAATCGTTACAAAGTGAATTTACTTTCAACAGTTTTTCTTGTAAGAACCTAAAGAGCTCTTGCTTCAAATTCAATCAGATTCTCATCAAAATAATAGGTTCATGGCATATCTTTAAAATTAATTTTATAAACGGTTCAAGCATTTGCTTGAAAACTGTTCAACCCAAAAATGTTTTTCTGGTACATTCGAATCGCTTATTATTGAATTAGTAAACATATTTTAAACTTGAATTATGTGGTACATACCAGACACCCAAAGGCTAATTTCCTTTGATATAGGAGAAATGAAATATTTGAATTATATTTACATGCTGCGTTTTGTTCTTCACATGCAATAAATCGAAAGAAAATGTAAACTACGTAAATGTGTACGCTTATTTCTTTGAAACTATAACGAAAACGAAATAATTTCCAGTAGAAAATGAGCAAAAATATTTATGAATTTGAACTTTATAGTTTTAGAGAAATAATTAATCCGAAATTCCTTCTCCTGTATACAATTGGATTCAAATTCATGATTAAACGATGGACTTTGATGGTAATCTAATTACATTCGCTTAGATCTCTAGATTCCTTCAAAGTACCGATGCGTTTTTGTTTAAATCTAATCAACATCAAAACAAATCCATCAATTTATCTCTAAATGATGTTCTCATCCTATTATTATACAGTATGATATTGTTCGCCTTGTTTCGTTGTCCTCAATATTGGAAGATATTTAGGTGAACCATCAGAAACACCGAATCTAACAATTTACCGGATAAGACTTTTTTTCTGACACTTGTTGCTAGCCAACAGGAGATGTTTACTCTCCAGGCACCTGATATCATCTCCCTTTGGTGATTCAATTTTGCTTTGTTGCACAATGTTTACGTACTGATTGTATTATTTAAATTTCAGTAGATCTAGTTCGAAATTAGTATTGATTGACCTATTTTGAAAAAGTTATGGCCCTTGGACTTAGCAAATTTCGCAAATGTTCAATTTTCCGGACATTTTTCGCTGGTGATGCAGATACTTTAACTCATTTTTTTTTTGGGTATATAAATAGAAATCCGAGTGATATAGATTAAGATCCAGTTTGCTTTTAAATGACATTTTTTACAAGAGTTACGGCCCTTGGACATAGCGGCTTTAAAGAAATTTCAGTTTTACGGGCATTCCTTCAGTGTTATTTCAGACACTTTGGTACCCTTCTTCTGTGTGTTTTATTTTTTTTAATGGTGTCTCTGCTTTGTTTCTTTGGCCATTAGATTTCAGTATTCTCGTTGTCTTCGTGTTGTTTGTTAGTATTGTTGTTTATATTTTTATTGTTGGTTGTATTTATTCGTAAAGCTATAATAAATTTACATTGTAGTTCTTCTTTCTTTAAAACACCATAGACATGTAAGCATTTCACAAAAAAAAGAGGATATTTTGTGTATATAACACAAAAGAGTATACTATGTCTTGAACCGGCAAATTTCGTTCTTACAGTGGAATCCGTGGAGACTAATCATTAAGATTAATAGGTAGTACTATCACGATCTACTGAGTGAGACATAAAAATTTACACAAGTGACGGAAATTAATTTTCCCGAGTGGAGCGTAGCGGAACGAGTTTTTATGTCTCACTCAGAAGAAAGTGAAAGAATCTATTTCTTCTTCCATGAAATATGAAAAAAAAATTAATTCAAACCAAGTTTCATGCCATATAAATAATGCCATGTTTTCTGACGGCATTACTGTGACGCCACGATAACATTCTCTTTTATCGTTGGTCAATGTGTAACCACTGGGACAAAAGTGTAGTCCTTCGTATTTCTATCGTGTAGTGTTTCGTCACCATCTGTTTGTCCGCTTTTTTCGTCTCATGAGAGTGCGCTCCGCTGTTTTCACTGTTGAGAATCTCCTTGCTATTTTTGTTTTGTTTTATATTTTTCAAGAATTTGTATTCTTTTTGCCTGTGATGTTTTTGGATTCTGATTTTTTTTGTTTTGTGTTTGATTTTCATTCACTAATTAAATTAACATCAATAATTGTGCAATCATTTTATCATCGCATCGTGCTCTACATGCAGAATTACAGTTTCATCGCATTTTCCGAGATTGTATACTGACTAGAAGATAGACACATGCGATAAAATGTCATATAATTATGCTCCTTTTTTACTAAAACAAACAGTTGATAATTGACCAAATTTTCTTGTGTTATGAAAACTAAATCTTATCTGACATCACAAGAAATGAGGGGATCTGCAACAACACTATAGGCTGCAGCACCCACAGCAAAACCCCAGATCACCCCAATTCAAAAACACAGAGCAGACATCCACAGAAAGAGACGCAAAAGGGACAAGGAACACCAACTCACACCATAGAAACACCAACGACACCAATGGGCAACCGGTGCCGACTTAGGACGGCCATCTGCCACGCAAGTAGCAGACGCTGTGGTTATCCTGGATTACACGCGCACAACCCTCCCACTTTTCCGATTACCCTGAGGTCTCGAAGAACGTACAATTGTGGTGTAAAACAACCTCCTCATTGTTAAATGACCACGCACAAACAAGACCGAATAATGCAGGGGCCCAAGCAACACAGACGAATATGTACATAGATGTTAAACGTCTTCAAATTCAATAGCATTATTTAAGTATAGATAAATTTACAGCATGGACCAAATATGCACATTTCGGGTACTTAACCCTCATCAGTGATCCTCAGTCTAAATAATGTAATATGGCCAAAGAGTGTGAAAATTATTTTGTCTAAAAATGTACCGAAAAGCGTAGCAGATTGGGTGAGATATGATGTTACAGGACCCACTTTTGAGAAATGCGTTGGAGAGACAAACGATCAACCGAAGTTGATCAAACTTACTTACATGTGCCCTCGGGGACTCCTGGTCCACCAGCAGCATATCCACGGTACAAAAGACGTTAAATGATTCTGATGCATTTTCGATGGTTATGCTTTCTACCTTTGATCCTTCTTATTTCGTTAATGATGTCACCATGAAATGCAGCTTGTGAAATACCCAAAGTAATATACACTGTTGCTTGTATGGGTCCGAATTTCAAAAGAATTTGACAATATTTCTTGTAAAATTTCCAGAAAACCTTGACATAAAAGTTTCTTCGTATTTTGTAAATTTCTAATATGAAAATCCAAAAGATCAGTACATGCACTAGCATACCGTATGGGCTATGAAATATTTATATACCGTAAGACGATAATCTCGGAACATCACCGTCAAGCCAGGGGAAATATATTAAATTTCCTACTGGTATGTTGAATCCAAAATCATCTCTTTTGTCATACACACGTAAGAATCTCTTTAACAATTTGGATATTTAAGTCCAAAAATGGTGTTTCTGTGTTTGAAACGTTTGCCTTGTTAAGAGTCAATTCTTGTGGATAAATAACATTAATATTATTTTTATACTTTTCAAAAACAGAATTGTCGATAGTAAGAATATCATCCAGGTACCCAGAAAACAAAAGAGGGGGTCTCCAACAACACCAGGTTGCAGTATCCACAGCAAACCCCCAAAACGCCTAATGCAAACACACAGAGCAGACAAGCACAGAAAGAGACGTAAAAGGGACAAGGAGCTACCAATGAAGTACCAATGAAACATTTCGCTTCATCAACTAATGTTTGATACTATTATTCTATGTTTTAGCAAAGATATGTCATAGGCATTGAAAGTCACAATAATCATTCTCCTCTTATAAATGATCATGCGATGATTTTCTTTCTAGACAAATGGATCAGTATTATTACTACATCAATGATACATTTACAGATAAGCTGTCATTATACATGACTGGGTGGTACCTACCTAGTGTAAACCTGTGGATTTTCGTGACTGACTGCTATGATAAAGGAAATAAATTACAAAATTAATGTTTCTTTTTTCGTCGGCTTCTCCTTCTTTTCATTGATTATGTCTATATATAATTCACTTTCAATACTTCAAATAGTGAGTGTCAGTCAAACCCAATACCAGGCAGAAGCAAAAACAAAACAAAACAAAACAAAAAACCACCCCAATTATCAGTGAATATAAAAATGATGATAAAACCATACAAAATTCAAAAAAAAAAAAATGAAAACATTCTACAAAGGACCAACAGTTAATGCCCAATAGAGATAAGATCACGTGTCCGGGATGAGTAAGTCTCCACTGCTTGTGTTAAAACAACACCCGTTCACTTCGTTTCACAAATTACATGACCGAGTTTATCTGCCTCATCATATTTACAAATATATTACAAATCATAAAACAGTTTTTGAATTTTGCATATTGAGCGTCGCTTTTTCAAATATAGTCCTACGTATACATTTGGACTATATACTACATAAACAACACGTACTATCTAAAATGGAAGCCGGAATTTCCCAAATTAGTTGAACTTTTAACAATTGCGAATATTGTTTACTGTCTCATCACGTGGCATCGAAACGTATGATATTGTGATTCCTTAGGGAGATTTTTCAGATTTTTCATCATTTTTAAAAAGTGATACTGCACAAAATTGATGAGACGTTGCAGTAGGGCAATGCCCAATAAGTAGGTCGATATCGTTTATGTATCTGAAAAAGTATATAGTTTTTGCAAACACTTCAAGAGTTCGTCAAAAGGAATTTTTTTTTCTGTCGTCGACAAACTACATTTGTATTGAAGTGTTAACAAAAACTATGAACTTTTTATATATCTGAACGATATGGATTGATTTATTAGGCATTGCCCTACTGCAACGGCTCATCAGTTCTGTATAGTTTAATTTAGAAAATGAAAAAATAGCAAAAAGCTATTTAAGGAGCCAAAGAAGATCCTGACGATAATCTCAATAGCACTCACAATAGAACACAAAATTAAACATCGACGGACCCCTAGTAAGCTAGAGGTGGGACCAGGTGCCTTAAGGAATCACAGCAACATACGTGTCGATCCCACGAGGTGTGTCAGAGTTTAAAGACCTCAAATCTTTGTCTTTGGATAATAAATTCTCTGAGAATACGAAAGAGATGTTTACCATTTGGAACTTTCTTAAATACATTGTACGTTAAAATGCGCATATGGTGCACTAAGTCATGAAGATAGAACTTACTTGTGTCACTACTGGTGGACCAGAAGTCCCCGAGGGCACATGTAGCCATGCAAGTTCGATCAACTACGGTTGATCGTTTCTTCAACGCATTCGAATTTCTTTTGTTATCAAAATGTCTAGGAATTTGTAAAACGTGGGTCCTGTAACATCATATCCTGCCCCGTCTTTCGGTACATTTTTGGACACGATAACTTTCACACTCTTTGGTCATATTACATTGTTTAGATTGAAGATCACTAACGAGGGTTAATAAGGTACCCGAAACGTGCATGTCTGGTCTATGCTGCAAATTTATCTGTTCTTAGATGATGCTAAATTGAATTTGAAGACGTTTAACATTTCAGTATACACGTAATTTCAACCACAAAGTTGACTGTTATTCACCAAGGCTATGGGTTATCTAGTATAATTGTGCTTCTGCTATATTTAAAAAAATTCTGATACTAGATTTGATAAATTATTCTGAAACTAAGGAGTACCTCCCTCGTGGCATAGCTCTGTCTTTAGCCGGTTTTTCTTTTTGCATACACTTCAGTTCACGTTTAGAATCTCGCTCTTCGCATATCCACTATTTCGGCCTGGTGCACCACTGACAATACATTGTTTGTTAAAATGCGCATATGGTGCACTAATTTTTCACGATAGAACATATCTTTCAATATAATAGTCACAAACATTCCGACCTGACTATCTGTGATTCATAGTCGCCTTAATATACCATGTCAGAGAAACACCTCTTTTTCACTGGCGTTAAATCGATGATAGTAACTTTAGTTACTATCATCTCAACTTCAAGATGGCGGACGCAAAAATAGGCAGAATCGATTTTTCAAAATATTGTCTTTTATGCGATGTATAACAAAAAATTGAAGCGGCCAATTTGAAGAGAATTGATAGAAAATTCCAATTATACCATCGACGTTTTCTACTGCAGAATAATCTGTGGCATTCATTAATTTAAAAGTGAATTTATGTAAAAAGGAAACAACTTGCATGCCCGATTCTTAGTACGTACTGGTTTTAAATGTCCCTTCTGGATTTTTGAGGATGCGTTACCATCATCTCATGAATTTCGAGAGCTTTGAGTTACTATCATAAGAAATTTGCGTTACTATCGTCTTGGCTAAAAATTTCGCTGCCTATTTTCTGCTCTAAATAGAAAGATAATAGATTTATGAAGGTTCCCCTATAATAATACTTTGTATATGTACATTTCCATCGCTTCAGATTGTTTATATACACTAGAATAAGTGAAATAAAAGGGAAAATCGTCTCTGCCTGTTTTTGTGTTCGCCATTTTCGGATGATACTAATACTATCATCGGTATAACGTCAGTGTTTTTGGTGAGCACATAATCCCGGATAACTACACCATTTGCGACTAACGTGATGCGGCCGTCCTAAATGGGCAATATAAGTCCGCCAGGTATTGCCATCCTAAGTCGGAAACGGTTGCCTATTGGTCTCGTTGGTCTATAATTAGTGGTTTGTGAGAAGTGATGTCTTTGATGTTTGGATTAACCTGTCCCTATTGTGTCTTATAGTGTTTGTACACTTTGTTATTTCGCATTTGGGTGTTTAAGTGTTTTGCTGAGGGTGCTTCATCCGAGTCCTGTTGGAGATCTCCTTTCTTTTATGGACTTTGTTCTATAGAAAGGCAAAATGTCTGTTATGTTCGCTTCTTGGTTAAATGTTATGTCTGTTACCAAATGACACCGTTTTAATTTACAAAGATCTGTTGTCGTTCCAAAAAAAAAAAAAAAAAAAAAAAAGAAAAAAAAAAAAGAAGAATCCTACACAATATGGCATTCTAGTATATATTTTGAATGACTATAAAACATATCAGGAAGAAACTCAAGATACACTTCAAAGACATCATCCAATAGCTGTAAGAAAGCCTATAGCGGTTTCTCAATTATTTCTATAAAATAGATTTGCCCTAAGAGTATTTCCCTTGACGTTGTACAGATACATCTTTAAACTAATTCTCATAGAAACCAATTTAGTTAAACGATTCTCTAGGAGAAAGAATGGCACTGTGTCATGACCTTGACCTAATTTCATATCTGCAAGGTTAAAAAAGGTTGCGCATACGGTTCAAAAGATGGGGAAATCTTTGTCTTGAGCAATGTTTCTACATGTCTTGTGGGATTAATCTAACTTAATTGTTCCCAGGTATAAATTTTAGTCAGATCTAAAATTTCGATCGCTCTTCATACATTCATTATTAGGATTCCCCCGGCCTCGGGCATCACTTATGAGACATTAGATATGGTGCACTGATTTTTTTAACAATAGAATATTGATCATTTTAACGGTTGGTGGACTGTTTAAACACGGGGATTTCATGTACAGTGTTTCGTAGTCCTGTATACAAGACTAAGGTACTCTTTTTTATGCTGCCGACGTACCAGTGAGGTTATATGTTATAGAACTAAGTATTTCGGTACTTGACCTGCAATACATTTGTAATTGCTACGTCTGATACCAAATTTGTTAAATCATTCTCGATTTAAGGGATATACCGGTAGCTTTGTCCTTAGCTTGTTCGTTGGCATAGATTATAGGTTATGTTTAGAGTTTCTTTCTTCATTACTTTAAAAATTCTCATGCCTAACCAAAATAAGAAAAACAAATAAAACAGACAATACTGCAATTCCTCTTTTATGTTGCACTGCAAATTTTGGCCTTGTGAAAAGCATCTATCCACTTCATAAAACAGCGTTACCAAGGATGATGATAAATCGGACCTCTACAGCATTATTATCCGCCCACTATCTGTATCATCCATTTCATCAAGTATCTCCAGATGCATCAGCCTAAACAAGTTTGTTTAATGAACGACTCTTAAAAGGTAATACGCTGGGAACCAAGATGTCCCATTTTACGTAACATTTTTCTAAATGGCTGATCTTTACTTTCATTTCTCAATTTGTGCTGTCATAGGTATGCAACACAAAGGAAGTGCATTTAATTACATATGATAAATGCACTTGCTTTGTGTTCCATACCTGTAACTGAACACAAATTGATATTTATTCTATATGTATGCACTACAGTTTCATTTTTGTTTCTGAAATCACAGCTTTCCATTTAATAAATGGGTTCAGTTTGCAGGTTAGAACAGCTGTTGCAGCATGTTTCTATAGAGCTAATGCACTGTGACGTCACAATGTCTTCATATGAAATTGCGACAAGTCCCATTTTAAGAATTTCATCTCAGTGAATAACGTAACATGGGTCAGGTTCAGCTTATGTACAATTTAAGTTTGGCTATGCTGTGGTCAAAATAGTAAGTTTGAAATGAAGGTGTTCCGTTTAACCTAATCTTGCCACTCAAAGTGTGAAATATGGGTCAGATGCAGCATCATTTGCATAACCAACACAAGATGGTTGATCTAGGATCTATATGTAGTAAGCTGGGAATGGAGGGATCTGATTTTAACAAACCTGGTTGGTCAAGCATAAAATATAGGTCAGGTGCATTAGCTGTAACAAGCATTGCAATGGCATCTAAGATTCATCATCCACATGTTTTGCTGGTCTGGGATTAACAGTAAGCTAGGAAATGCGTCCTATTTTACCTAATCTGGTCACTCAAGCATGAAATATGAATGCAGCATATGTACCATGTATTGTAGTAAGCATCCTTAGATGCATCACCCACACACGTTTGGATAATCTAGGACTTCTGTTTTCCGTAACCTGAATGTGGACACTGATAAGATTTTGCTGGTATGGGACTAATATGACATAGAGAAAAACTTCCACATTCTAGGATAAACATACAGATCTCATCAGATCTATGATAGGTAAAACAAAATACAGGTAACTTATAAACAAAATTTAAAATCAATTTCATTTATTTAAGTTTGTTGAATAAATTATTGGTACATCACAAATAATACAATTCAACCATAAATAGAGTTTAAAGAGTCTGAAGAAAATACATGTGAATGCATAAATTTTAATCAACAATGAAAAGTTTCAGTAGTTAAATCTCATATAGTTATACTAACAACATAGTGGATTTCTTATACTGACACAAGTTATATTTCTTTGAATAACTCGATTTACATGTACATTTTGTATCTTGATCAGTTAATTCAAAATTTCATCTATTCCAACTTTTAATGCACTATATCAAATAGCAATCAGAGTGAGATATAGTGATCCTCAGAATTTACCAACTGCAAACTTCTGTATGGGCTGTTTCAAACATTAATGTTAACAGTTTTAGCTGCCATTACATTGGATTTAACAAAATTTAATTAAGAACAAACATTAAGATTCAGTTGAATCTGTGAAGAATTCATGTTTCAATGCATCCTCCGCAGAGATTCTTGTAAATGGATTTAGATCTAGGAGTTTTTCCAGTAAGTTGTAAGCAGAATCGGGCACGGTGGCCCACGATATCATGGCGTCTCTCTCTTCCTCAGTCAGCTTATCTCCTTTCTGTGATTTTGATCGAGCCACCGGACCTGATCGTAACTTTGTACACATTTTTTTAAGTTCAAGTTCTTGAGTGTTGGGACTGCATATCAAATTCTTACCTGCAAAATGTAAAATATAATTATGACCAACAAAAAACAGAAATTTTACATTTTTTTTTCAAAATCAAAATTAATGTCTACATCCAAAAATCATAATCAATAGATCAAAATTTTAAATAAAAATACGCTCTTAGATTTTCACAACTCAACAACAATCGTGATGTATTTATGTTTGAATGAAGATAAACAAAATTATCTCACAACATCTGATTTTGAAAGTAAAAGAAAATTTTTTATCATTTGAAACTTTAAGCCACCAGGCTTATCAGTGTTCAAATGTAACCTTACCATAAACTTTAGCTGACTGTGCGACTTTTTCATAACCCATAATACTAATGATCTGTGCCAGAGCTGTCATGTCATCATTGGCTCTGAAAAAAGGATACCTGCCACTCAAAAGGGATATGAAGATCACTCCCGCTGACCAAATGTCCACAGCTGGAAAAAAATACAAGATAAAAGTAGACTGATACAGCGAGTTGGTCTATTTACTTTTGCTTTCTTTATGTCAAGAATTGATAAATTTGATCAGGCTTGCATAATCTTAAACTAGAATGGTAGCAATCCAAGAACACATGTGTTGCCTGCAAAACATGGTGACACTTAAGGTTCAGTATGAAGTGTGACAATTAAGCTGTGACAGACAGACAGACAGACGGATAGTCTGTGACAGACAGACAGACAATGTGTTCCATAAGAGTCATCATGCTTCACAGGCGACACAAAAAAATTATTTGACACTCTTACAAACATATACATGTATATTTGATAACTCATTGTTAACTCTTACAAACATGTATATTTACCAGGAATGAATCTACAAAATTCTTCTTGATAAACATTTTCTATACAGACCTGTACTTTGATCTGGACATTTCATGAGAACTTCAGGGGACCTAAATCCTGGTGTACCCGCCCTAGGGGCTTGTTGATTACTTCTACAATAAAAGAAGTTATACAAATGGCATGAAACAAATCAAACACGATTCCATTGAACAACAAAACATGACTTTGAGATAGGCAGATGCCCCAGACAGCATAAAAGAGATACAGTTAACTCTTACCAAAAGTAGGTTAAACTCAAAAAAAATTTTTTTGTAAAAATATGACTCAAGCCCCATCACTTGACCAATATCTGAATTTTTTATAAAGTAAAAAGTAAGTCAAAAATTTAAGATCAGGTCACCATTGTACCCAATATTTAAGTTTTTTAAAAGCAAGTCAAAGTCCGAGTTCAAAGTCAAGGTCATAAGGTAAAACTTAATTGTACAAACAGAATATTGAGGCAATTAAAGGAAAACTAACTAACCTTGAGGAGCAAATACTGCATATCTGAGGTAAACCAAAACAGTTACAAGTAGACAGACTGGATGTAGATGCTTGTAGTACGGCACTTGTAGATTTGGTACGTTTATTTTCTCTCTCCTTTGCCATCAAAGCTCGTTTAGCTAGGAGTACACTTCTAGGAGACCTGATTTTCTTGGCATATACACCATTAGCTAGGTCGGGGGTGGGTGGGGTGTATGGTTTCATCTTTTTGATATCAGTTGAATCCTCTCCTTTCAGTGTTGTTTTATTTGCTGATATATTCTACAATGACACATAATGAATAAGAGTGATATAAAACATCTTCTTTGGAGAACTCTGTAAATCTGAATTACATGTACAGGAGTATAATCTTTTCTCCTTTTCTCACATACATGTAGAAATGTTCCACTTGCATAATTATTATTGTATTCCTTGAGGCAAGAACATTCTATTGGTAACACAACTTTTGACCTTGTGACAATGACATTGTACTTTCATCTTTTTCGGATAACAAAGAGTTCATGAGGTAAAGAGACATTTTCTATCCTCTTAGTTGCATTTATTTCAAATATATTTGAAGAGTTTTGGTTTTGCATGAAACAGCAATTTTTTAATCATTTAAATCAATGCTTTCAAAATTCACCGATGATTTCTTAGGATGTTTCATCAGAGCTTAACTGGCAAAAATTGACCATCTATTATCAGTCATGACTATATATTAGATTCCATACAAAGTCAAATACAATCCTACTGCTAAAAAGACATATCACCTGTTGATTTAAAGCAATCTGATGTTGTTTAGAGTTACACAAGGGTTTCTTATCACTGGCAGGTTTTACGGCCGATTTAGTGGATGGAGTGTGGTGATGACTCTTTCTCTCTTCCACTTTGTGCGCAAGACCAAAATCTACCAATGCATACCTGAAATATATAAGAGGCATAAAATTCTATTCCCTAACGGTAACCCAGTGCACCTAAATGCATAGACATAAATACCGGTATTGTATGCAGGGAAAATTTTGCCCTTTTGTCTTATGGCAAGACACTAAGGACCAAAACAAATACAATGACTGTATATATAAAGGATTCTTTAATCAAATGTTCCAGTACTGACCTACATCTGTATTTAGTTTCATGTCACATTAGGCAAAATTGGACAATAGAAAGTTTATTAAATCATGATACTGTACTTAGTAATGATATTTTCTTTATTCCCATGTAAATTCTATTGACATGAAAATTTGTATATACTGGTAATGTATAATATCTGTATCCCATTAAGTTGGATTACTATTATTGTTATGTGTATGTGTAATTACATTAAACATGTATGTTGATGCATACCATCATGTATGGTGAAGTCAATAAATCTTGAATAATTGAATAAATTGAACATCTTGAATTATGGAATAAATTGAACTTGGACAGTAATAGTTCATAATCTCTGAACTTTCAACATCTTAACATACATACTAAATGTAAATGTAATAGGGTACATACTGTTTGGTTCTCCTATCATAGAGAAAATTGCTGGGCTTGACATCTCGATGGATCAGATCAAACTTGTGAACACGTCGTAAAGCTATCAGTAAATTCCTCATGTATTCTCTGACCTCATCAACGCTCAATAACAGCAAGTATTCCTACAATTATTATAAATGAAAATTTTCAAAATATATCAACACAGACTGTTAAAGTAGGAGAACACAGACTGTTTAAGTAGGTGTATACTCAAAATAACAGAGAAATCAAATGTTCAAAAGTTGAACTCTGACAGGATAAAATTTGATTCTTCGAACTATGATAGGATTATATCAATCAATTCTGCTCTCATTTTACCTGGAAAGTTTCATGTGGAAAATACGGCATGACGATTACTACATGATCTCTGTTCCTGATACACAGCTCTACACCCATCACATTGTCACAACCCCTAAAATGGAAAGTGATCCCTGAGTGTCACTATGCTTCACAGGCGACACAAAAACAATATCATAACATATCAGTTCTTCTTGCCTTTGAAGACAGTTCTTCTTGCCTTTGAAGAAAGATATTTCCCATGAATCTATCCTTGTCATTTACATCTACAAATAAGTAAGGTACATTTCCATCCAAGAATCCTTAAAGCCCAAGGAGGGACTATACATGTATATAGGGACAGGTCAATTTTCTGTCATTTCCTCACTGACCACTGTAAAGTTAACATCTCTAACTGTTATCGGATTGGTTCATTTTAATCCTTTTACCCTATCAATTATTGATTGACAGCTTAAAAAAGATGAAACTTGGGTATCTCATTATCATATAAAGGATTACCTGTCAGTGCGTCTTTGATGTAACATACCGCTCGTGACTTAATTGAAAAGACACGCTTCCTTCAAAGAAGGTATATCATGCCTACAGAGCCTATGTCACTCAGGTATACATATTAATGACCGGGTGATTTTCAACGTCAGCTTTTAAAACCATGTGGAATTTTGAAGAATGGAACAAATGTGCCTTTCATGACACTATTATGAAGGTGCAATTTTCTCTTTTACAAGAGCAGTTTGCTTCTTCACACTCAATACCTTGTCAGTTGAATTAAAACTTACATGTGCCTGAACTGATTTTCGTATTCTATAATGTACATGAATATATAGTAGTCATACAATGTACATGCAGGCCTTGAAATTAACTTTTACTGCCACAAGCTAAAGCAGCAGCTAAAATCCAAAATTTACAAGCTAAATTCAAAATTAAGAAAAAAGTATGAATCACAGCATTGAAAAGTTTTACGATTAGAATGACTGTACTAGTAGGTAATTCAAACCAATAGGGTCTTCAAATTATAAAATTTGAGACATCCCAAAACAGATTTGAAAACTAAAGCGGAGATAATCAAACAAAATAAATTTTTCTACTCGCTTTTTTCCCAGTGGTTTATATTTTGATTTGCAATATCTAAAATCCACTTTTAATACATCCTCAGAGTAAATACATGTTATTATAATATCAGAAAACTTAAAGGAGCATTTACCCTATTTGTTGTAGACACCTAAGCTCCCCCTCTGTCCTGGTGGGATGACTCGTAGGGATAATGTGCTTTAAGGCAAACAGTTGTTCTACATCTGGATGGTTCTTTAACTTGGCCATGAAGACAGAGCTGAAAGTACCTTGAAAAAAGAACAACATTACATTTCAGAGATTATACAATAACCTTACTCTTCAATATACTAGTTCTACATGTACACTGTGAAAGTACTTACAACATTTTCTCCAAGGGTACCAAAGGCTTTAATTGGGTTGATACATGTATAATAGAATTCATATTAAATGGTTCAGTTTTTCCTTTGGTGGTGTTCATCTATGTTTCATAACAACAGGAGGGGAGTGAAAAAAACTGTTCGACTTCATCATGAATACATATGTATAGTTTTCCACTTACCTTCTCCAATTTTATTTATTACAATGAAATGCTCTTCTACTTGTGGTACAAACTCGTACAGACATTCTATTTCTTCTTGAACGTCAACTACAAAAGTACATGCACAGAAAACATGTATCGGTATATGATTATATTCTGATATATACATGTATGTAAACAAAATCTTATTCATTGTGACTGAACAGACAACTTCATAAAACTTATGTTATCATACCAGTACATTTCAGACACTAGTAAACTGCTCATACATGTACATACACAAATTTACTACATCTACTTACTTGGTAAACTGTCAAAGTCTGATGGAGTACTAAACATACGACGTCTTTTGATCGGTGATTTCCTTATGTCCCCCGACTGACTGTTAAAACCATCATGAACGCTGCCTATACTTTCATCTACATTCATGGCACTCATCTCTGAAATATGAAAAGCTCCATGAGGCCAAATAAAAAATATTCTTGTTTTCCATAGGAGAAACAATAGGATTTTGGAACAGGACTAAGGTTGGATTAGTTTTAGTAACTTTACCCTTTAAAGGCCGACGTTTGGAACCACCCGGTCGTTAATAGTTATACCTGAGTGACATAAGCTTGATAGGCGTGGTATACCGTCTTGGAAGACAACGCCGTCTGCAAGCGACGTGTTACATCAAAGACAAACCGACAGGTAATCCTTTGTTATGCTAATGAGATACCTGAGTCTCATCTGTTTTAAGCCGTCAATCAAAAATTGATAGGGGTGAAAGGAACCAATCAGATACCAATAAGAGATGTTAAACCTATAGCGGTCAGCGTGGAAATGACAGAAAATTTACCTGTCCCCTTATATAGTCCCCCGTCGGCCTTTAAAATCGTGATTTTTTACTTATATAGTCCTGGTCCCCTAAACTGAACAAAGACAAACAAAATCTCATTCCAATCAATAGTGTTGTAACAATTGGTAAGATACCCAAGTTGCCGACCATCCATTTTATTTTTGAAAATCTATTACTTGGAGTTACCGTAATACACCTCTTTGCAAAATGTTCTCTCTTCACACAAAATGGCACTAGAAATGTATCAGAATGGGAGACATGACTATACGGACATTAGAATATACTAGTACATGTATATATCTCTAATCTGACAAATCGAGATATGTCAAAATCTATTTTAAAATTGTCGCAAAATTTCGTAGAGAAATAAAGGTACTGTCTTTCTGAATTAAGGTAAAAGTTTGAAAAATGGAAATATTTCAATTATTGCCATTTTCAATAGAAAGTACTCCTCTGATTTTGTCTGATAATCAATTGTAAATTTTATTCGATTTTACAACATGCCATTTATTAGCTTTAAAGATTTTTTTTCTCAAGATTATAAAACAGCAAAGGCTAATTAATACAGGTATATACTACAGTAGAGTTTTGATGTATTTATAACCAAACAAGACGGCACCGTTGCTTGACACAGATTACCATATGTAGAAAATACACATTATATGTATCAATTTTCAAAAGATTATTAGATATTTTGCCTATCTATCAATACATTATTGTTTTACATATTTATGAAGAAAAAACTCAAATATGTAATTGTCTTATATAGCCCTTGTCTTGGCGTACTACTGGCATTCATTTCTCTCTTGGCATTCATTAGTATGACTGCTAAATGAACACTATAAAAGTAGGACGGACGCCCATCAAACAGATTCATGTATCAGAGATGTGTACCGCGGACAGAATAGATTACCAGCAGATAAGTTATGTACATGTAACAACATACACAAAACCTGCCATCAGACAGAATGGATACTGAGAGACATCAACGGACTAGTAAAGGGTGGGAACAGAGACCAAAACACTGCACAGGTATCATGTTGTTGTTGTGCCTAATATATCCCTCCCAGTCTTTCCAAAAACTCACTCGCCCAACGCCAGAGGCTACCAAAATTTTTGCTGGGCTGGTAGAAAAACCTAGAATTTCTTTAAGAAACTATACAAAAACTAGTAAAATTTATCTTTAGGCTAGTGTCTGAAAAAAGTTTTCGGAAAGACTAATCCCTCCAGTTTCTTGGTGCACCACCTTTCAGTGTTGTCTGTATTAAGCATCGGATTAAGAAAATTTAAAAAATATTGATATCCTGATGTTATAAGGTCCATTCATCAGGGATATCTGTATTTCCAATGAACTTTGCAGAGAACGATCGAGGCTACCTATAATAGG
The DNA here is from genome assembly GCA_028142955.1 of Pinctada fucata. Classification (NCBI taxonomy): domain Eukaryota; kingdom Metazoa; phylum Mollusca; class Bivalvia; order Pterioida; family Pteriidae; genus Pinctada; species Pinctada fucata. Next base: position 39,077,480 of record AP027109.1, on the reverse strand, counting down.
TTACAAAGTTCCAAGTCAATAGACAATCTTCACATTAACGCAGTAGACTTGAATTTCAGACACTCCAAGACACGTCATGACAACATTTGACGTTATTTCTTACTGTGACATAGAAACAGATTTGTGACGTCATTATGAAAATAACACAAAAAGTAGTGATGTGACTGATGTCGGGTCTTGAAGTGTCTAGAATGCAAGTAAACCGGTAATATGATAAAGGCCTATTCCCATTGTACAGGTTCGGACAACTGCCAAATATAGCTATTATAGCTATAATAGCTATTTCTTAAACTATACATTTTGACCATTTCCACCAAGTTTTGGGGAAAACTTTAAAAATTATTATTTCTGCATAAAAATAAGATTACGATGTATGGATAGAGTAACACAATAATTACATGTAACATGATTTATGTTTGTATAAACATGTTTTCTGACTGCAATTTTTGCCATTTTTTAAAATCGTTAGAAGTGATTTTCATGAATGAAAGTCATATGTTTATTAATATTTATTCTTTACTATCCATATCAATGGATAACAAAAATAGGAAATGCTTAATTGTAAAATATTAAAAATTTTCAGTAAAAATGACCAAAATATATAGCTGAATATACATGTAAGTTGTAGAGCTACCATAGCTATATTTGGTAGTTTTCCGAACATGATGTAGATACATGTAGAAAAATGCAATTCTAATGCAATGTCGTTATAACGTTGAATTTCATTGGTAGTTTGCTCCTTAGTTACGGCGGTAAAACGAAAACATGGCTTTGATGTTGCTAAGGTCACATTTTGCCATATATTCACAAAAATAAAGATTGCATTAGAAGGCCTTGAAACTCGTGAAAATCTTTGGTTGTCATTCGGGCAACCTGCTTTGAATATCATGTTGCCCGAAACCATTTTTACTTGCCCGAAATCATTGAACTGAAAAACTAAGCTGTCATTCTTTATTTCCGCTAATTTGAACATTTTACATAAATTCCATTTCTTTTTCAACAAATTCCTCATTTAAATCATCAGAATCATATTCAGATGCATCTGTTTCTAAGTCTTCCTCTTGCTCTGTTAACACATTCTCTCCTTGCGAAAAAGAAAAAGCTAAATTCATTTAGAGATGAGATCAGGTGACCAGAGACAGTAAGCATCTCCTGATTCCCAGCAAAACCCGTCTCACTCCCATATAATATGCTATGTGCCATATACAGACATCTACTTCTATATCTCGTCTCTGTGTAAGATAATAGACCTTTTTGTTTTCTTTTTAGGTGGTTCAATACCTTGGATAAATTTCTACATCACTGTAAAAGTACCGATTTATCATGCTGGAAATTTACAACTGGATTATAAAATTTGGGCAGATAACGGACCGTCATACCAAAACTTTAATTAAACCGATCGTGAATTCTGCTATCTGAAAACTCCTTGTTTTTCTGATTCTGACATAAAGCAAAGATGATTTAAATTTTTCATTCATTATTTCATCACGGTAAGCATGCATTGAATGTCTGAAAATAGGTAGTCAGTCGGACAAATTGGTCTCAATTCTAGGTCGTCCCACAGGCAAGAAGGTTGTGTTTGACGATCGGATGACCGCAAATTTCGAGCCCTGCATTAGAATGGGAATAACTAGATACTGACGTTTTATGTTTACAGACGGTAAACGCTGATTGTACGGTGCAAACATCCCTTTTTCTGGCTCTCAAAAACTCAGTTTGCAACCGTAAAATCAGCATTTACTGTCCGCAAACATAACGTCAGAAGCTAGTTATTCCCCTAAGTTATTTGTTCAGCTTGTCTGGTGTATGACAGAGATATTACAAAATAAAAGTCATGTCAAAGTCTTCACACAAATACAGTACAGATAGAGAAACAAAAAGATCTAGACAAACAGGAGGAGAGACTGCACAAAAAAGATTGAAGTTTGTTGAAAAAAAAGAACTCACTCTTCCTCGTCCGCTTCCTCTATTGAAGATAATTTTTGTGTAATTACTCAATTATTTAATTGATTATGGAAAAGTGAATCTACTATGAAAAAACAATGAAATGAAATCTTTTTTCACACCAGACCAGACAAATAACGCGCCAGAAGTCGGTCCGCCAAAGACAAAGAAGAAAACCTACGACGGAGTGCACGAATCCGGCCACCCTAAAGGTAAAACTGCGGCAATAAATGCTGTTTTGGTGTACACAATTTTTGTTTTAGGTTAGGTAACAATATAATGTAGTGTTAAATGGTGCTGATTTAATCATTTACAATATATGAAGTACCTAAGTGTAATAAAAAAAAATTCTGAGGAAATTCGGAAAAGGAGGGTGGTGTAGATCTAGCTCAGTTGGTAGAGCTTCCATATATAGAGCGCTAAGTCCGTTGATTTGTGGGCAGTGAGACTCGCATGTGTTGTGGGCTGACACCTTGTTACCCTAGCCTAGTATTAAACTGTTTAGGAGGGGACTATAAATGGGGGTCCAGTGGCGGATCCAGCGCCCCCTTTGCTGGGGGGTCAAGGGGCGAATTATGCCGATTTTTACTGAAAATGGGCCAAAATATAGGGTTTTTTTGGAAAATTTTGGGTCAGTGCCGGGGGGGGGGGGGGAGGGGGGCTGATGCCCCCTCTGCACCCCCCTGAATCCGCCACTGGGGTCCGTGTCTCAGATTGGCATTGGCACGTTAAGCAGGTCCTGGAGAACTCCAACAATGCTATTATAGTTACATATGGCTATAATATCTATATATGGCTTCGCCTCAGGAAATTGGTCTAGTCTCGGGGAACCAGTATCGTGCCAACTCCCTCAATGGTATACTTTAACTGTTTTATTATACTGAAACAAACACTATACTTAAACAGACATATCTCTTAGGTATACTGAAACAAGCATTATACTGAAATAAACATATCTCTTGGTTTCACATGGTTCCAATGGAAATTCTAATGATTTTGCCATGCCTTCTCGACTGAATGACTGAGTAACGGAAATATTAATTTTTGATGATAAGATAAACAGAAACATCATTTATCATACTCATACATGTTTAATTTTTTATTGTTTTATTTTATTGCGGAATAATTTATGTGCTAAGCGGATAGGAGGCGGATTACTCTGCTCGCGTATTGATAGCGTCAACCTTCAACGGTGCTGATTGGCTGATACTGACACCCCCCCCCAAAGAAGCTCCGCCCCATTTTGAAACTAACTGAACCCTAGGGAAATAGTCTTCTCAACTAACGCACCCCTTTGCAGGGAATAGTCTTATCAGGCGATTTTCAGGGATTTAGTTAAATTTATTAAATGAGTCTCTTTTTATAGAGGAAAAAATCAGTAGAGGTATAATAATGACATCTAATCAGGGGTTGAACCAGTTTATGTCATTTCACTACATGACCATCTGAACAATGTTTACTGTAGTAGGGTAGGAAAAGATGGGCCCAGACCGGGGTTTGATCTCGGGACCTCTATTCCTGCAGGTAATTAGCACTCTAACACTGAGCTATCCGGGCCACACGGCTCTGCCACACTCCTCCATCCATCAAATTTTGAGGTTTCCTCAACATCATAACAACACAATAACCCTGGTTCTGCCTCTTCTCGAGGCTCACTCTCACGGCACCAAATGTAGTAGGGTAGGAAAAGATGTGCCCAGACCGGGGTTCGAAACCCGGGACCTCTATACCTGCAGGTAAGCACACTAACCACTGAGCGATCCGGGCCAATACACCCGGCTCTGCCACATTACAAAAGAAGTTGACAAAAATATCTTTAGTTAGTATTCTTACAACTTTTGAGTTTGAATGTGTCAAATTTTGACAATGTCTGCGGATCAAAACTTGAAAATTTTCAATCAAGTATGCCAACTTTTTTTTTGTAAACATTGTTCAAATGGTCATATAGTTGTGCAATTTTGAGTTTTAGACAAAAATTCCAAAATTTTCATTTTCAGTACTGTAAATGTATGGCCATATATAGCTATTATAGCCATATTTAGCAATAATAGCCATTTCTGGAGTTCTCCCAGACTTGTTAAAGATCCCTCACTGCTTCGGGTGGGTCCGTTGCACAAGTCAAAATTCCAACATACAGCTTATGGTACAGCGGAGGGTTTGCCTGTCAAACAGAGATATTCAATTCAAGTCGAGGATATATTTCTTTCGTCTTTTATGTACCTTACTGATAACTTTGATAATAGCAAAGTCACATATTCCCCTGTCTCATTATGAAAAATCTATTGTCAGATTGTCTGCATTTCTCACCTCGGTGTCAGAAACCAAAAAATGCATTTATAACCAGTCTTTTCATTCGAAGAATTTGCCAACCAGCACAATTAACTATTATGTCATCTAAGGCACACCTTGTCGCAGTATGATGTCATTTATTTGTGCTTCAAGCTTGTAGGCAAAATGTCAAGAAAAAGATAAATGACTTTCAAATATGAACATTAACGTGAAAGGGTCCATTTTCCTATTAAAACATTCATTGAAATGATAGATCTACGGTACAATAGATCTCGCCCGGTAATAACTTTTGATTGAAGTTAGATCTCGCCCGGTAATAACTTTTGATTGAAGTTACCAGTAAATGGTTGCATGTGCATGCATTCAAGTATTTTATAGATGAGCTGTTTTCCATGTTATTTTTGCTCGTGACATCACTGAGTTTTCCAAAGGCTCCATGTGGAATGTTGGAAAGTTATGCTAAAATTAAGTTTGGAGATGCCCCACCTAAAAAGAGTTTTGTCTTTAAACATGTTAAAAATAATATGAATCAAGGCAAAGCTTTATGTGTGAAAGGAGAAAAAAGAAACAAAGAAGTAGACAAAATGACTGTAAAACCTAAGTTGACCTACTGATCTAAAAATCAATAGACTTCTTCACCTCCTGAAAAGTAAGCATATTTCAAAATCCTAAGCTTTGGATTCCAGGAACCCCTCCCCTTCCAACCGGAAAAAAACATTCTGGATCCAGCCCATATGAAGAGTCTGGATATCTCCTGCCTATACTCCGATCTAGATCTTTAGACAGGGGGTCTGGACTCCCTCCCCTTCTTTTCTCTCTACTGACCTTGAAATCCAGTTATAAAAATGCAAAACAAAACACAGCAGCAGTCTTTTCTCACTGTGTCCTTTCTTCTTTACCACAAAATCTATTGATCTTCTTGCTTCTTTGACGCACATGAAATTAGATGCACTGCTACCATGATGTCACATATAGATGGAAAATGACGTCAAGTATATTGCAGAGTTATGTACCATTGTGTCGTCATTAATGATAAGCATGGGGGATTTTTTGATGTTGGATTTGTGGTCTTCAAACAAACAATTCAGCATTTTTCACTAATTTTCTTAACAACAAAAAATAGAGGAATTCTCTCCATTGCCAATTTGCCAAGGTATGTTCTCCTGCTTTGTCGCTTAAGGAAATCAAGGCACTTTTACCTGTAAATATGCGGTTCTTTTACCAAACTTTTTCAGCTCTGAGTACATTTGTATTTATATCTTTTGCTTGTGCATTTTCCCATACTTATGTATGTATATACGCGTTACCATAAATGCAAGCTTTGCTCACAGAGGTCCGCCATAATTTGATCAAATTAATTTATACCATTCAACGTTTGTTCAACATAGATTTCTCTTCTTTTTTAGCTCACCTGAGCCATAGGCTCAAGTGAGCTATTGTCATAGTGTTGCGTCCGTCGTCGTCGTCCGTCGTCGTAAACTTTTCACATTTTAAACTTCTTCTCCAGAACGGCTGAAGGGATTTTGATGAAACTTGGTAGGTATGAAGTACTCATGGTCCCCTACAAGTGTTGTTGTTTTTAACTTACTTAATGCTTTGATATGTATTTTATGCTTAAAATTTATTTTTTTGATTTTTTTATGAATTTTTTTCTTATGTAAAAAGGAAGGGGGGGGGGGGGGAGTTGATTTTCATACATTTTCTGCTTCTTTTCTATATAACCACTCTTCAGATTGTCATGACAATTTGTAGGTATGAGGTACTCATGCATGGTACCCTACAAGTGAAAGAATTTTGTCAAGATATCCACTTTTGGATTTTTAAGGAATATTTTTTAAGATTGTACATAGGTATAATGTATGTTTTCCATGCCAAATGGACCCATGGGGAGTAGCTTCAAACCCCGGCGGGACCCCAACAATTTTTTTTTTCCCTTTTTCAGTTTTTTTCTCTTTTTATTTTTATATTTATTGCTAGAAATGAAACTGTGAAAGAATTTTGTCAAAATATCAACTTATAGATTTTTAATGATTTTTTAAATGAGACAAGCTATAGCTAGTTTGGCTTTATGTACTTATTTTCATACTTCAAATTAACTTGGCCATATACGCTATCAAATATACTCTGAATTTATTTTTAAGATGTTGACTTTTTGTGTCGCCTGCTAAGCACAGCGACACTTTGGGATCACTTTGTCCGTTGTTCGTCTGTCCGTCCATCCGTCCCTCCGTCTGTCCATCTGTCTGTCACACTTGGGTGTCACGCCCCATAATTTTTGATTGGTAAGTGATAGGGCTTTGATATTTCACATGTGTATTCCTTGTGACAAGACCTTTATACACATATCATAATTTTTTACCTTGTGACCTTGACCTAGATATTTGACCTACTTTTCTAAAAATCTAATATTGGCTATATCTCTTGATTGATGAGTGATAGGACTTTGATATTTCACATGTGTATTCCTTGTGATTAAACCTTTCTACACATATAATGTTTGACCTTGTGACCTTGATCTAGATATTTGACCTACTTTTCTAAAAATCTAATATTGGCTATATCTCTTGATTGGCAAGTGATAGGGCTTTGATATTTCACATGTGTAATCTTTGTGACAAGACCTTTCTTGGCAAACCATATTTTTTGACCTCGTGACCTTGACCTAGATATTTGACCTACTTTTCAAAAAATCTAAGATTGGCTATATCTTTTGATTGGTAAGTGATAGGGCTTTGATATTTCACATGTGTATTTCTTGTGACAAGCCCTTTTTTCACATACTATATTTTTTAACCTTATGACCTTGACCTAGATATTTGACCTACTTTTAAAAAAAAACCAAGATTGGCTATATCTATTGATTGGCAAGTGATAGGGCTTTGATATTTCTCTTGTGTATTCCTTTTGACAATACCTTTCTACACATACCATAATTTTGACCTCATGACCTTGACCTAGATATTTGACCTACTTTTCAAAAAAATTAAGATTTGCTATATCTTTTGATTGGTAAGTGATAGAGCTTTGATATTTCATATGTGTATTCCTTCTTGTGACAAGGCCTTTCTACACATATCATAACTTTTGACCTCATGACCAAGACCTAGATATTTGACCTACTTTTCAAAAAATCTTAGATTGGCTATTTCTTTTGATTGCTGAGTGATAGGCTTTGATATTTCACATGTGCATTCCATGTGACAAGACCTTTCTTCACATACCATAATTTTTAGCTCACCTTGACGAAGTTGAGTGAGCTTATGCTATAATTAGCTCACCTCGACGAAGCTTATGCTATAACCCCACGTCCGTGTCCGCATCCGGTTAAGAAGTTTGGGGTAGCTCAGTATCTGACAAAGTACTAATGCTACAGTAACCAAACTGGCACAAGTGATTCATCTTTGGATGCTGAGGTGAACCTATGCATCGTATGCAGCATCTGACCTACATTTTCCGCTTGAGTGACTTGGTTAAGAAGTTTGGGGTAGCTCAGTATCTGACAAAGTACTGATGCTACAGTAACCAAACTTGCACAAGTGATTCATTTTTGGATGCTGAGGTAAACCCATGCATCGGATGCAGCATCTGACCTACATTTTCCGCTTGAGTGACTTGGTTAAGAAGTTTGGGGTAGCTCAGTATCTGACAAAGTACTGATGCTACAGTAACCAAACTTGCACAAGTGATTCATCTTTGGATGCTGAGGTGAGCCCATGCATTGGATGCAGCATCTGACCTACATTTTCCGCTTGAGTGATTTGGATAAGAAGTTTGGGGTAGCTCAGTATCTGACAAAGTACTGATGCTACAGTAACCAAACTTGCACAAGTGATTCATCTTTGGATGCTGAGGTGAACCCATGCATCGGATGCAGCATCTGACCTACATTTTCCGCTTGAGTGATTTGGATAAGAAGTTTGGGGTAGCTCAGTATCTGACAAAGTACTAATGCTACAGTAACCAAACTTGCACAAGTGATTCATCTTTGGATGCCGAGATGGACCCATGCATCGGATACAGCATCTGACCTTCTTTTTCCATTTGAGTGATTTCGCTTTTAAAAGCCAATATTGAGCAGAGTATAAGTGCTACATGTACCAAACTTGCATATTGGATGTATCTTTGATCAAACTTTCATAAAATGACCTTGACCTACTTTTTCCGCTTGAGTGATTTTGCCTTTAAAAGCCAATATTGAGCAAAGTATAAGTGCTAGATGTTCCAAACTTGCATATTAGATGTATCTTTGATCAAACTTTCATAAAATGACCTTGACCTACATTTTCCGCTTGAGTGATTTTGCCTTTAAAAGCCAATATTGAGCAAAGTATAAGTGATACATGTACCAAACTTGCATATTGGATGTATCTTTGATCAATCTTTCATAAAATGACCTTGACCTACTTTTTCCGCTTGAGTGATTTTGCTCTATAAAGCCAATATTGAGCAAAGTATAACTGCTACATGTACCAAACTTGCATATTGGATGTATCTTTGATCAGACTTTCATAAAATGACCTTGACCTACTTTTTCTGCTTGAGTGGTTTTGCCTTTAAAAGCCAATATACATGTACTAAGATATATGTTTGAATTGAATTTTGCTGTCACGAGGTGAGCTTCGTAATCTGTGATTACCTATGTTTTACCTCGTGCACTTGCCCTATATATTTGACCTACTTTTCAACAAATTTATGATTTGCTATATCTTTTGAGTGGTAAGTGATAGGGCTTTGATATTTCACATTTGTATTCCTTATGAAAAGATCTTTCTAAACATTCCATAATTTTTAACCTAGTGACCTTGCCCTTGATATTTGACCTAATTTCAATAAAAAAAAATCCGCTACGCAGGCGACACAAGCATTCCTTGGATTGCTTTTTTTTCATACATGCATATTTCAGAACAATTTCCCTATTTAATGATTATTTTCTCTGTCTTATTTCTGTATCTATGGTAAACATAGTCGCCATATATCTTGTGTTACAGATTTGATTGGTTCAATACCTCCTTGCCCCTTTAGTAGGGGTAACTACAGGAAATAAAAAGGTGCACACTGAAAATTTTGACTGACTTGAAATGCCTGGAAGTCTGTAAAATTGGTCTTTTTTGATTGCGAATCTTTGGCACGCATAAGAATGTAAAGAAAAAGGGGGGGGGGGGGGGTCATGCATGTCCTTTTTTCGCAAATTTAACTTTTTTTACAGGAACTCTGCGTCCTCATCGAAAATGTTCCGAATTTTGCATATTTTCAAACCTATCTGTAGATTGCATAAAAGACAAGATCAAGTTCGAAGTTAAATTTATCACGACTATTGATTCAATATGCAAAAAATACATTTCCAAGCGCCGCATTTCAGCATATTTACCGAAAATAATTTGTCCAAGTGGCTTCACTGGGTCATGAGGTTTGATACATCGTACACTGCTGTTTGGAAAATAAATTGGCTCAATTTCTGCACAACTCACTTGAATTAATATTGTCTGCTAACAACTTGTCTGTGTTAATTGGATTAACACGATTTTGACTGTACGTTACATGTATTAAGATGAAATCAATACTATTCAAAAGCTCTCATTCATAGATTTCTGTATAATTTAATATGAATAAAGGCAAAACCGAAAAGTCTTTGTTTTTTATGCTTCCGGAATCAAAGATACGGGGGCATATAGTTTTGGGCCTGTCCGTCTGTCTGTTTGTCCGAAAAACTTTACATTGGGCATAACTTTTGAATGGAAGGTGATAGAGCTTTCATATTTCACATGTGTATTCCTTGTGACAATACCTTTCCATTGATACCAAAATTTTTGACCTCGTGACCTTGACCTTTGACCTACTTTTCAAAAACTTTAACATTGGGCATAACTTTTGAATGGTTAGTGATAGGGCTTTCATATTGTACATGTGTATTCTTTGTGACAAGATCTTCCCATTGATACCAACATTACTCTGACCCTGACCTCTCACATACTTAACAGAAAATGGTGTTTATACCAACAAAGATGCCACCGCGGGGCATTCGTGATTCACAAACACAGGCTTTATTATTTTCTGGCATACTAGCTATTAATAATGAAAGGTTTGGTGTTCAATTTTAAATAAACTTAATTTATGAAATCATTTCATTGTTTTATTCTGTTTCTGTTGCACATTAATGTGGAATTTTACAAAATGATTTTATTTTTGATGTTGCATAATCGAACTATACTAGCTGGGCATATGACTTTGGATCGCATAATCCATCTTTTCAAATCAGTAAAAAAGTTGTTGTTTTGAAATGTGACTATTTTCTCTTGTTTGTACTTTTAAAGGTTGTCTGAAAAAAAAACTTGTCTGCATCCGGCAAAAATCTTGTTAGAAAGGTTGTGGGCTAAAATCCTGGTACTGGCACTATCAGTATTCAATGTCAGTATGTCAATTAGAGCGTGCATGGGTATCAGGTGAGCGTTGTGCCCCCTGGGGCTCTTGTTTATAGCTAGGTTACAAATGTAGTCATTTTATACATACAGTGACATTTGATTGATTGGAGTGGTACATGTACTAGCTTAATTTATACTAAAGTTTTCTCCGTTACAAAAGTATTCTTTTGCTGAGCGTTAATGTCACACACCCTTTAATTAACCATAAATTTTTCTTTTAAAGGTGAGAATGTCCGGTCTTGAGGAATTGGGTATTCCTGGTGGGGAGGCACTCAGAGAATCCCTCACTAATTGTGCCGACCCTCTGGCTTCCATTGAAGAATTCCAGGCCGAAAATAGTATCCTGTTACCATCTTTAAAACCAGCTTTACATTTTCTTGATCTCCATGAAATTAAACGTCTGGATTTCCATAACTCAGTGTTGGAGGAGTTACGGGAAAAGTTAATTCAACAAATATCCGATGTTGCCAATAGAGAGGATGACGACAGATTTACAGTATTGGAATCACTCTTGGAAAAAAGTTTTCCAGTCATAAAGGTCAAAAGTTTACGACCTGTTGTCATGGCAATATTGAAGCACCTGCCAGAAATTAAAGACGAATATTTAGAGAAGATATTGGACGATAAGGAACTTTATGCGGAAGCAGCCACAGAAGTCAAGAGGCAAATATGGGCAGACAACCAGGCTCTGTTTGGGGACGAAGTGTCACCACTTTTGTCACAGTATATCAAAGAAAAGGAAAATTCCCTCTTTACTCACGAGAACAGTTCACATACATTTTTCATTCCTGCACCAAAGATTAGGAGACAAAGTGAAGTTGTGCAACAATTGGCCAATATGGTTGGCAAGAACATTAAATTGTACGATATGGTGCTGCAGTTTCTACGAACTTTGTTTCTACGCACAAGAAATACTCATTACTGTACGTTGAGAGCCGAACTTTTAATGACTTTGCACGACCAGGAGGTGAATGATATTTGCTCCATAGATCCTTGTCACAAGTTCACTTGGTGTGTGGACGCGTGTATAAGGGACAAATTCATAGATGCCAAACGTTCAAGAGAACTTCAAGGCTTTTTGGACGGAATAAAGAGGGGCCAGGAATTTGTTTTAGGGTATGCATCATATTAATCGTCAGACTACTAAGTGTCCGACATTGCACCTTGTTGCGGACTTTTAGATTATGACATCATAATAAAGTCATTAAATGGCACATCAAATCATTGTTTAATACATGTAGGCCATTTATTGTGCTGTCACAATGTGAAGGTCCAGGATCAGGTGTGATGTTGGATGTTCGACAATCCCTCAATGCTTATTCTTTTTTAAAAGAAATCTTAAAGAATATAAATATAATCATTATCATGATTATGATTTAAAATTTGAAAAGAATTGTAGAAAATTCTTCGTTGAGGTAGAATATGAAAAATGTAGAATTTTCGATAGCATATCCTGAAAAATCATGCATTCTTCATTTGTGAAAATTACATTTTGATTATGGTAGCCATGGTACATGTAATTAAATCTTTTAAGAAATAACAACTAGCTAGCTGTGGTTTATTGTCCAGTAATTCCCTGAGTCGCATGAACCAATCAAATTATCCCGGAGCCGCAAAGCATGCATGTGAGTAGGCGTGGCTTATCTGACCATGAATGTGTTGGAGAATAAACCACGGGTGAGCTCTATAGCACATATAGGGAGAAAATCTCATTTCATATGAGAATAAGTAAAAATGTGAGGTACATTATCTTTTTATATTTTATTATTTACTCTTTATAGGGACCTGTCAATGATACTGTGTGATCCGTTTGCACTGAACACTGTGGCCCTGTCCATGATGAAGAACCTCCAGCATTGTATCAATACAGATGGACTTCCTAGAGTAAATATTAAATATTGGTATTGTTGATTACACATAGCAAATGCTGTACTTTGGACATCTATAAGTTACTTGATTAATTCTTGTTGTACATGTATATATGTATATGCAAATTCAAATTACACACCAATGAATCAAGATACCAAAATATATTAATTCTCTATTTTTTGTAAATTTTAAAAATTGTGCAATATCAAATGGTCGATAGATTTTTCAATATATTCAAAGCTGGAATGTGACATAGCTTTGATTGAATATGAATCCCAGAAGATTTATCGTGGATTTTCCACTTGTAATGTACATTTTCAATTTTACTTAAAAGATGAGTCAATGATATAAAAAAAGGCAAAATATGTAAATGATTGATTTCTGTCCTTATTTTGTGTACAAGGCATGTATTTCAATTTACATTGTTTGATAAATTTTATTTTAAAACAGGAGAGTGCGGAGATTTTATTGTTGGTTAGAATGTTATCACTTGGCTTGGGATCATGGGATATGATAGACAGTCAGCTTTTTAGGGAGCCTAAATTGGTATGTGTATTATTCTCAGAGTGACATCTTTGAGTATGTGGAATGAGAAAATATGAAATTTCAAAGAATATTTTATGATTTTTTTTAGTTTTAAAAGTTTGCAACTTAATCTCTGACCTTTGGGTAGTATTTCTCTTCGCTACTATTGTTACAGATTTAATTCTATCAATATGTCTCAAAGTATGACTAAGTGTTACCAACTAGTATATTATTTCTGAAACGTAAAAAAATCAGTTCTTTGGGTTGAATATTCACAATATGTAATAATCACATATATTTTCTAGGAGTCGGCCCTGTTCACTAAGTTCTTACCAATGATAACCTCCATGATGATAGATGATCAAGTACGAGCCCTAAATGTGAAGATGGAAGACCCTCGACAACCCGTCCAACCACCCTCTGATCTATTCTTAGCATTCATTAAGGAAAATGCAATTGCTAGTATGATTGCGCTGTATTACACATTGCAGGTGAGTTTCTGTAAAATATAGATTTCATCCATTATACATGTACATTTATGATAACAAGAGGCCAAGGGGGCCACATCGCTCACCTGAATTGAAGATGAAGGGCTGATCGTGGCCAATTGGTAGAGACCTTGAGTGCTTGCTTCCTGTAAGGTGTGGTGAATTTCTATGCAGCAGTTGCAGGGGACATGTCAGAAATGCTTCAAGCAACCAGAGCCCTTGGCAGCAATATTTGTTGACCGCACTGTACAAAAGACACAAACATGGTAGAGGAGTACTTTCTTCCTGTCAAACTTTGTTAAATTCTTGCTTCCTGTAAAGTTTCATGAAATTCTGTGCATCAGTTGCAGAGATGTAAAAAATGTTAAAAAGTTTATGACAGATGGATGGACAGATGACGGATGGTGTGCTATGAAAATAACTCATTTGAGCTAAAAACCACATAGTCTAGCACTGATTGCATAAATACAGTTGATTGATTTGTATTTAGGTGAAGTTTTCATTATACATATACAATACATGTCAATTTTGCTGCATTGATCTAGAAAATTGAAATCAAGATTGTGTATTGCGTACATTACATTGTTAATGTTTATAAAAAATAAGAGCCTAATAGAAAAAGCTAATTACACATTAATCTAAGAGCAAGTTTTACCAATATCTTTTAAAGTTCTCTTGAGGTGATGAAATTCTCATGTGAAAATGACGAAGTGTCAAAGCAATTGTTTTCTCTTGATTGGTAGGTTACAAGACAGAAGGATCGGGTGGCTGCATGTAACATAGTACCTGTATTAGTACACTGTGAAAATGAGAGGTCGTATGACGACACGTTTCTCCATTCTTTCATCTCCTATCTTATAGCCATGGCAGAAGAATTTTGCTCGGAGGATTTTTGTGTTGCCGTTTTTGATGATTTCATATTGGTAAGGACATTTATAGCTTGATGATTTGAAATTCTATGCAATAAATACTGTATATATTGATAATTTTGTTAGACTAATATACAAGGTTTGTTATACCCTCCAAAATCAAAATGGGGAGGGGGGCTTTTTCTATTTCTGTTGGCAAAAAACATTAATACAAAATGTATAAAGCTTATTCGAATGCTAAAAATGGTTTGACAGAAAAGAAAATTTTTTTAGGAAGAAAGTTTTTAAAATACATGTAGGCATATCTAATATCTGAAACCATCAACATGAAATAAATAGATAAAAGGAATTATGATTAACGACTTGACGATATTATAATTTTCAGCCAGCAATATCTAGAGAGAATGTTTTACGGCATTTACTGAGACTGTTGTGGTACATCCATCCCAAGCTACCTACAGGCAGGTTACAGGCTCTACTAGACAGTACACAGCCAAACAATGAGGTTAGAAATAAAGAGAAAAGAAAACTTGCACATTATCTAATTAAGTAAGGGATTTCACAGCAGTTCTGGTTTATGAATTTATGATGTCTGTCATGAATATAAGCTTTTGGAGGGCCCTACTGAACTGCTATGGTTATATGGATGTTGACCTTTCCTTTTCCTGCTCAAGGTCAAGTGCTCACATGCAGAGCTCACATCCTGACTTTTGACCTGATGACCTTCACCTCGTACTTCGACTTACTTTCCAAAATATTTAAGTTCAACAATTTCTTTTTAAGCATCAGGGATTGGACTATAATATTTTATGTTTAAATTCTCTGTTGCAAGTTGGTTTCTCTGAAAAGGTACTGCTTTGTAATCCAGCCATACCATCTTTTAAAAGCATGGTTTGTCTAGAATAAACAGATAGATAGAATATATGTTACATGTATATACATGTACATTTTTCTGCAGGTTATGTATTGAAATATGTTTTTGTCTCCATTTTAGCATAGTGAAGCAGTGCACTCTACATACCTCCAGTTAATGGACAAGGTGAACACATACGAGCCGAGCCCTGTAGCTCCTCAGGAGCAGCTTGATTCTCCCCTGATGAGTGTACCTACACCAGCTCCCATACACTGAAAGGTCATCAGAAGTCCTTCAGCTCTTAAAAAGAGCTGCAGTACATCGCAGCTAGAGAGCTAAGAGCAGCTCAATTCTCCTATCTTGAGTGTCCCAACACCAGCTCCTATATGCTGACTGATTATAGCTCCTTTAGCTCTCAAGGAGCTACAAAGCATACATCCAGACTCAGACTAGGAAATCTCTGAAAACACCAAGAACTTCAGCTAATATTAATGAATAGTGAAATTTTTCTACTCATTTCTCATTCATTGTAATGGCCAGCTTGAGTATATTGACAGAATAGCTACCACAACAAGACTTTATTACCAAGAGGCCTGATCTTAGATTATGTTGTGTTCATGTATTGTGTTTGGTGTTTTAACTAAATATTTTGTTTTGGACATCAAATGTTACATCACATCAAGTGAAAGATGTAAAAATCTCACCTATGGCAGCTTAACTTTATATATTTGAACATGTATTATAATCATGTGTATCAAGATAAATGTATAAAAAATATGATGATTTTTTCACTATTTTTAAGCCTTTTTAAAATACAACTTACTGTCCGTGCAGCTCACTTCAGAAATCAGAAAATTAAAGTTTTCTCTAATTTGTTGGCATATTTTCCGATTTAAATTTATATAGGGGGATAGATCTCGAACTCTCATAGACTCAGTGTTAAACATCGGCGACGTCACGCTAAAATTAACATAGAAAACTCCCCATCTAAAACTATTTTCTTTCACTGTGAGCGTAATATTTGTCGTACAGACATATATCATACACCGTTAGTTATGAGACTTCGAGATCTATCCCCCGATATACATTTTAATCTCAAAAATTGCCGACAAAGTAGAAAAAACTTCAATTCTCCGATTTCTGAAGTGAGCTGCGCGGACAGTAACTATATAATGCCGTAAACAAAAAATTGTTGTATTACCAAAACCTTGTCATTTTAGAAGCAGATAAACTTCGATGAAACTTGGTAAAATGATCAATTTCAACATATAGACCTGCACGAAGGCAAATGCAATGAAGATTTCTTACAGGAGTTATGAGTCTTGTTACCCTTTGACTAAGATTTTTATGTGTAAAGTAGTACTATTTTGTCTTCATAACTCCTCCTAAACCCTTCAGACTTTCAAAGAACTTAAACACAACAATGAGAGTTTTGCATTTTCATGAGGAAATGAGAACTCCAAAAGAGGGATGGCCAATGCATGTTTTAATTTTTAAAATGGATTTTCAAAACATGTTCACTGGTGTAGAAACTCATCTTCTGTAAATATGGTTATTTTTATATCAGGGGAAAAATTTTGCAATTATAACATCAAGACGTAATGCTTAGGGGAAATATTCATGATATAATAGTCTCTGCATTTATTAGAATGCAGCACAATTATTTTCGTGTGGGGGAAATTTTCACACAAAAAAACTTTCTTTGCGGATTATGCCAAAATTCCCCCACCGCAAAAATTTCTATGTTGACAGTAGTTTGTCGCTGAGTTGGAAACGAAATCAGTGCATGGTAGTACTATCCAAGATTCAGTATGTTTGAAATTACATATTGTACATGCATCAGAAACCAGAAGGGACTGCAGGTTTCCCTGCTCTCTTTCTATTGGTTTGTCTAAATAAGATTTTCTGGGCTGTAAATTTTCACTGCCTTCATTGATCTGAATAATATTACACAGAATTGTTGTCAAGGACCAAAGGATGTGTCATGACCTTGATCCAATGTCAAAGGTCAGGGTACATGAGGGTTGAAAAGCCTTGTCTGGACCATAATATTTCACTGCCTTCATGGATCTCAATAATATTTCAAAGAATTTTCCCAAAGGATTTTCACTGTCTTCATTTGTCTTATAATTGTGTCGCCTGCGAAGCATAGCGACACTTAGGGATCACTTTGTCTGTTGTTCGTCTGTCCGTCTGTCCGTCCGTCTGTCTGTCTGTCACACTTTGGGTGTCACAGCCCATAACTTTTGATTGGTAAGTGATAGGGCTTTGATATTTCACATGTGTATTCCTTGTGACAAGACCTTCCTACACATACCATAATTTTTGACCTAGTGACCTTGACCTACATATTTGACCTACTTTTCAAAAAAATTAAGAATGGATATATCTTTTGATTGGTAGGTGATAGGGCTTTGATATTTCATATGTGCAATCCTTGTGGCAAGACCTTTCTACACATACCATAATTTTTGACCTTGTGACCTTGACCTAGATATTTGACCTACTTTGAAAAAAAGATAAGATTCGCTATATCTTTTGATTGGTAAGTGATAAGGCTTTGATATTTCACATCTGTATTCCTTGTGACAAGACCTTTCTACACATACAATAATTTTTGACCTAGTGACCTTGACCTACATATTTGACCTACTTTTAAAAAAAAATTAAGAATGGATATATCTTTTTATTGGTGAGTGTTAGGGCTTTGGTATTTCACATGTATATTCCTTGTGACAAGACCTTTCTACACAGACCATAAGATTTGACCTTTTGACCTTGATCTAGATATTTGACCTAGACATACTTTTCAAGAATTTTGATCCACTTTCTAGAATAATAATCAAACCGCTTCGCAGGTGACACAAGCATTCCTTGGATTGCTATTTTTTTTCACAGAATTGTTGCCAGGATCCAAGGATGTGTCATGACATTGATCCAAGGTTATAGGTCAAAGGTTAAGGCCACTGTTCATGTGAGTTGAAAAACCTTGCCCGGACCATAATATTTCACTAACATCATGCATCTGTATATTATTTCACAGAATTATTCCCAATAACCAAAGGATGTGTCATGACCTTTATCCAAGGTTGTAGGTCAAAGGACAAGGACACAGTACTTGCAGTTTGAAAAATCTTTTCACTGCTTGGATTGATTTCAATATTTCACAGACTTAGTGCCAAGGTCCAAAGAATATGATGACTCTGAACCAAGGTCAAGGTCATAGTGCACTGTGTCAAAAGTCATTGATACATATCCATTGTGTGAAGTATCAAAATATTGTAATGTATGGTATAAAAAGCTAAGGGTTGCTAATTATGGTCCTGAAACTTCTGAACATAAAATTATATATGCATATACAGTATTGTAGTTTTTAAGTATGGGAATTAGGGTTCCAAAGGATTTTAGCGAAGTTGCAAAACTTTGGCTCTTATTCTAATGTTAGATGGATGGGAAGGTATAAACAATTGGATTCTGGACCATAAATCCAATATGTAAAGTGCTGTTGCAATGAAACTCATATCTTCCTATCCATGAGTCAAGGATCCCCCTATTAATTTTGGGTCCAAAGGTCAAGGTAATAGGACTTTGATGATTAAAAATGATTCAGGATCATAACCCAGTGTGTATTTGCCTATAAACATGAAACTTGCCAGGAATGTTCCCCTTGAGTCAATGATGTACCTTATTGATTTTGGGGTCAAAAGATCAAGTCATATGACTTCGATAATTGAAAATGGTTTCCATTTCATAACTGCGTGTGTATAAGACCTATCGACATAAACCAGAAATCTTCTCCTGGAGTCAAGGATGTACCCTATTGATTTTGGGGTCAGAGGTCAAGGTTATAACTTTGAGGTTTGAAAATGGTTTATAACTTAGTATGTATTATACCTATTAACATGAAACTTGCCAGAAATGTTACCTTTGAGTCAAGGAAGTATTCTTGATTTTTGGGTCAAAGGTTGAGGTCACAAGACTTTGACTTGGTTTCAGGGTCATAACTGTGTGTGCATTTTACCTGCTGACATGCAACTAAAAATGTTGCCCATGAATCAAGGATAAGCCCTGCTGATTCTGGGATTAAAAGATCAGAGGTCAAGGTAATTTGAAATGGTTTCCCTGTCACAATGGAATGTGTAATGCACCGATTATCGTGAAACCAATCAGAAGTACCGGTATTCCCCTCAAGTCAAAGATGTGTCCCAGTTATTCTTGGATTAAAAGGTCAAGGTTATAAGACTTTGATGATTGTTTATGGTTTCCACATCACTACAGAGTATGTAACACAGATTTTCATGAAACATAACAAAAATGTTCCCTGTGAGTCAAGGATGTACCCTATTGATTTTGGGGGCCAAAAGGTAAAATACCAAGGCTATAAGATTTTAATCTGTCTTGTGACAAGATATACATTGTAATTCACTTTTGTCATAGTCAAGGCCACAAAATAAATTTCATGGTTGAAAATGAAGTTCCAGACATTTGTCAGGCAAAATATCATGTTTGTACTTGTACAAGCAAATACAAATTTCAATGATGTTATATAAAGCTTCCATTACAATTATTTTCAAAAAAATAGTGCAGCACTTACCATCAAATTTTCAAAACTGGGTGTGGTTAGGGGGACCCAAAATCCCGTTTTTTGAAGTACATGTACTAAAATACGAGTTGCAGTCATGGAAAAAGTAATACACCATTTTCAATCTGCGCTCAAAATCTCTGAGTCATCATCTTAATTTTTCATTATGACGTCACCTTTAAAGACACAGTTCAAATCTGATGTAACAATCAAAAAGAGCACAAAAAGTTTCTAAGTTTCTACCCCAGACATTTTTGTCATTTTGTCAGCCATTATGAGTTTCATCAAGTTGACAAACCATCATCCATGGGTTTGAAGTACATGTATACATACTGTACCTATCCAAGTATTCATAACTTCACAATGACAAGAACAGATTTTTTTTATCAAAATATATTTATTTTATAATTTTTTGTTAGGAAACAAATGAATTGCTGAATCACAAAAAATACATGACGTTCATGTTCATATATTTTGATGCTATCTCACTATTCCTCTTGCATGCTAATCATGGTTGAAAATAAATTTACAAAATACATGTATGTCAATAAGACAACAAAAAGGTGGTCTGCTCTAAAACACAATTTACAGGTAGACCTACACATGATGGCTTAATAAAGATGACCTGTTCCAGTATATAATGAAGTGGGCATACTGTTGAACACATGTGATTATAGTTACAGAAATATACAAGACCAATTGACATTTACATGCTTATTAGAAACTGAAATCCCCCAAATCACTCTTGCATATTTCTGATTACACATGCATTAATAAAACAGAATGAAGGGAATGTATTAAAATTCAGAATTTTTGGGTAAGTTTTCAAACAGTATGATTACTTTAAGATATGAAACTAAGTGGAATATTTTCAGTTTTGTTGAAGCTTAAATGATATACACTGTATATTATAACTGTATATCAAGGGAATGCTCACAATTACTTTCTGTAGTTGATAATGGAATAGCCTGATAATCATCCTCAGGTAGCTTAAAAATTCAGGACAAGCTTGTACATTTCTACAAAGGCAATCCAATGAATATGTAAGGAAATAAATAGTTACAAATATCAAGGAATAATCATATAGCCTACTAACTTATGGCTATGCTACAATGTCATTGACCTTCAATGAAAAACTTTGGTACCTGTACAGCAGTAAAATAGGGCAAACTTGTGAGTACACAAAAAACATACTGTATGACCAGAAATTTTTGCGAGTGTCAAATTTCCTGTCAAATAATGCGTCTTTTTATTTTTGAAGCTATCAATTATTAAGATCATTATAATATGATGCCTGTAAGATTTTGTTTATTAGTTCCTTTAATTGTTGGCATGTTTTTTTTAATTTGGTGATGTAGTATCAACCTATCCACAAATGACAACATTTTCACTCATAAAGTCTGAAATGTAGCAAAAGTCTTATTATGAAGTTACAGTGAAAACAATCAAATGACGTACATGTAATTTGTCAGAGTTTATGGAAGGATGAATACAAAATGTAATCCTTGAAAGTACAATTTTTTTCACAAAAAACCCATTCTTTTTTTGCTTTCTTCAATTACTTATGAAATAAATTCCATGCAAAAATTCTGGTATACAGCACAAGCTTTAAACGTGCAAAGTCCATCTTTTTTACAAGTTTGAGGACATGTAAATAAATACTCAAAATTTCTAAAATAAAGGTGGATTTTAAAATAAAACAATTATTCGAAACATCAATCATGTGAAAAATCAATTGATACAAAAATCTGTTTATAGTTTTGTATAATTGAGCTACATCATTAGTAGATAATATATACATTTCAAATCAGTAGTCTATAGAGTAGACAAAACACAAATTTCTATATATCTTGTCTTTACAACCAATGTTAGTTATTGAATTTGGAAACTGAAATGACAATAAATTTATGTGTCTTACTGTAATATTATGTTTTATATTTCTTAGACTAAGTACTGATCCAGTTTAAGTAACGAGTTATACATGTATATACAATGTACAGTTTATTTCAATATCTATACTTACCTGCATCTATTAACTAATAGCATTTTGTCCAATACATGCAATCAATTTTTAAAGTTTACACAACATATTTATTGCAATAAAAAGATAACAGCCAACTTTACCGGTATCTAAAAAGACGAGACGAACAATGAATACTTATTGCTGAAAAGTTATTACACCTAACAGGAAAAGATTTTTGATTCTTTCTCAGGTTTTCGAAATGATATCACTGTAATAATTATGTAAGTAAACTTTCTTAAATATGACACATGTGCCAAATTACTCCAGTATATTGGATGCTAATGCCCAAATCAAGCATAATGTTACAATTACAACACTGACTTTGGCACACTTTTTTTTTGGAAAAAAATTCCGCATAAGATGGAGTATTTTTTAAAATTCTCTCAATTTACTATTTAAAAATAACTCATTCTAAATATTTTACTAATGGGTACAAAATAATTTCCAATTTCTATTTCCAGAGTGTAGGAAAATTTATGGTTTGGTTGATAGTAAAATAACACTTAAAACGAATACATGTACTATCGGCACTTACTCATGGAGTTAGGAGAATTCTTTGGTCCCATTCCAAAATATTTCTAAATTAATTAATTGAAACTCAAAATTGAACAATAATCAAACTTATAAATGTAGCTTCACATTACTATTATGTAGTTATTTATAGCTAAATGCTCGTCTACTTTTAAAATATTTGACAACTAGGGGGGACATAAATACATGTATACATATGATAAAATGTCCATAAATGAATTTTAAAAATATTGACAGTAAACAAATTAATCATTAATAATTTTTGGCCTTATATCAACTTCTTTTATTCTAGTACATAAGTATTGAATCGACAACAATTTTACATTTCTTTATCGAAACCTCTCCAATGAATGCAGCATCTCTTTAATCAATGAAGGTTTATAAATTCATATACAATCATGTACTATACATTTACTGAGATTCTCTCTACTTACAATGAATAAAACATTTTACTAGAAGTAAATTTTCTTAAGTTTCAAAAATTACTTACAATCTTCTGTGGTTAATACATGTACATTTAATTTTGATAAAAAGATACTCATTAATTCTAGCTAAATCCCTGAAACTAGCATAAAAAGACTTTTTCCCTGCAAAGCCATGTGTTAGTTGTAAAGACTATTTCCCTGGGGAATTAGTTTAAAAATTAGCGTCTTTGAATAATGCTGGTGACATCACAGTGACAGTATAATAAAACAGTTAAAGTATAACATTGAGGGAGTAAGCACGATTCTGGTTACCCTCGACCAGACCAATTTCCCTCGGCTTCGTCTTGGGAAATAAATAGGTCTAGTCTAAGGGAACAAGAATCAGGCTAACTCCCTCAATGGCATACTTAAACTGTATACTGAATTAAAACAAAACGAATATTGCTGGCTAATGACGTAATTTTGGTCTGGCATAGACAGGGAAAAGTGATAATTACAAATTATCTACACAGAGCACCTTGGTAACAAAAATGTTTGTTATGACAGTGGGGAATGAGACAAAAGATGAAAGACAATGATACAATGCATTTTATATAAAATATTGATGGGAATACACAATAAAAATATGGATAATTATTTCATTATGGTTTGTACAAGACATATATTGCAAGTTCACATAATGATTGGCAAAAATAGGTGAGAAATATCCTTTACCAAAAATCTTTATAAAATATTTTTCATTTTGAAAAAGTCTTGTCAATTTTTATAACCAATTTCTTTAACCAAATCATAAGAGAAATTTAAAAAAATTGACATAAAATTTATTTATTCACAAATTTTAAAGGAATACATATGATAATATACTATACAAAAACAAAAAATTCCCAAGGACTATGACATACAATGTATAGCAAATACAGTATACAGACCTAAATTTACTTTTTGCAGATATGTTATATATAGCCAATGTGTAGTTTTAAATCTTTTTTGCAGATATGCTCTATTCTCATTACTATATCAAATCTATCACAGAAAGTAATAATATCTCTTAACAATTCACTTTGGGGGTAACCATATGGATATACTTTGAAACATTCTTCAAAATAACAATGAAAGAAAACAAAGTAAAAGAATAACAACAATTTTTGCCGATTTTGCTAGTGGCAATGTTCGTTTACGTCCACGACAACCGCTCGTTTCCAACCGAATAGGAAATAACCAGCACCAGCACCTAGGATAACCGCTAAACATAACCAAACGTTGTACGTCATGAAGACCAACATCAGGCAATAGCTGACAAAAACCTGGACCACGTGCAGCGCCGTCTGTATGAAATGAGAGGAACTCAGCATACGGAATCTGGAGTAAAGAAAAATTGTTGGTTTACTCTTCCAAATGTAGTCATGGCAATGTCTATGTCAAGGTCATAGAATACAAAAAATTTGGTACATGTGTATACATCAGGGTTCCTGTGGTTTTGAAAAAAATTAATACATGTAAGTAGGCTGTTAGAGAATACTCAACCATTAGCATATCATTCAAGACATAAAAAAAGTTTGAAATTAAAAATGAGTGATATTGTAAGTTATGTTGTCATTTATATCCACCAAAACTTTTGAGATAAAAGTACTCTAAAATGCAAATAAAGCAGTTAATGCAAACAAATAAACAAAATCATGCTACAATTTTAATGCATTAATCAAACTTTAAAACTCAAACAAATAAACAAAATCATGCTACAATTATAATAAATCAATCAAATTTTAAAACTCAAACAAATAATCATTATACATTTCTGTTGTTGAATTACAGTGTATGCATATCATGCCAAGCTTAACTATCATGCAGTAAATCAAAAGCATTTCATTAGCTAAATATACACAAAATATTTGAGCTAAGCAAAACCATCACCATCATGATGCAAGTTACATCACATAAAAGATACATGTACATGTATATGTTATTCACATGCTAAAATGTTATTTAGGATGGGTCTGTTTCATGCAAAGAACTACAGAGCTGCATATAACGCTACTACTTGCAAATCAGCAAATTGATATATGCACGTTACATTCTAAGTTTAAGACTAAATAGTACTTTGTGCAAAATTGCTAAGAAAGTCAGCAAAGCAGGGATTTCGTTACAACATTAAATCTTCTTTCTATTCATTCCCAATATAGCTTCATTTCTTTTGATATTGAAATGAGAGCTTCTATCTTCCGATCCTTGACTGCTTCAATATATAAGGTTGGTGTACGTAAGACTTCATGAACAACATTTTAGTTTCTATTCACTAACTAACGTATCAAGTGTGCATGGAAAGAATAATATCATAATAATATGGATTATGTTCAGTTATACATGTATATAGGGTCTGTTGTTATGAATGTATATGTATGATACATCAAGGGTTATTGAAATGCAAAAGTTTTAGTTTTTAAACAAGTGATAACAAACTAAGATTAGAAATACAATGTACCCTTTTGGCTTTTGAAAAATGTAATCTGGATGTTGATTGGTGCTGACATTGTCTACGCTTCTGGAGATAGAAGGATCGTTACTAAGAATTACACATACTTTCAGGACCAAATTGATCAATGAATGAACAAAATCGGCATTTTCAGATAAATGCACAATATGAATTTTCATATATTCACAAAATCTACAGGAAACAAGCACCTTTCAGGAAGGATTTCTTTTTCCCATCTACACTACTTCCACATGTGCAATGTACAAGTATATATAAATATGCTTGCTTTAAGTTAATCAATATTGTACAAGATCAAACTTTGAGGAGACAAGAATGGTATCTACTGAATCATCCACCAAAGCGTTTATATATATTGTACCACGAAGCGGGACTGGCAGACACAGGGGTTTCTTTTTCTATGCATATTTTTACTATAGAAGGTCTTTATAAACAAAGTTCACCTTGTCTTGAGATTTGATTTTTTGTTGGTATTTTGGGAAATAGTCGGGACATGCCTAGAACTGAAAGAGCATCAAACAAATACTGTACATATACAATTTGAACAAAAAGATGTTATTTCCTCAATTGACCCTTCCAAACACGGGAAAATTTTTAGAAATTCCATGAAGTCACAATGCAATTTCGATGTTTGACCGTCAGGTTCGAAGCTAGTTTGTCCGAGCTAAAAGCATTGTGACGTCACGAAATTTTGCATTTTTTTCCCGCAATCGGAGGGGTCAATTCCAGCACAAAATTTAGTAAATAACCGCATGCAGAATTATGAAATTTCCTCTCCATTTGTTAACAACTTGTAAGGATAGCGCAAACAGCCATGTACAGCAAATAATAATGATGACAAAAATAGAAGTTACGACTCACTGCATTTCAATTTAAAATCATTGTGGTAGGAAATGAATTTATTCATCTATGAACTTTGAATTATATCCGCTTTACATGAAGGAAATCTAATACATGTATTTGTTGATAAAAGTGAAACTTTATTACAGGCCAACAGCCATTTTCACAAAAATACTTACGATAAATTTGAGAATTTGTTGTAACTTTCAAGTATATATATTTCTAAAAATCCATATCAAATATTTAAATCTTCTGCAACATTTTGGATATTTCAGTAGTTAGAGGAAGAAAATCAAAACTGTTTGAATATTGTGATTTATTTGACTGAGATATGATGAATTGAAAGTTACGACAAATCCTCAAGTTTATTGTAAGTATTTTTGTGAAATTGGCCGCAAGTCTTTATGAAGTAACATGTATGATTTTATTGCAAACATGCAAATTTGAAAATAGAAGGTCAAAAGGTCAATTTCTTCAATAAAGTTGGAAACTTTTGTACAATAATGAAACACTCTCCCTTTTCTGTTTCATAACATTTCATAAGGTTGCATTAATATCAATATTTCTGAGATAAACATAATGCAAGATTTCAAAAAGGAGAATATTTCTGAGATTTTTTGTTTAATACTTGTATAAATTTGTTTTAAGGTGCGATATCAGACACAAAATTGACAAAAATTGAACCACACAATCAGTACAGCTAAAATAGTTAAACTACATTACACTAACTTAATGAATTAGGAATTCAGTAAACAGCCTTATATTAACAACTTTTACTCTATACCTACACATATTCAAAATTTAAGCTTGTTTTCTATATACATATTACTATGTCAAATTTATCTCACCCGTTACTTTTTGGATCTATGATGATGTTATCCTGTGAGGTTTGTGATGATATGGTAACTTCTCTGTACTTCATCGAGGAGCTGAACGCTGATTTCAGTAATTGTTCCCTCATAACTTTGAGACCTTCATAAAGAACGGCAAGGAAGAAAATAGCCACGCAAGCTCCCACCATCTCTGTAATAGGTTTGATGGAGATATAACATACTCACGAGAGAAAGAGACAAATAAGACAAAAACTTGAAAGAAAATTTTACTGTAGATGGCCACTCATACTAGATACATTTGAATGTAGCATTTTAGAGTTATATATACCTGTATATCTAATTGTAATCTTTTTACTATATGAAGACACGAATTGTCTAATCCCTTAATCTGCCTAGGCAATATTAATATTTATGTATACAATATTTTGATGTATTATAAATATTTCATCTTTTAAGTCATAGGCTGAATTTCAGAGTAAGGTAAATATTTGGAGGTTTACACACCTACTTTTGATATGAAGTAGGACGGGAAAAAATCCTATAACTAATTGTAAGGCCATAGTAATTTAATATTTTGGTTTACGTCCCAAATTTTTTCTGAAAGGTACCCTCCCGCCAGGCATGAAAACACACAAACATAAGATCAATATGAAGGTATTTTGAAAGGAAGACTGAAAACATAAAAGAAAATATTATTCTTCAGTGAAGTGGATAATTCTTACTTTATCTTTAGATAAACTACTATTATCTCATGATATCAATGATGGTATAGGCATTTTATGGTATTCAAGATCATTTACTGATATTTTTTTACCAGAAAAATGTATGTTTGCGTGGTTTTTTTCTGAGGAATTCTCCTAAAAGGTACCCGCCCACAGACGTAAAACAAATTTTTTCATAACTATGGCCTAAGTCTTATTACAGTATGATTAATTTGAAAGAAAATCTATATTAATCAAAGCAAAGTAAAATAATGGAAACAAAGACGGGATTTTTCGTGACTTTCATTATGAACAAATGAATTAAAGTACCTCCTGCACTTGATGTTAAAAGCTGTTCAAAAAGGATGTACTCCGACACTCCGGTGTGAAAGAACATCTACAATAAAGAAAGAAGTAAAAGTCAATACATTATACATTATCACAAATCAAACTTCGTAGTAAAGTAAAGAAATACATTAACAAGTACATATACTGCTACCATAGTCTTCGAAACCTATAAATATGAAACTCATGAAATTTGCTTTCATTTTCTATTATGATACTTAATCTACATAAAGACTTCTCTTTTTTCAATTTTTCACACTGGTTCACTATGAACTACTAAGATCTTTTGGTGATGGCTGACTAAGGTTTTCAGTCCAGTGCCCAGTTTCACAAAATTACGTTACTTTCGTCATATAAGTTTATCTAGTTAGTCTATCATCATATCTACGTATTGAATAAAAATTCAGACACAAAATTTAGCACATTTTAGTGAGTAAGTAGAACTGGGAAATCAAAAGTTGCAAAAATTCCTGAAATTGTTCATAAGAACTTTTTGTGAAACAGGCTGCAGGTTTAACTATTGACTTTAGATCATGTATGACCATTGACCATATATAGACTTGAGGCCATAGCTGACAGTATATAGACTGAGGCCATGACTGGCTTTGTTTGACTACTTATTTTGGACTATGTATGACCATCAACTTGTGACCATGGCTGACTTTGGAATTTTAGATATGATAAACTATTAACTTTAGATCATGTATGACTATGGACTTGTGGTCAAAGCTGACTATGGAATCTAGGCCACAGCTAATTATGAATTTTTAGCTATACTTCTAAACTATTAACTTCAGACTATATATGACTATGGAATTGTGGTCATAACTGACTACGGAATCTAGGCCATGACTGACCATGGACTTTCCAAACAGGCAGATAAACACAATGCAAGTACATAATTATTTCGTTAAGTACAGAGACAGGCGACCTACAAGCACAATGCGTGAAGTACAGAGACAGGCCGATCTACAAGCACAATGCGTGAAGTACAGAGACAGACCGACCTACAAGCACAATGCGTTAAGTACAGAGACAGGCCGACCTACAAGCACAATGCGTTAAGTACAGAGACAGGCCGACCTACAAGCACAATGCGTGAAGTACAGAGACAGGCCGACCTACAAGCACAATGCGTGAAGTACAACAGAGACAGGCCGACCTACAAGCACAATGCGTGAAGTACAGAGACAGACCGATCTACAAGCACAATGCGTGAAGTACAGAGACAGACAGACCTACAAGCACAATATACAATGTTTTATTACAGATTGGTTCAACAGCAAAGTCGGATATGAAAGGATAATCAAAAGCAGGTTCTTTAATGTACCGTGAAAAAGTGACTACATCGGCATAGGGGTTAATTAATTTTCTAGCGTTGATTAAGAGGATGATATCACTTTAATCAACGTGTGGTATTTTGTTTACAACGAAACAAGTATCAATCAAGGACCTTAAAAAAAGTCATTTACATAAGCCTTGAGGGATAGAACGACGTAACATCTCCTGGTTTAGCAGAGCTCCATTTTACATGGAATTTTGTTTTCATCAAAGTGAAAGTTTTAATCACGTCATGGTACCCCTAGCAGCAAGGGTCACCTAGGTGGCCTTTAAGTTATGACCCGGGGGCATTTTGGCATTGGTTTTCAGTACAGCCTGGAGGTTGGGACTCCAATTCATGGACTTCTACATTGCGGAAAAATCCAACAAACTCGGGAATGGAAGGGGGTCCTAACCCATAACCCCCTTCTCTACGCGCATAATCTCACTCAAGACTCTTTCCAAATTACCAATGGGTGAATAAATATATAGAGAACTACCTTGAGTTGATACGTATAACCCCATGATAACCTCTACGTTCAAAACACTTGCCAGTGACATAATAAAAGAACAAGTACCCGTTACTGTGGACCTTTACACAAGGAAGTGGTCAAAATGATATCATATTATATGACGTCTGAATGTTCGTTACTGACCATCCCTTATACAATATATAGGACATATTTATACGAAAGTACTTCTATATCTTATTAATATTCGAATAAGATCGGCCAGGAAAAGGATTACGTTCGATAAACCACACTCCGACGCACTTCTGACGCATATTGCTCATTACACGCTTTAAGAATTTGAATAGGATAAATCTACTAATATTTCTTTTTTCTTAAATTTTGTTGACCTATTTTTTATTTGAATGTATCAAGTTTCCTCTCAAACATTACGTAATCATCATCTATAAGGGTCAATATTACATGAAAGACATACACGGATCTAGGGAGGTAGAGAGGCTCTCTTGAAAATTCTCTAAATTATAGGCTGAATCTAACCCCCCCCCCCCCCCCCTCCTAAAATTCCTAACACACGGATGAAATGGAGATTACAAAGCTCGTAATACATTAGTGTGAAAATATGTTTTAACTGTTGCTATATCTACTTCAGAACCAACCCCCCTTGATCTTTCAAAGAGGCCTTTATAGATGGTGACATTTCAGAAAATGTGTAAAATCATTCTAGCGGAAAAGGTAGGTCAGACGAAGCATCATTATACATTTGTACATACATACATCCTAAGTCTAAAGTGAATCACTGATTGAAGAATAGTCACATGACATACAAAGTCCAACACTGAGTTCTGAACTGACACCAACAGGAAATAAGGCATCGTCGGAAACTCACGGCCCCTTCTCCCCCGCGCTACGCTGCATCGCAGTGCTACAGACTGTCCTATGACATATTAAAATTAAAATTTTGAACATGCATTAATGACGACTTTATAGTCAAAATTTTAATATGTCATAGGACAAGACCGTTGGTTTCCGACGATGGAAAAAGTATATATTGGTAAACCATATGAGTTTGTATATTTGTCATCCGACTCATCGGGATAAAACCTCATTGGGGTAAAACCTCATCGGGGTAATAGGCTGAAACTACATGTATATATAGGGTCATAATCCTTATTCCTACCCCCCTCCGCAACCAACCACCATTTAATTATAAAGAGGCAAATATTCAGTACCATGCAGTGTAGTCGGATGGATCGTGATTGTCATATCTATAGAATCTGTGTTTTCCTAAATATAACTTGTCACATGAACTATTCATCCGTGTAATTCTGATATAATCTACATGTATTTTCAAGTATTTTTTTTCTAAGTACCTCAAAACTTAAAACCGCGAAGAGATCATCCTAACATGACCTTACAACAGGATGTTTCTGTTATTTCGTTTGTAAATCAAACAATTTTTTCGACTATACACTTGTAAGTTGTCGTCGACGTCTCATGTATTACATTTTTCTATAGGCAATTTATATCCAGCTACCAATAGGAACCCCATTGTATTGTATAAGTACATTATCTTTTGCATATAAATCCTTCTTTTTTCGGAAAGTTTTATAAATGAGCACAATGAGAAAGGAGTATCAAGATAATCCATCACATCTCAAGGCGAATATTAGCATATAATACATATAATGTGACACCCAATACACTAGATTTGCCATGCATCATGCAAAAATAACGCTACTAAAGTACAGTGATTTTATGACAATCAAGTTCCACGAATAGTCATAAAATCATTAATAGATTTAAAACTCTAATTAATAGTAATATATGTAATTACATTTGACCTGAATACATAAAGAATGTGCACTCTTGATTTAATCAAATTCAAAGTAACTGATTCCTGGGGAAAAATAACAAATGATAATTACGATGATGTCACGCTGTTCAACTAGATTGTTTGACAGTGTTTTGAAAACAGTGCAAGCTGTTACATCGTGTGTCTGTCTGAGCGTCTGTTTAATCATCTTATATCTAAAACAATTGTTTCTAACTGTCAAATTGTGTGTTTGTTTAATTTGTTTGTAATAAGTGTCACACGATATTCTTCATGACACGTGAATTTCTCAATATTCAATGTTTTTCGACATCAGAGCTGTGACACAAAATTCAATCATAAGAGTCGTACGTCGAAGTTGTATAAATATATGAGAATGTAAATTTAGGAATCATTGAGTATCTCAAGTTGTTCTTTGACAAACGAAAGCACACCTAAGTAATTCATACATTTAGACCGAGAGACTGACATCTACAATGGCAACCGTACACGACGCCCAGACACGTACTGAGATCGCCGAAGCCAAAGCTTTCTTCGCTCAGATACAAGATACATCAAAGGTCACCGGCGCCTTGAACCTGAGATTCCAACTTCTGGAGACGGAGAGGAAGTTCCGCCGGGCCTGTGAGCAGATTCTCGCCCTGGAGTGCAAGATGGACGAGATGACGTCACGCTACGAGATGGCCAAATCCTGCAACCAGCGCAACTTCCGCTACACCCTGCGTCTACAGTTGGCGGTTGTAGAGGGTGTACAGAACGTGTACCATGACTATGCGCGGATCCAGGCGGAGAATATCAACGAGCTGAGACAGAAACTTGACATGGCCGATCAGGAAACAGAGTACGTCACAGATGACGAAGATATGGAGGTCTCCGACTACGAAGAGAGTTGAGTACGCCCTCTCCAAAGGGCAATTTTACTCCGACAGTCCCTTCGAGTGATATTTTCAATCAACAGCCCTTTTCAGGGCTATTTCTTCAAACAGCCCTTTTCAGGACTATTTCTTCGAACAGCCCTTTTCAGGGCTATTTCTTCAAACAGCCCTTTTCAGGGCTATTTCTTCAAACAGCCCTTTTCAGGGCTATTTCTTTGAATAGCCCTGAAAAGGGCTATTTCATCAAGTATGTATTATCTTCAAACAACCACTTTCAGAACAAACGTTTGTTTTCATTTATTTTATCTTTAAGAATACCGAAAAATGTTAGGAAAAGTGCGCGTTGGAATCAAGCACTAAATTTGTTTGACACTCTTAAAATGATTCAAGCATATCACAGACTGGGGGTTTCGTCTTCAGTTAATGTTAACCTTTCACTTCAAACTTCCTCAGTATTTCCCTTATTTAGTAAAGAAGAAAAATAGCCTAGGAAAATGCTAAATGAGCACTAGATCTGCTTGTCAATTAAATTTCCGCGTAATTTCTTCAAACAACTTTTAAATTAGATCAATTTCGGAGTTTTTGTCATCAGAAATCGCCGACCTTAAACTTGATATCGCTCAAAATTGTCCTCATTTTGTAAACAAGATCAGTCGCAAGCAGAAAATCTTTTTTCCTCGAAAAAAATCATTCCATCGGATACTGACCTGCATTCCATGACCTGAATCGCTATGGTTCATATGCATATTTGGGTCCATTCCCATCATCCCACCGTGGGGATCCATGTCCATGTCCATACCGGGGGTTGTGGACCCATTCATTCCCATGTTCATTCCTCCCGTGCCGTGGCCGTGGTGCATCGACATCTTCGTGAATAGTTTGAACTTTGGAGGCTTCTTTAACTGAAATGAACATGTAGTTTTTACTTTTAAAATATCATATTTAAAGAAAATGTGGGTTTTTTAAGGTAAAACCCATGTTTATGAGATATCTATAATTACCTGCATGAACCTTTGCAATGTGCTCGGACCCATACATACGAAGTACCCATGCACTTATGTTGGGAAACAGCGTTTCATTAAACCAATAATAAATTTACCCCTGTCTATCGAAAATTACGAAATACATTTAGCTAATTTTGGAGTCGAACCGATATTTAATCTGAACCCAAAGAAAATGTGTACGATTTAAAATAAAGTATTGGATTACAGGTTAAAGAATTAGAATGTAAAGTGATTTGATGCATTTTAGAAGCAGAGCTATGAAGTGTTACATAATATCAAGATTATATCTAACCTAAAGATGCCCTAAACTGATGTACTTTCAAGAGCCTAAAAGTTATACTAGTAAATAACGTAAACTCGAATTCTACTTACATTTTGTTCTTGATACTCCAGTGCATTTAATCTAATACTAGGAAATCGTGTAAGGGATGTACTTAAATTTAAAGCAGACTTTCTGTTTGTCATGCATGATAACCCTTCTTACAGATCAGCTCATCTTTCTGTGATTTTGTTAGCGCGTAGACCAGATTTTTAGGTCATTTAAGCCACTCAATCTCCCCGATAAAAATATATTAAAAGAACTTTAAAATTGGTTTATTTCACATTTATATAGTTTTAATATACACAGGAACGCGATATGAAGGAAGATATGTACTTTAAAATTTCAATTTTTTAACCGAAAAATGTAGGAGCGATTTGACTTTTCCAAAAAATTCTATAGAAGTGGATGAAGATAGTCTGTCGATATTAAGCGCTGACTAGGAACTTTGGAAAACTCTAATTAAAACAGTCCTTGAATCAATGCATTAAATGTCGATGCAGTCTTGACCAAAATTCTACTCATTAACTCAAGAAATTTTCATACGATTCAATTTTGGTTTTGAAATGTAATATTCGGCAACTAAAATGGTAATACGAGAACGGAGAAAATATGTTATCGTCATTTACCAAAACGACATGTATAAATTGATAACATTTCCTTCCTATCGTTACAACATGTACATTGACCTCATTCACTGTACTTGTGGCAAGTATCACACTTTCTGTGAAAAAGTTCGAAACATTTTAACGCATCAGAAAAACTTTTCATACAAATTGATGAAATAAATTATATCTTGAAGAATTCGATACCCTTTATACGCAAGGATTGGAATGTTTTTGTTCGAGGTCTCTTACCTTCCAAAATAGTGGAGAAAATCACTTTCAAAATCAGAATATCAGAGAAAATCCTCGATAAAATCGATGAATGGTCATGTACAATGTTACTAGTCCATCTTACACGAAAATTATATCATATATCATATAGACGAAAACGTATTTGAAGTGATACGGCGTCTCGGCAGCTGGTTGATAAAAGGACTATCTATATATAGTGTGATGCCCTCTGTTTTAATTTGACAGGTGCGTGTAATACCCTGATAAAGGTATATACCTTTATGTACCTCTTTAAATGTCATTGACACCTTGATTTTTATACTTCAGTTACGTAATATGCTTTCGCAAAGAGGCGACTGAAGGGACTTTATAAAAGAAATCTGCCCTCCCCGAAAATCGGGAAACGAATGAAAAATGTTTTCAATTTATACTATGAAACTCTGATGAAATAAAATGGGCAATATTTATAGAAATCTTAGTTTAACACGGTTTAAATTCGTGGTATACGTAGGGCTGTAAATCAACTAATAACAATAAAGTAAAGACCTTGGCTTTTTCCTTTGATTTCTGCATACAAAATTTAGGTAGTATGCTATTTCAAGCATAAAAACATTTGCACTTCGCATTCCTCGCGTATCATCAAAAGGTGATCAAACGTACATGACATCGATTTTATTATCAACATCAGGTGCAGAAAATGATTATATCAAAGAAATATTTGTAAATGTAGTGGAAATCGGCAAGGTGTTACATATAAGTTTTATATATGAATATTATTAATCATGTTAAGATTGAAATAAAGCAGGGAAAAAAATGGTTAGATTACTTCTGTATAACGGTTAGAAACAACAATGAAAAATCTTCATATTAAATAGAAATTAGAACTTTGTAAACGTGCGTTTGAAGATGTTTTACATGGTTTTCACTATATAGCACGTTCTGATTTTGAATTTCACTGATCCAGAAATTTGCCGATGGGTAGGATCTAGGATAAGGATGATGGGGGTTTATAACTATTTACTCTTCCTCGTCCAAAATTCAGTTCTTGCTCGAAACGTAACACTCAAAGAGTTTTATTTTTTTTTATATTTGTACAAAAGCAACGTTACTGCCTGGTATTATGAATAATTCTTAAAGTATAAACTATAAGCTTCTGTTTTTGATTGTTTATTTTCGATACGAAAAGGCGAAGAAATCGGGCGAATGAATGTTCGACGAACGACGATACGTTGAGTTTCAAAAGTTTTGAAAACTCCGAAAGTGATGTAGTTTTGAATAAATAGGTCGATATTGCAATATGTGCATGGTGCTGCTGATTGATGTAGCATCATGACCTTTATTTTGGACAAGCCCCTGGATCCGAACCTTTACAGAGCCGGGTTTACTTAGATGTCACGTAATCGACCCATGTTGTCCTGAATCTAGTTTTACTTCAGTTTGACTGATATAGAAAACATGCATATCTTAACTTCAATTATTTTCCGAAATTTTTTTTTTAAATTACATATGTATATGTGTATGGATGTATCAAGGTCAGAGAGGTTCACAGAATGCGGGCAAATTTTATTCTAACTCCCTTCCATTCCTGCTTTTAACACACTAACAAGCAAGTACATGTGAACTCACGTAATGAATTGTGCAATGAGAAAAAAATGTCCCCTCCTTTAAAAATCTGTGTCTCGATGTCTAAAAACTAAGACAAAATTTGATACTCTATGTACGCGATCAAGTGAGTCGAAGTGACGAGCGTGTAATCTAAACACTGTAACTTTCGTGACATGTTAAACTATTCTTTTACTTACCGAATAAATAAAGAACAATCCGGTGACGCAAACAGAAAATACTAATACGCCCCCGAAACAGGAGCTTTTCCCCAGTGTTTGGATCTCTGTGGTCAAGCGTTCTGAAAAATAGTAAACAAAAATAGCATCAGATTCAATGAAACCGACAACAGTTTAAAATGTCATTCTTTTTTAATTACTATCCCCAGGTTAATCTGACAACGAAAATAAACGTCAGCCCAGTTTAATCTGACCGGTCATTTCAAATGCAACACCGCGAGTCGTAATAATAGTACATTTGTCGTATATTCTTAGCTTTATATGAAAACAATATGTTTATACGAACTTACGAGTATTTATCTATAGAATAATACATTCAAATTGCCGCAGATCTAGAAGGGGTTGGGTGGATGAGAGAGATTTTAGATGGTCGGAGCGGTAACATCCACCTTTTTTGAAAGAGGTCATATGACTTTTGAATGCTGATCTTTTCCATTTTGCGAATAAATGTCTCAAAATCATACAAAAGAATATGGTCGCGTGAATTTTTTATTTACACTCATTAGTTTTTTTTTTGTAGATGTACAACGCACCCTATCTCCAAACAGACCTACCAGCTCCTGCCTTTCACTACAACCTCTGCATGGGGAAGAGATTCCAACGCAACCACGGGGTCTTACGTCAATTTCACTTTGAAAGTCTTTAGTGTTTTCCCAATAAATGAAACTTTAATCAACTTTGAAATCCATCAAGCACCGGAAAACCAAATCGATTCAAAACATATTCATACAATATTGCAAGTTTCAATAAACGTATGCAATCGGAAATATATTTGTATTTGTGAAACGGTGAAGTCTCTGGACAGCGAAAAGGAAAAGATACAACTTGAAAGAAGAATATACAAAGCCAATTGTGCCTCACATGAAATTCATATGAAATGAGCATCATGTAAATTTCACATGAAAGTTCATGTAAAATTCATATAAATTTCACATAAGATTTATATGAAAAATATTTCACATGAATTTCACATAAATTTCCTTCACATGAATTTCACATGAATTTCATATGAGGCACAATTGGCTTTGTATTGCCCCTAAGATTAAGTAGGGTCAAGGTCACATGGTCAGGGATGGGGTCAATTACATTGAAATGTAATTAATTAAATTACACATTACATTGTAATTTTTTGCAATGTAATTAATTAAATTACACATTACTTTGTCATTTTTATGCAATGTAATTAATTAAATTACAATTACATTGCAAATGTAATTAATTAAATTACACATTACATTTCATTTAATGAATTTATTTTTAGCATATTTTTTTAACAATGCCGAATAGTCATTTCAAGTCTCTGACGAAATGCAAGAAAGTGCAGGACAAAATTCATTTTACATTCCAATCCTAAGAAACCTTTAATGTACAATGCACAAATTTTGCCTAGAAATTTCACCCATAATTTTTGGCACTTAAAAACACTAGCCATTTTGTCCTTGTCTTCGATAAGTTACTCTTCCCAAATGAATTTTGTTACATTATGATCAAAACACATTTGTTAACAGTGACCTTTGACAATTATATTCAGGCATTCTTTCTACTGTTGACAACCAAGTGAAAATGCATTATCTTTAAGACTTATATACATGAGGTCCTTGCAGAAGTGACAAACAAGTTAATTGGAACATACTTTGTTTTGATAACTATAAGTCACATAAGGCCTTGTGGGCATTCAGGTAAAACTGTTTATTTAACCATTAACTGTGCCTAACCTAAATGATTATTGATTATACAACAAGTTAATTTTTCACAGATCAATCTGTGTATTCATTATTTTAAGTTCAACTCAACTCAGATTTATTGGCATCAAACAAACATGTTCATAGCCTAATACATGTAAATAATATAAAAATATAGTTGCAAATGTAATTGAAAAGTAATTAAAATGTAATTTGAATTACATGCAGTTTTTGCCTGGTAATTAATTAAATTACAATTACATGTAATTGAAAAAATCTTCAATTACACATTACATTCAATTACTTGAAAAAATGTAATTAATTGTAATTAATTACAATTACATTTTTAATTACCCCATCCCTGCACATGGTCTAAAATTTTTAAAGTTGGAAAGTTTTTGACACGGTTTATTCCCAGAACAATACATGTACATGTGAAATATTGAAGCCCTATCGAATCAAAAGTTATGGTATATCATATTTAAAAAAAAAAAACAATTCAAAGTTTCAAACCAAAAGGTCAGGTCACTAGATAAAAGATTTTGACCTGGTTACGATTGATAAGCGCATGGTACAAGTAATGCCTTTAAAAGTATATAGCCTATCACATTTTCACTCTAAATATTGACCTTGACCTTGAGGCAGCCTGATTCTCAATATTGAAGCATTGAGTCTAATCAAGCTTGACCATCACTGTAAGATTGATAGAAGTATGATGCAAATCAATCAAGTTAAAGCCATCTATAGGTATAAGCCAGGTATATGAAAGTCTCCCTAGAAGACAGATGGACAGACAGATACATGAACCAGAAGTCTCAAACGAGACTGTAGCTCTACTGGTTGTTTTGTTTTATTCACTCAT
This sequence comes from Pinctada fucata, assembly GCA_028142955.1. Classification (NCBI taxonomy): domain Eukaryota; kingdom Metazoa; phylum Mollusca; class Bivalvia; order Pterioida; family Pteriidae; genus Pinctada; species Pinctada fucata. Next base: position 39,038,416 of record AP027109.1, on the reverse strand, counting down.
CATCAAGTGAATAATATAAATACACATAAATATCAAATTCCATTTTTTAAACCAAATAGCATAGGCGCTCTAACAAATTATAAGTAGCACAACAAAGCAACCTAACATTATCTATTAGACTGCGACTAGAATATCACTCGTATAATTCATAATATCCGAGATATAGTATTTCAAACGAGAATGTCAAGCCCATTTTCCAAGATCCTAGGGGCCAGGGACTGCTAGCTCAAATGAACAATCAATGACACAACAAGGCTACAGATCTATCATATCGCACAAAGAATTAACTCTCCATCATTAATAGCTTTAGGAGAGTTGAGAGCATAATAATACAGGAAAATATGACTACACCCATTTTCTAAGACCCTAGGGGTCAGGGGCTCAAAAAGATATCAGGTGCACAACTAGACCACAGACCCTTTATATTGCAAGAAGAATTAAGTCTCCATCATTTATAGTGTCAGAAGAGTTGCGAGCACAAGATTACATATTTAAATAGGAGAAAAAGACCAAATCTACTTTCTAAGATTTTCATGACCACACCCATTTTCTAAGACCCTGGGGGTCAGGGGCTGAAACCAAATGTCATGTGCACAACTAGACCACACATACTAAGTAGGATGCAAAAGATTTAACTTTCTATCTCCTATGGTTTCAGAGGAGCTGTGATCACAAGAATTGTTTACGGATGGACGGACAGATGGACGGATGCCAGACAACAGGGTATTGCCTGGTTTGAGACCAGTAGAGCTAAAAACTGATCTCTATATTTTGCCTTTGTGTAACTGTTGTAAACGACATACCTGTAGAAAATAAAATTTAATTTTTATCGATATGGGACCACAGACACCTAGTTCTGCCAGACTTTATGTGATCTATCTTGACTCGGATAAGAATTTATATTTTGAAATACATGTAGCAGTCTTCACGAAAGCTCACTAACCCAGCAACCGGGACTACCAGACCTGGACAAACTTCTGGAAACATATTCTTCTAATTATAAGGATTAATCTGATTGGATATTAAAGTTAAACTCATTTTGCATCGACTTTATGGATCAACCCTTGTTTGGGCTTAATTCCTTCTCCTCTTCATGGATTTCAATGTTTCACAGGATTGCTACTTCGGACCCAGTGTGTGTCATGACTCATGACCTTGAACCAAGGTTGTAGGTCAAAGATCAAGGTCACCACAGACTTTATGGATCAAACCTTGTCAAGGGCAAAACCCCTTCCCATCTGTATGGATTTCAATAATACTTTACAGAATAGCAACATAGGAGGCAAGAATGCGTCATGACCTTGAACAAAGGTCATAGATGAAAGGTCACATTCACAAAAGCTGTTATTGTACAGTATACTAGGTATCGCCATATACTTTATTGATCAAACCTTTCCCGAGCATAACTCCTTCCCATCTGCATAGATTTCAATAAATCTTTACAGAATTATTGTATCATAGAAAACAAGGGTGAGTCATGACCTTGAACCAAGGTCATAGATTAAAGGTCACAGTCACAAAACTTGTTATTTTACTAGCAATAAACGCATAACAGCAAGTAATCTTTGACCCCATAAAGTTTTGCTGAAAACTGCAAGAAGAATAGACTTTAAAGGTAAAACCTTATTTGTGTAAAACTCCTATTTATGGATTTCAATAATATTTCACAAAATTGTTACTTAGGACCTAGGGGTAGTGTTGGGAATTGCGAGCAAAAATATTAAATGATTAATCGGGAAGATATTTTGAACTATTATTGATTATAATTGAAAATTTTAATTCTTCTGTCACAAAGGAAGAATATTTTTTACTTTGTTCATCTTATAATAATGAGTAAAAATATATTGAACAACAATTGTGTAAGATGTACAAGTTGACCTACCATTTAATGTAATTAAAATGTGTAATCTCTCTGCACAACACTACAATTATAACTTATAGGGAAGTACAACAAATTAGTATAATGTCATATGATGTTAATTCATCATAAACAAACACTTTTAACGTATGTAAATGAGTTTACACATATGAGACAAAGAGTTGAACAAGTATTAGGCAATTTTATCTCATGTGTTGTAATCTCAACGATAGAATTTAAATAAAACCGATTTTAAATCGATTATTTGACTTCATAATTGATTATCGGATTCGGACACATCAACAACCGATTAATCAAAATAATTGATTAATTGGAACAACACTACCTGGGGGTGTGTCATGACCCGTCATATAATATTTCTGACACAGAATTGTCACTTAGGACCAATGGGTTTGTCATGACCTTTAACCTTGGATTAGGGATGTACAAGAGAGTTCAGTATGTAAATTGAATTACAAATGTTGAAATATATGTTCTATGGTAATAAATTCTAGCATTTTTGCTTACATTCATGACATTTTTTATTTCAATAATTAATTCCTTTTAGGCAGTTCTATCTTTAATATTTTCACTCAAATGATTTTACATATAATTTTGAACTTGGAGTACATGTATGTACATGTATGTAGAATCAAGTTGTGTAAATGCAAGCCAGTGAGTGGAATGCATATTTTGCAAAACTCTTACAAGATTATCTTCTTTAAGTTTATTGCTTATTTTGAAACATAGCGTATTAAATCAAAGATTACAAAGCTTACCTCATGGCAGCACTTTATCATGACAGGAAATAGGTAGTAAAGATTAAGCAGTTTCTAATTTAATCTTCTTAACATATGAAAGTCCTACCATGATTTACAATCCAAAAGTTATGGTTGATGTTGAAGTTTTTAAATGTGGGTCAATCGCCAAGGATGAGGTCACAAGGTCCAAATGTTGTTACCGATGGGAAGGTCTCGTCACAATGAATACACATGTGAAATATGGAAGCCCTATTACTTCCCATTCAAAAGTTATGGTCATGCTTAAAGTTTTTGAAAAGTAGGTCAAACTCCAAGGTCAAGGTCAAAATTTTTGGTATTCATGAAAAGTTCTTGTCACAATGAATACACATGTGAAATATGAAAGCCCTATCACTTACCATTCAAAAGTAATGGTCAAGGTTAAAGTTTTTTGAAAAAAGTAGGTCAAACTCCAAGGTCAAGGTCACAAGGTCAAAAATTTTGGTATCCATGGAAAGGTGTTGTCACAATGAATACACATGTGAAATATGAAAGCCCTATCACCTTCCATTCAAAAGTTATGCTCAAGGTTAAAGTTTCTGAAAAGTAGGTCAAACTTCAAGGTCAAGGTCACAAGTTAAAAAATTTTGGTATCCATGGAAAGGTCTTGTTACAAGGAATACACATGTGAAATATGAAAGCCCTATCACTTACCATTCAAAAGTTATGGACAAGGTTAAAGTTTTTCTGACTGACGGACATACAGACGGCCTGGCAGACGGGATGGTTTTAATGTCGAAAGCGGGGGACAATAATTTAATTTGTGTATTAAAACTACTGTAATCAGAAAATAATTGCGGTGGATTTAATTTCGATATGTTTGTGCTTTTTGAATTTTCCGCGAACTTAAACCCACTGCAACATTTTTGTATAATACACAAAAAAAGAGGATAAAATTTGTATGTACTTCAGGCTTACGAGACATACCCTTGCTTTAAGTTTGCATTTCAGTTTGTACATTTTACAATTGTAGCGCTCAATAATTGAATTAAAGACCTCTCTTAATTCTTTAAGAGAGTTTTCATTGTTCTTTCAGTTTTCTGTACGATGTTTCTTTCAAGCCAAGGTGATGTTCGTTTCTCTTTCTCTTGTCATATGTCTTTTGCTGCAAGGTTCATTGCAATTTATTTCAAGTGCTAGCTTGTTACTAAGTAAATGTTGTGGCTACTGAATTCAAAATGTAACACCTAGAAGTATATAAGGACTAGCTTGTTACTAAGTAAACGTTGTGGCTACTGAATTCAAAATGTAACACCGAGAAGTATATAAGGACTACCCTTACCAAACTGGTTAGATTGCCGCAACCTTGCCGCAGACTTGCCGCAAACCTGCCGCAAACAATTTACATCGCCAGAAATCTGAAAAGCTGTTTGCAGCTATTCGCCGCTACCGGCAAACTTCTGGCGAACAGAAACTCCTGTTTGCCAAAAGTTCGCCAAAAAGCAATAACAACCAAAATTCAAATGAAAATTCGCCGCAAGTTTGCCAGAGCAAGATTTTGGCGAACTTGTGGTGAAAAATGATTCATTTAAGATGCTAGCCAATCAAATCAAAGGCCGCCAATTTTTGAGCAAACAAAGAAGAGGATTCGAAGTGCTGACTCAGTAAACATGGTGAACACAAGCTATACATGTAGGTTGCCATTTGAATGGCTGCATAGAGCAATTCAAAGGGATTCATATAGTACTATCTAGTGTGCAAGCCTGTTCCAAAGTTTTTTGACTTAATTATGATACTAAAGTGCTGTGAAAAAATTTAGTCTTGTTCTGTTGAATCATAGGATTATATGTATGGGATGTGTTACCTCAGCTGCCAGCTACTTTTTAAACCATAAGCTTATAATAGACATGATAGACTTAAGATCTGAATTTCATCTATAGTTAGTGAATCATACAGCTTAAAGGTATGTTAAAAATATATTATCATTTAGTTTATCAGCATATAATTTTTTCTTTAAAAAATATATAACATAAAAAAAATGGTTTGGCTATAATTATAAGTAAAATTAAACCACATTAAATGCTAGTTGCCTTTGAAATTGCCAATGCATGAATATATAAAAGTAAATAAACTTAATTACAATTTTGACTCCGATACGAAATTTCCAGACGTAATCTACACGTAATGCAACAGGAATCCATACGTACTAATAAATTCCATACGTAAATCTAAAATTCCATATGGAAAACAAGCATACACATAATTTTTTCAAAGTTATATGTCTTTTTACGCACGGAAATCTTCAAATTTTCCGTACGTAAAATTCTAACTTGCCATTTCATACGTATATTCTGAACATAGTCTCTGCAAAAGCACGTACTATCTGGACTTAGGAAATTTTCAATGAACAGAGCGTACGTATTTTTGTGACTGTATGGAATTTTGACTTAGCCAATTTTCAAGCAAAAATATGACTGACACATGAAGACTTATATATTTGTACATGTAATACAAAGAACATGCTATAGATAGTGTCATTATTTAGCAAAATAGAAAGTACTTTTAAGTTACAATAAATGCATGACCAAATGAATGAAGCTTTATAATACAACCCTTTTTCAAGTTTTGAGGGAGAGGACGTCTAGGTGAAAGGCAGGGGAGGAAGAGGTTGGAGGAAAGGGAAGGGGGAGAGGGAGAGGGAGGGATAAGGAAAGGGAAGAGGGGGAAGGGGGAGGCTGGTAAGGGGTGGGAGGAAAAAGGTGGGAGAGGGGTACCCCTGTCTGCCCCCCCCCCCCCCTTTTTTTTTAAACGATGAATTTTTCATAAAATTTACGAATTCTTTGTTTGCCAATCTGTCAGGAAATAGGAAAAATTAATTATCTTTTCTTCTCAAATTAAATTTCGTTCCCAATTATATTTCACAGAATATTCTCTCCAAAAAAAATGTACACTAAAAAAAAAACCAAACTTTACTTAGATATATTACTAGTTACTAAGAAAGATTGGCTATGGATCAAGAATTCTTTTACTTAAAATGTTACCGCTATAAGTAATTACTTTAAATATTCGTCTTAAAACTTTAAATTTAGCTAGGCTAGGATTGTCAGAACACACTAGTATCCATCTCCATCACGACAGATGTTTTACTTTCGTTTTCCATATACAATACATAGTTAATCTCGATCTCATTTCAGAAAACTTGGCGATCGGTCTTTCGGTGTTTATAACATGATTTCTAGAATACGATTATTTGACATCGTTTTTCATTCTTATTTTCTTTCCTTTATATATATATATATATATATATATCTTTTTTTTTTTGTTATTTAATAATTTCCTAGGGTCGGAAAATAAGAAAAAAAATCTTTCAAGATAATTTCATTTTTTTCCAGATTAGCAAAAAAAAATATGGTCAATGGATCGATAATTATCTTTTTTTTATAAATCAGTTTGAAAAAAAAACAAATTAAACATTGTGTCAGTAATGGATATAAGATCTAAGATTATTAAGTAAAACAGACGCATTGAAAATAATTAATGTATTTATGCAGATCGAGGCGTTTTCGTTTGAAATGATTGTGTACGAAACGACTGTGATAAGAAATAGCCAATCAAAACATCGGATTTTTAAAAGGTTCGGGCGAGGCGGAAAAGTCGAATGCCAGAATCCAATCTTCAAGAATTTTGAGGACTATCATCGGGTTTCATTTACTTTGGTACAGGTACATTATAGACACGTTAATTGAAACAATGAAGCCTAGTTTCCTTTGTACTGAGCACGTCGGTGGATGGACGTGGACCGTGGGAAAATGTGTTTGTTTTCATCGATTTATCAGTGTTCCAAACTGATGACTCTGTTGGAAGTTGAAGACAGTGCATAGCTAAGAAATTTGGAGATAATGCCATTGCAGCATCAATAAGCATGATTGAAGGTAGTCTGTTATTTGATTCATGTTTTACTTCTTTGTGATTAACACGTGTTCTACTGAAAAAGAGTTACGGATAGAGGTTATCTGGGCTAAATCTCAAATATTTAGGGGATCTGAATATTTTTAGGATATTTTCAGAATTTTCATTACATTATTACAACTACAGAATTCTTTATTCTTTTAATTTTTATAGATAGTGTCTGGATCTTCTGGAAAACGGGATTGCCCGGGACAGTCTTCACTGATAAGAATCTACTGAATTAAAGGCCATCAAGTCCTGTTTTGGTCACAAAACTCCTGGATTTCATACCATAATTGTGCCTGAAGTTGGTGCCACATGTATTTACAAATCCAGAATTGAAGAAATGGCATCTTGCGTATGACTTAATACATGTAGTTCAATACAAAGGCCCAAGGCATTATCAACTGTTGCTACAGAGGATACATGCATGCAGGGAAGCCTTTAATGAGGAAAAATTACGATAAAAGGTATTTATTCACCCGTGCAAGAACTACTCTGCATAAGTTTTTCTTCTTTGGGACAATATTTATTTATAATAAATAATGCATTGAAATACAAATGTAATTTAAGAGATGATTCTTGGAAGACTATCTGTATCTGTATTGTTACGTCGCAGTATCCCGTGCAGGCTATGAGTATTATAAAACTATGAGTATTAACAATTGTCTACACTGACATATCATTGTATGCTTTTCTTATATTACTAATTTAGATTACATTGAGCATCTTGGAGCCTGGAATTCAAATGCAGTACATTAGCCAGCCAGGTTGAAAGGAAATAAACAAGGCAGTGACCGAAGACATTGCATATTCAAGAAAATGCAGTCAATAATCGCGGGAGGACAAGTGAAACAATGTAATAATAATGTACTAAGCGAAAAGAAGAAATAACTTATCGTGTCATACAATTGTTGTTATAGTGACTTGTTACATTTATCCAATGTACAAATGAAAATAGTTCCAGTGGCTAATTGATGACGATAATTTAAAGAATTTTTATCAACTTTTGAGTTGTGTTATGGTAAATATTATACAATTATGGACTTTTTACGAGGTGAATATGGTGTGATATTTTCTGAATTTGAAAATATTGACCGAGGCGACAGCCGAGGTCAATATTTTCAAATTCAGAAAATATCACACCATATTCACCGAGTGAAAAGTCCATAATTGTTTTATTATATAGTGGGCTTAATCAGTATTTATAAAGGTACCTTTTCGAAATGGCTGACATCGAATTTTCTTTGAAAATTTTTCAAGACGTGTTAATATCAGCATTTTCTGTCGCTGAATTATCCTGAACGTAATGGAATTCATTCAATGAGTCAAATGAAGAATATTTCAGAGTCAAAATCCGTAGATAGGCTCAAAATTCAAGAATTTGAGCTCAGCTTCATGGTCCTTGCTGCTGTTTACGAAATGACGTTAATGACGTCACAGATATAAATTTCGCGCGTTTTCGATATTTCATGGTAAACTGGAAGCAAGAGTTTTCGCGGTAGTGATATTTAATGAAATCGCCCCTCACAGGTCAATATGATGAGACAATGACTTGCCACGTGACAGTTCTCAGCCAATGAGAGTGGGAATATAAACAGACTATATAATAAATATACATGTATATATAGGTTAAGATACATGTATATCAAGACTATAATTTATATTGCATTGTATACACAAGGTAGTATGTATAACTGATACCTGAAACTCTCAGTACAGAATTAATTAAGTATTCTTAATAATAATGTAAATGTAACTTTAAAGTGAGCTGGCCTCTGACCTACAGGGGTAAATAATTGCATTGAATGTTTAAATTATAAATTTGCTCTTTGTACAGTTTTGAAATTGTAAAGTTATTTGCAACAGCTAAAACTTAACTACAGGATTGATCAAGTCATAGCATTACATGTACATGTTATATTGTAATAAATTCCATATTGTTTCAGTTAAATCTTCAAACTTCTGTATTTGTTTCATATTTTGATTGCCATACGTAACTTGCTATATTTAGGACTACGTACGTAAATAAGGTCATTCATGTACACGTAAAATTATTTTTTTTCCATACGGAAATTAAAAAATTCCATACGTAAAACTAATTTTCCATGCGTAAAACTATTGATTCCTTTTCCATATTTGGTCATATCCATACGTAACTAATTTAAATATTTCGCTCATTTTTACGCATGAGTACGCTTCAATTCCTGCTGGAATTTTTCTAGTTTCCGTATGGAATTTGTGTACATTCTATGTTTAATATAGAGACGTATTATGTCTCAAGATTCCGTATGGATTCCTGTTGCATTACGTATGGAAGATTTCATAAAGGAATACTAAGATAACAACATTATGAATCAGTGTACTACCATGCTTTATACACATGCATGTATAAATTCAACATTTTAACATATGTGCATGTGTAATTACTTTGCCAGAGGTTCGCCGCAACATTTTCAAGGCTTTCAAATACTTCGCCAGAAGTTTGCCGCAATTACATAGATAGTTCGCCAGAAGTTCACCACAATCTATATATGGCAAAAGGTTCATCACTGAGCATGCTCAGAAACATTGCCAGAAGATCGCCGTAAACTGTATTTGGACACAAGGAGTTTGCGGCAAGTCTGCCGCAAACCTAATTTGCATGGTAAAAAGTCGCGGCGAAGTTGCCGCAAACTGTTTGCAGCAACTTTGCAGCAAAGTTTGCGGCAAGCTTGCGGCAATGATTCGCCAAAGGCCTAAAATTTTGGTAAGGGTAGCTTGTTACTAAGTAAACGTTGTGGCTACTGAATTCAAAATGTAACACCGAGAAGTATATAAGGACTAGCTTGTTACTAAGTAAACGTTGTGGCTACTGAATTCAAAATGTAACACTGAGAAGTATATAAGGACGGCTTTCGGAATTTACTGATTATCTGGTATCTAATCTAGACAAAGATTTATTTTTTTTTAATAATTTATTTATCCATCTATTTATTGATATGGCCCATTATCATTTGGTAACATAATGTGTAAATAATGGTGGGTATACTCCCTCACCCCCTCTTACACACACTCACATACATACGCTACATGTATAATTTATACGATTTATCAAAAGTCACTTTGCTTAGAGCTTCTAGGGTTTTGCCATATTATGATTGCATAAAAACTGCCCATACATGTATAACATTTACCAAACTTTACGATTTGAAATAACAGTGTTATAGGAGGCGATTTATGAAATAGCGATAACGTAGGTTCTACAGCATGTCACAGGAATATGAAAGAAGCAACTGTTGTCAGTCAATAAAATGTCAAATTTAAGGTAGCAGGGCTCAAAATTCGCGGTCGTCCGATCGTCCAAAACAACCTACTTACATGTGGGACAACCTAGAATTGAGACCAATTCGTCCGACTGACCACGATGAAATAATGATTAAAACTTTAAACCATCTTTGCTTTAAGTCAGAATCAGAAAAACTAGGATTTTTCAGATAGCAGACTTCACGATCGGTTTAAAGTTTCCGTACGACGGTCCATTATCAGACCGAATTTTATGATCCGGTTGTTAATTTCCTGCATGATAAATCGTTTTTACAGTGATTTGGACATTTATACAAGGTGTTGAACCACCTAGTGTAGTAGTGTGAAAATTAAGTATTTTATTGAATGACATGAATATCTGAGTTATTGAAATTTTTGGTAATTCGTTTTGTGATTTTATGAAAAGTAATCTTGCATTTATATAGAACCATGTTATTCTTTTTGTCATTTTGGATAATTGTGTTCTTACATTTATATACTTCATTCTGATTGGTTGATTATCAATAGAGGGAATATATGATTGAAATAAACAAGATGTATGTTTATGACTGTGATACTGAAGATTTGTGAAAGTGATGATTTTGTGTGGAAACTACATTCTAATGTCACAGTAAGTTTATTTTCATGCTTTATATTGTTTCTTCATTGTGTTTTCATGATAAAATGGAGATAAAGTAAGATTTCAATAATGTTGACATGAAAAAGTGCATTGTGATTGATGTCTGATGTTTTTATCAATTCTGAGTATATGATTGTTACTTAAAAGTATTTAGAATTAGTTTAGAATCATCATCATTATTTTTAGGTAATGTAGAAGTGAGATATTTGTCTTCTTATCTCTGGTTGCCAAGACAACAGCTCTAGCCCATAGTTAGGTAAGGGGAATAACTCTTACATTTGGTTGAAGATCTTAAGATTTTTATAGTAATGTTGATCTAGCATTTAATCCAATGCTTATATCTAGTGAAAATATATTTCAGTACACAGATATATTTATCATGTAACAAGTGTAAAGGTATTTTTGAGTTTATTTGAAGTATTTGTGAAAATATACAGAATCTGAATATTTCATTGTGTTGTTACACCTTGATTATTTTACATAACGTATTATACTTGTATGAAGAAAGTAAGGTTGTATTACATTGTTTTAGGGCTCTTATCTACATGTCATGACGAGATGATGATGATGAGAATAAAGGGTAGAAATGTGCACCTGTGTGTTGACTCATCCCTCCAGTTGGCATTAAGATACATGTACCCAGAATGCCCGCTGTTACAAAATGGCGCCCACGTTGGGACAGGTGCTAGTGACATCCGCCGGAAGTTGACCTGGATCATTCATTGACCGGAAGTGCATCCAAGCGTTTTGATGACATTGACTATTTCAAGCGTTTTGGTGATATTGACTATTTCAAGTGTTTTGGTGATATTGACTTACTTTCATTTATACCTACTTCCTGTGTAAACAAACATTGAATCTGAGAACTTTACTACATAGTAACCTATAGTCTTGTGATGTGCTAAATTGAACTTGAAGTTTAGAATTTATTTCATCATTATATACTTACATGATACATTCCATTCAGTGAATACCTACATAGAACTGTGAACTTTGGTGCATTTAAGACTTCTGACTTTATCTATAGGCATCATATATGTGTCTTATATACTTTGCATATCTAATGAATATGAATCATGAAAATGCCTATATAGCTAGCCTTAGGCCAAACAAAAAAAGTTGTTTGTTTCCTGTAACCCGACCGACCGTCAAAAATCGTGCCGACTCTGATTTTTTTTTCACCATTTTTCCTACACTGCCTAAAAAGAACCAAAAATCCTTAAAATTAATGCAAGTCGTGCAACCCAGACTCGTCTTTGGAAGCCTCCCGTTCCCTTTATATTTTCTTTCAGACAAGCCGTGATCATAATACGTACATAGCGCCTCTTGTTGTAAATCACTACAGTGAGTACATGTAGTTCACACCTGACCACCAGGTGGATTTAATCCGTTTCACATGAGTGACCAAGTGTTGAGAATTCGAAAGGATTAAAGTGATTATCTTCTCACGTTACTTGTATAGTGTATTGTAACCTGGACATAACCGATGAAGAGCAGACGATTTTTTTTAAAAGTTTATAAAGACGGATTATTTTAGAAAGAAGGAAAATTGGATGTCATGCAATTTGTTCCGTGATTGGGAAGGCAAACTTGCTTAATGGGACTGGCCCCTTCATCAATAGGCCATTCTCATAAACAATGGGTAATCTTTCTTCACGAAAGGGCCATTCCAAAAAATAATCAATTTTCGAAAAGCTTTGCATATACGATGTATATAAATCAGACGTTAGCAAGTTTTTTAAGTCGTGAAAATTCCATATTTACCATTTCCAATGAATAATTTACAGTACATTTTTTTTTTATGCATATATCGCAGAACAACCAAGACCAAACTTCAGCCACCGATCCTGTATTTTTCGTGTCCACGTATGGGCAGCTTTTTTGATACTAGGGAAGAAGGGGGGGGGGGGGGGGGGGGTTGACTGCAATCATTGACATTTCTGTACAAACTCAAAATGACCACGTAAAATTAATGAGTCAGTGACATGATAATTTTACGGACGAACGCATACACAAGAAGTTAGTACCTTTACGTAGATAAGTTAGAGATTTAAACGAGGATAAAAAAAGAACGTCGGAGAAAAATCAATATTGTATCATAATAGCAAAGAACTTTTCGGGTGAGCGGAACTAAAGAATGTGTGCTTCTGACTGGCCATATACAGTAAGCAGGTAGCTGAGATCCACACGCTACTGCTACATTGCAACATAAATACGAGTGGTCAGAACTTTTCTATAGATTAAAAAACCTAAAATGGACATCGTACGATTCGTAGAATAATGCGCACCAGGGCCCAGCGAGTTGCCGATTTTATAGACCATTTTTTATGTCGCATGGTGAATGGCCTTCCCAATGATACTGCAATTTGCAGGAAAATTAGCGTTTTTTTAATCGCACATAATTTCCACAACCAAGACAAGTGTGGACTTCCGGGGTGGGGGGTTCTTCTTTTCTTGCTTTATGTAACGCAATCCCCCCCCCCCCCCCCCCCCCCCCCCTGTAAAAAATATATGATTATTCAAATTCCACAACCTGTCATGAATTTCTCAATCATAAAAGATGACTGATAACTTAATATTTGGATTAACTAAAGACTCAATTGCAGTCCATTACAAATGTACTTGCAGTGATCAAGAAACTATTCATGGAATGGGGTTACTGTATGTTCAGATAACAATAATTATAATATTGTTTTTGAATGCAGAGGGAGGGGTTTACTATGTGCATTATACAATTATGGACTTTTCACTAAGTATATATGATGTGAAACTGACTCACTATGAACATGATGAAAATATTGACCGAGACAAAGCCAAGGTCAATATTTTCATAGTGAGTCAATATGACATCATATATACTGAGTTAAAAGTCCATAACTGTTTTATTCTATAATTTCATATATGATTCACTATAAATAACGACGCCATTTGCAGAACTAAGTGAGGGTAATACCAGTCTATTTTTAAACCGTGGTATACGGTGATTTATTTAGGAGCGTCGATGACCTTATCAGCCTATCATGCAAAGAGAGTCGCTATTTATAGTTTATAGAATAATACATATTAGCTCAAAAAGAAAGGTGATAGTCACCAGAGACCCCTACCAACCTCATCTATCCTCCTCCACCCCAAAGAGTATGTATGTATAATAGTCATTTTAAAATTTAATCATGCTGCTCAAGCTTCAGCTTATGTACATTATACCCACAATAATGGCTGCAGCTATGTACACCACCCACGCAATCTCTAATAACCAAAGAGTATGTATGTATAATAGTCATTTTAAAATTTAATCATGCTGCTCAAGCTTCAGCTTATGTACATTATACCCACAATAATGGCTGCAGCTATGTACACCACCCACGCAATCTCTAATAACAAACATCTTAAATAGCAGTAAGTTGAGTTCCAGAATCAATAAATGAAATTATAAATGATGGGACTCAACAAAATGTCACAAAAAAATCCTCGACTTATCATTTTCAGTTCCCTCCCTCTTGTAGGTGAAGACTTAGAGTGCCTCCATATACAATAAAAACTTAACAAAGTTTCTAAATTGCATCTGCCCTCTGACCAAAAAAAAAAAAAAAAAAAAAAAAAAAGATTTTCCTACCTACCGACCCTCTCAATTTTTGGCATGTTACAGGAAACAAACATATTTTTTTGTTTGGCCTTACAATAGCTCACCTGTGAAAACTATATAAAGGGTGTAGATTGGTCACGTCTGTCGAGAGGTCACAGTCATAGCAAGTCTGTCATGTAAGTCATGGTGTCATGGTACTAAATAGCTCACATACATGGTCCACATCACAGCCTACATAGCTCACCTGTATATAGCTGAAATGGTACAACGTAGCTCACCTGTATTACCTATGAAGCAGTGCAGCAGTGAAAGACACTTTTGGTAATTAAGGGTAACTGTTTAGCTCACCTGTTACATTTAGCTAGCCTGTCTGTCAATAGAATTGAATTATTTCTGTATTCATGTTTTCAAACGGTACCTTTTATTACGTGTATTTCGTGATTTGTTTCGCTGTCACTATGGACACAATGGTTGGAAGTGAACATTCCGAAACTTCAAGAGATTCCATGGACAGTTACAACTCTCAACACTTACCTTTCATTCCGAGAATATCCATATTTTCTGGAAACCCGAAAAGCACTGTGACATTTAATTTATGGCGCTACGAAGTGCAATGTTTACATGGACAATATTCTGAATCAGCTATTCGACAAGCTATACGTAGATCCATCAAAGGTGAAGCCAGCAAAGTTCTTTTATGTTTAGGACCAGATGCTTCGGTACAAGATATTATATCCAAGTTAGACTGTATATATGGTAGTGTGGAAAGGAAGGAGAAACTGTTAGCTGATTTTTATTCTGCTTTGCAACAACCAAATGAGACTGTAGCTGATTATGCATGTCGCCTTCAGGAGATAATTTCTCGCGTAGACCACATAGCTCCAATTGACATTCATGAAAAGGAGTCTATGCTTCGGAATGTATTTTGGCACGGACTTAAGCCACATCTCAAGGTAGCATCAGGACATAAGTTCGATTCTACATCATCATTTGATCAACTGCTCGTGTGCATTCGAGAATTGGAAAACAGTCATCGTAAGCGAAATGATATCCCACAAAAGACTGATAATTCAGCATTGAAACAAAGGGATACTTCAGATAAGAATACCATTGAGGAATTGAAAAGAACTGTACAAGATCTTACCATGCAGTTGTCTTTACTTCAGCAAAAGCAGAACAGCTTTCCTTCACACAATATTCATCCTCATTCAAGCATTTGTGATTCTCGTCGTAGTGATAATGACACTTATATGGCGAATCATTTTAGTGATAATGACACTTACTTGATGAATCATTCCGAGGATTCACACCATACTTACCATGAACCAGCATGTTTTAGATGCGGTCAACCAGGACATATTGAAATTGGTTGCCGAGTGATAATGGACCATAGTAGAAAGACACATACCATGTCAAATTCAGCTTCACAGCATAGGCCTCATTATCGAAAGTCAACCAGAAACTGCGCTATCTCAGAGATTGTTGGTGATAGTAATGAAGTCACTATACATATAAATGGTAATGAAAGTAGGGCTTTATTGGACACCGGCTCGTCCGTTTCTACTTTGAGTCACAGTTTTTACCAGACATACTTACCTGAAGTTCCTCTAGAAGCATTGGATTCCATCCTTAATGTGGAGTGTGCTGACGGGTCATCTCTACCTTACCTTGGTTTTATTAGAGTGAATCTACAGGGACATGGCACTCCATCTACACAGATCCTACCTGACTGTTGCTTTCTCGTGGTAAATGATACCAACTATAACAGGAATGTTCCAGCCTTGTTAGGAACTAATGTTCTTTCCAGACTCATGGATCGTACAAAAGAGACATATGGCCATAGATTTCTACAAGATGCACATCTATTCACGCCATGGTATTTAGCCTTTCGATGTCTTTCGCTGAGAGAAAAAGATCTATTGAAGAATAATCATCGACTAGGACTAGTTCGATCAGCTGAGAATAGACGCATTACCATTCCAGCCAACAGTGAGATCGTAGTCAACGGTTATCTTGACAAGAACTTACCTTACCAACCTGTATGTGCTATTCTACAGCCTACGTCAACATCTTACTTACCTGATGATATAGATGTCTCCCCGTCTCTCATAGCCTATGACTATCAACAAACGTATACTATACCTGTCCACATCACGAATGTAACGACCATGACAGTCACCATACCACCGAAGGCTCTTCTGTGTGAGATTCAAGCAGTTGATATTGAAGACTACCAACCATCAACGGATAACTCTTTCCTTTATGATGTTGAGATCGAATCATCAGACTTATCAAGAACTCAGTTACAGGAAGGAATGGATCTTCTGAACCGTTTTAAAGATATTTTCTCTCAAGGTGAGACAGACATTGGATTGTCATCATCTGTCAAGCACAGGATCGATTTACTAGACGATAAACCGTTCAAGCAACGTCATCGACGAATACCGCCTGCTATGATAGATGAGTTAAGAAATCATTTACAAATGCTTGTCACCAGTGGAGTTATACGACGATCCAAATCACCATGGGCAAGCAACGTTGTCCTTTGTCGCAAGAAGAATGGCCAGTTAAGAATG
Organism: Pinctada fucata; assembly: GCA_028142955.1. Taxonomy (NCBI): domain Eukaryota; kingdom Metazoa; phylum Mollusca; class Bivalvia; order Pterioida; family Pteriidae; genus Pinctada; species Pinctada fucata. The sequence continues at coordinate 39,021,786 of AP027109.1, read as the reverse complement.
TGCGTCGACTATAGACAACAAGCGAACCATCAAAGACGCCTACGCTTTACCTAGAATAGATGACATCTTGGATTCACTTTTAGGCAATACCTTCTTTACAGTTTTAGACATGAAGAGTGGATACCACCAGATTGAGATTACAGACGAGCACAAGGAACGAACAGCTTTTACGGTTGGGCCACTTGGCTTCTACGAGTATGTCCGTATGCCATTTGGTTTAGCAAATGCCCCCGCAACCTATCAACGACTGATGGAGGATTGTTTTGCAGGATTGAATATGGAAATTTGTTTCATATATCTTGATGATTTGATTGTATTTTCCAAGACATATGAAGAACAACTGGATAGATTGGAAAAAGTTTTTACCCGTATGAGAGAAGAAGGTCTGAAGTTGTCACCAAGCAAGTGCGAGTTCTTCAAACGGCGTGTTAAGTACATTGGACATATGGTTTCTGAGAATGGAGTTGAGCCCGATCCCAGTAAAGTAGAGAAAGTAAAGTCATGGCCTAAACCAAGTAACCCAGAGGAAGTCAGAAAATTTATTGGATTTGTAGGGTATTACCGGAAATTTGTCCAGAACTTTTCGAAGATCGCCAAGCCTTTGACCGACTTGATGCCATGTCCGATATCCAAGAGAAAGTCGAAACAGAAAGATCAAAAACCATGGATTTGGGGACCAAAGCAGGAAGAAGCGTTTGAAACTTTGAAGAAACATCTTACCTCACCACCTATTCTTGCATACCCAGATTTCAACTTGTCATTTGAACTACATACGGATGCAAGTCAGCAAGGTCTTGGAGCAGTCTTGTACCAAACTCAAGAACAACAACAAAGAGTAATTGGATATGCAAGCAGAGGACTAACGCCATCTGAAAAGAATTATCCTGCTCATAAATTGGAGTTTTTAGCTCTCAAATGGTCTATCACTGAGAAGTTCAGGGATTACCTTTATGGACACAGATTCACAGTCATTACTGACAACAACCCGTTGACCTATATTTTTACCAACGCAAAATTAGATGCAACTGGACATCGTTGGGTAGCAGCACTCTCATCTTTTGACTTCGATATAAGATACCGACCTGGACGAAATAATGCAGATGCTGACTCGCTATCCAGACTCCCACAACAACCAACCAGTACCACATGTATATCATCGGATTCCATCAAAGCTGTGTGTAATATACAACAGGTTCCACTCATTGAGACTATCAGCATTTCAGAGCAACCTACCCACCACTTAGACACTTCTTTTCACGACGATAAGATTAACATCATAGAGGCTCAGCGACGAGATTTAGGTCTATCATCATGGATCTACAATTTGAAAGACAGATACAAACCAAGAAAAGATGAGTTGAGATCATATGCTGACACCATAATGTATAGGAACTACGACAGATTGAAACTGAAGAAAGGAGTGTTATACCGTGAAGTAATGGTAGATGACAGAAAAGTTGATCAACTTGTCGTACCATCTTGCCTCATCGAGTATGTTTTACGCAGCATTCACAACAAAATGGGACATCCAGGTAGAGATAAAGTACTAAGTCTACTACGAGATCGTTTCTTCTGGCCTGGATTATATCAGGATGTAGATACATGGATCAAAGAATGCAAAAGATGTGTAATGAGAAAGTCAGCAGCAACAGACAAAGCCGAATTAGTCAGCATTGAGACAACACAACCCTTAGAACTAGTTTGTATGGATTTCTTGACACTTGAAAGATCAAAAGGAGGATTTGAATATGTTTTAGTAATCACCGACCACTTTACTCGCTATGCCATCGCAGTACCAACTAAGAACATGACAGCAAGAACAACAGCTGATGTATTTTTCCGTAACTTCGTCGTACACTATGGACTTCCCAAAAGGATACATTCAGACCAAGGTGCAAACTTTGAGAGTCGACTCATGAAGGAATTATGTGAAATCACGGGAACTGTCAAGTCGCGAACAACTCCATACCATCCCATGGGTAACGGCTTGTGCGAGAGATTCAACAGGACCCTTATAAATATGCTTGGAACTCTGGAAACAGAAAAGAAATCTGATTGGAAGTCATACATTGCGCCTATTGTCCATGCATATAACTGTATGAAACAGGATACCACCAAACAGTCTCCATATTTTCTAATGTTTGGGAGAGAACCACACCTGCCAGTAGATATTACATTTGGACTAGACAAGGAAGCAGAGAATAAATCATCCATGACGAAGTATGTGGCTGACATGAGGGATCGACTAAAGAAGTCATATGAATTAGCTTCTGAGGCAGCAAAGAAATCACAAAGTCGACAGAAGAAGAATTATGACTTAAAGTCAAGAGGTGCCGTCTTAGAAGTCGGGGATAAAGTTCTTGTTAAAGTAGTCGCCTTTGACGGTCGCCATAAGCTTGCTGACAAATGGGAGGAAGAGCCATATGTCATCATAAGTCAACCAAATCAAGGTGTGCCAGTTTTTGAAGTAAGAAGACAAGATGGACAAGGAAGAAAGCGCATACTACACCGTAATCTTCTTCTGCCCGTTGGCCACCTGTCACAATTTAATCAACCTGACCAATAATTTCCAGTGCCAGCTCCAAGAAAGGAAAGACCAACACCTAGACCTAGACAAAGTATACAGAAGACCAGTGATAAATCGTCTACTGGAACTGTAGTTCGTCCTGACCTTAATGAAGATGATAAAGAGAGTAATAGCAGTGAGGAAGACATTCTTATTGTATGTACTAGAGGAGACAGAAACAGACATCACACAGATGACGTTCACACTGTTCCTCAGATAGAAGATTCCAGTCATGCTTCTGTTGGTGACGATCAAAGACCCATGGCTGAGCAGAGTTCAGAAGAAGGAGAGGACGCTCTTCGATTTGCACAGAGGACGCAGGATTCTGGACATGAGATTGTACAGACTGATGAGTCTACTGGAGCTAGCAACGAGCAAGAGATAGGAGAAGATAATTCCGCATCAAGTGCAGAACAAGAAGATTTAGAACCTGAACCTGTTCGTAAATCTACACGTGAGAGAAGACAACCAGCTTGGCTACGTAGTGGAGAATACGTTCAGTCACAACAGGTAAAGTATTCTGATTGGTCAGACAGAGCTCATTTTCTCCAAACCCTGATGTCTAAAGATGAATCTAGAGGTATGGAATCAGAAATTTTAAAAACTATGCTTGATGTAGTCAAGAACAAGTGATTTTATGTGATTTTCTTTTCCTGATACATGATTTTTGTGTGTTTAGATTTCTGTTGAAAATCTCCCAAGGACACTCTAGTTAAGTAACAGTATCTATATGATGATAACATTGTGTAGTTTTGAAAAGATGTGTCAAAATATTGTGATGAGTAGTATTACAATTACTTATTTCATAATAATAAGATTTTTTCATACTTACCTGTAGAATGACGAGGACGTCATTTTTTTGTACGCCGGGGAGAATGTAGTAGTGTGAAAATTAAGTATTTTATTGAATGACATGAATATCTGAGTTATTGAAATTTTTGGTAATTCGTTTTGTGATTTTATGAAAAGTAATCTTGCATTTATATAGAACCATGTTATTCTTTTTGTCATTTTGGATAATTGTGTTCTTACATTTATATACTTCATTCTGATTGGTTGATTATCAATAGAGGGAATATATGATTGAAATAAACAAGATGTATGTTTATGACTGTGATACTGAAGATTTGTGAAAGTGATGATTTTGTGTGGAAACTACATTCTAATGTCACAGTAAGTTTATTTTCATGCTTTATATTGTTTCTTCATTGTGTTTTCATGATAAAATGGAGATAAAGTAAGATTTCAATAATGTTGACATGAAAAAGTGCATTGTGATTGATGTCTGATGTTTTTATCAATTCTGAGTATATGATTGTTACTTAAAAGTATTTAGAATTAGTTTAGAATCATCATCATTATTTTTAGGTAATGTAGAAGTGAGATATTTGTCTTCTTATCTCTGGTTGCCAAGACAACAGCTCTAGCCCATAGTTAGGTAAGGGGAATAACTCTTACATTTGGTTTAAGATCTTAAGATTTTTATAGTAATGTTGATCTAGCATTTAATCCAATGCTTATATCTAGTGAAAATATATTTCAGTACACAGATATATTTATCATGTAACAAGTGTAAAGGTATTTTTGAGTTTATTTGAAGTATTTGTGAAAATATACAGAATCTGAATATTTCATTGTGTTGTTACACCTTGATTATTTTACATAACGTATTATACTTGTATGAAGAAAGTAAGGTTGTATTACATTGTTTTAGGGCTCTTATCTACATGTCATGATGAGATGATGATGATGAGAATAAAGGGTAGAAATGTGCACCTGTGTGTTGACTCATCCCTCCAGTTGGCATTAAGATACATGTACCCAGAATGCCCGCTGTTACACTAGAAATGAAACAAAAAGGGACTATGAAAGTAATAGGAAACCAAGGTCGCTCAAAGAGTCATGGAAAACGAATCGGCCTTGGCTGGAGTTTAGGGACAATGAAGGTGATGCGCCCTCAATGATTTGTAAATTATGCACAGAGAGAGTGGCAAAGTCAGATGCATCTGAGTAGAACTCTGATGAGTTAAATAAGGAATTTGTTGAAAAAGAAATTGAAAAAAAAAAAAAAAAAATGGAATTTATATAAAATGTTCAAATTAGCGAAAATAAAGAATGACAGCTTAGTTTTTCAGTTCAATGATTTCGGGCAAGTGAAAATGGTATCAGGCAACCTGATATTCAAAGCAGGTTGCCCGAATGACAAGCGAAGATTTTCACGAGTTTCAAGGCATGCAGGTAGGCATATCGATTTCAAGGATTCATGTTGAATTTAGGTCTAAAATAACACCCAGGGTAAATCTGCCAGAAAATCCGTCCAACTCAGACAGAAAATATGAAAGAATCGGCTGCAACGAAGACAGCAAATATATAAGCGTCTTCCTTGCACTGTAACTAGTGGTGCATCAGACTGAAGATCTGAAGGTTGCGAGTTCCAGCACATGTGGGACAGTCTTGTGTTTTCTGCAGTACTCACTAAATAGGCTGACATCAATGATTATGAACTTACGAATTCTTTTACTAGTTTTAGTCAGTTACTAGCATCACATCTAGGGCTGGGACGATACTCCGATTCATCGGTGCATCGCGATATTTTTTTTCGCGATCCAAGTATCGATACACCCCGACGATACCTAAGTTTAGATTGACAAAGAAATTGTGCTTAAACTTTCCGTATTTTCAAGTACTCAAGTTTAAATCCAACTTTCTTCAGTTTACATGTAGATAAATACTTGCCATTGTCCCGCATTTTCGACCGAAAAAATCTGTCCCGTCTGGGAAATCCCAATTTTTGGACGTTCCATCAAAAAAGATTAGCGTAATATTGATTATTAGACACTCTGTCTTTTCATAAACTTAAACTGTTTCATAATATTTATCTAACGCACGCCATATAATCTGTCGGCTGTACCACAAACAATAGTCAATTAACGTCGCTAAATAAATGCAAGTAAGCCTTCTCTTGTAGTTGTTGTTGTTGTTTTTTTGCTAGAAAAATAATTCGATCATTGAAAGTAATAGTTATAAGATGTTCGAGTGATACCATTTGCAAAATTTTTATGAGAAGAAACAACGTGAAGTAAAAATGTTAACAAGATGAAAAAAAAGAAAAGAAGAAAATACGGCAACCACGGAACGCTCTTAAGTTATTATAATACTCTCTTTATTATTATCACGTAAAAAAACCTCAATACTAATCAACGTACGTCAGCTTACTGTCTTTTTCAATACCCGAGACGTTAAGGTATCGATTGTGTATTTGATTTAATCTCCCTTGTTATATACGTAAACTCAGGTAACGACACAGGTGTTTAATACTTGTGAATAAAAGGGTGGACAAGTTCGCTGAAGCGCCACTTTTTAGAAATGCGTCCGACCAGGAGCCGACGCCCGTGTACGTATACGGCGCGCGTTAATAAGATTTCAGTATTTTCAGAAAAAAAACAGACAAATTGAAGAGGAAATATGAGAAACAAATTAATACCACATGGTCCTTTGTTTTGAAAATTTTACACTTCTCATTGATTTGACTGTGTTGCTCCTTCAAAAGTGAAGGACCCCCCCAAAAAAAGAATAAAAATTCCCAACTTGTAATTATAATTAAAAGGCCATATTATAGTGATGAAAAAGTGTCCCTCATTGGTGTTATATTTGTCCCTCTTTTTGATGATTTGTCATTCTTTTTGTCCCTCTTTGCAACATGACAAAATTATGGCAAGTATGTAGATATAAAATAACAAGATGATAAGAACCATTGATTTTTAATACGAAATTTCCATGACTTCTTATTGTTATTTGAAATGATTTTTAGTTTTTCAATTCTTCTAGTGAAATAACAAACCATTTATTAAGTGTTTTCATCTTTATTCTAGACAGAAATCTAGTGTTGGATAAATATAACATGTGGGATAAAAAAACTACTAATATGATGAAAATAAATACTATAAAATAGCTTTTTGAGAAGGTTTTATTACTTAACTTAGAATCGCAATATGTATCGTATCGGATATCAGGTATTGTGATACGTATCGGATCGGCTGGGTACAGTATCGTCCCAGCCCTAATCACATCATGACACATGATGAACGCACCATGGTCCATGTACAGAAAAAAGCATTCTAACAGAAGAAGTGACTGAAACCAATTTATGTAAATCTTAATAGCGAGCGAAGCTCGCCCTTATGGTAACGCGTATACACTTACCTTAATGAGAAAATATGCTGAATCAAAGAATGAGAATGTACTACTATGCTTTCAAAAACTTTCGTCCCCTCGCGGACAGAGTTACTGCGGAGATGCTGAATATTGCCATTTAATTTTTTTTTCGACTCCGAGTATACGTATATGTTATACTCAATTTTTGTTTACAAGTTAAATTTATTGACATAATTTTTCGTAAAGCAGATAACGAAATAGCATCGACAACTCCGCGTAGCCGCGGAATCTTTTTAGGAAAGCCGACATCTTCGTTTGAGTATTTTGTTTACTGTGCTTCTATGACGTCATTGATGTCATCGCGCCAAATTCTTAATGTCATTTTGACGTTGTAAGATTTTCCTTTAATGGACGTATTTTGCTTGACGTAAACGCTTCTAAAATGGTCAATAAACCGGCCAAAGTATTCCCATGGGCGATTTTGTGTTCAATCCGGATGGCTTCACGTTAAATATTAAGTACTTCTCGGATTTTACGCATCCGAACATTTCTCCAAAATTATAATTTTGATGTCCGATATTAAAGTGGTTTTCTTTATTGAAATGTTATGAAACAGGCTTTGGACGATTGTATCTGACATCGGCGAGATGGATTTTTTTCTTTTGGGCGATATGCAATGAGTTATTTATTTTCATTTAACCGTTTTATAACAAAATTAAAATGGCTTGAAATAAAAAAAATCACATGTAGGAAATATAACCAGGTCTGTTTATAAATCCTTGGTCTGAACAGTTCTAGCTGAGCTCTTTAAACTAGATCGTTGATATAAAGTTTCAAAATCATACACCTTTTGTGTTTGCTCGTATTTTTCTGTAAATTTGACTGGAATCCCCCCCTCAACCTAATCTAATATTTGCCGGTCAAGGCCAAAACAGGAACGTACAAAGAACCATATTTTAACAGGTTGGGGAAAGGTACCGATCGAGCTAATATACCTCGATCAAGCTAATGTACCTCGATCGGGCTAATCAATCCGACTTTTTTATTCAGAAAAAAAGTACTTTTTTCCTCCAAATCATATTTGAATGCAAATTCGCACCAGCTTTTATATCAAAAAATAATATTTAAAAAGCAACTATGCCTGAAAACTTTTTTGATTTCGAGAAATCTCACCCAATATATTAAGAAAAATGGAGGTATATTTTCTCAGTAACTATTCACTTTTCAGGTATGTTTCTTTTGTAAACATAACTTCTTTTTAGTCCGACTTGTAGACCTACGACGGTGTTATCTGTTTTTTCGTCTTCGGTCTGACTGCTATGCATAGGCAAAACATGAGAATTTCTGTGCGAAAAAAATTCGGCAAGTCGTCCTTTTTTGACAAATTCCAGTCTCTTCAACCAAAAAATAACTCACCCAGTCCTCCTGCCCCTAAAAATCCCCTCTAACGCCTGGTTTCGCCTCTTCTTCTCTTCCGATTTTCCTCTGATCGACGACAGTTTGTCATACGCACAGAGGTGAAACCAGGCCTAGAGGGGATTTTTTAGGGGGATGAGGACTGGGTGAGTTATTTTTTGCTTGAAGAGACTGGAATTTGTCAAAAAAGGACGACTTTCCCGAATTTTTTTTTCACACAGAAATTCTCAAGTTTTGCCTATGCATAGCAGTCAGACCGAGGACGAAAAAACAGATAACACCGTCGTAGGTCTGCAAGTCGGACTAACTTCTTTTATAAAGAACTGATGCGATTTTGCTCAAAAGAATAATTTTGAGAATGTTTTAATTTTTTACTACTGAAAATATTCAGATTGATTAGCCCAATCGAGGTATATTAGCCCAATCGAGGTATATTAGCTCGATCGGTACTTTTCCCCAACCTGTTTAAGCCCCCCCCCCCCCTTAAAATGTTCATCTGCAGGTCTAGACCAATTTTACAAATGCCTCTGTGTTTCCACTCGCCTTATACTGCCTTTTTGTTTTTGTTTTTTGTTTTTTTTTTGTTTTTTTTTTTTTTTTGGCAATCACCGAACAGATCGAAAGTTTTGTAAGATAGGATAAACCGTCATAGTCTAAAATCATATTTATTTTCTCTCCGCTCGCACAAAAAGGCTTTGCCTTGATTCATATTACATACCTTTAAGTTAAAATGTCATCTATTTAGCTGCTACAATACTCAGAAGACAACATAACCATCTGGCTCTCTGACTTGTCACGGGTAAACAAGCTATTCTAATTTTTTCCTTCTCATTTTCGTATGATCATTATAAAGTTTAAAGGAATTAAATGATATTTCAGGCAAAAAAAAAATGAAAATTGGAGTGGCAAATAATCGTTTTAAAATTGCATACAATAAATTAAGGTCAAATAAATTCAAAAATTAGAAAGTACGAAACTAAGAGACATTAATACATGTGACTTCCGGGGGCAGACGAAACTGTTGGAAAGTTTTTCTTTTGCTTGTTTCGATGATCTTTCTCTCAGAAAATGTTTTTTAACGCTGACGAAGATGATCAAGATTTCATATCTCCTGGTGGAGGGTAATTAATACGAATTTGAAAATATTCGTGCACTTCCTTGTCTCATTTACTCAAACTGTCAAAGGGGCGTTTGTACCTGAGTTTCCTCAGCCTCATGTCTACTGTCCTGTTCACTATATCCAGAGCATCCTGTTTTAACGATTTTCTCTCAAATATACAGTTGTCATCTTATAGCGAAGCGAGCAAGCAGACCCGAAGGTCCTGCTTGCTCCGGGCAAGCTTTAATGGTAACGCATACTGGTGTCAAACAGGTTGAGTATAATCCCGGTATTTAAAGAATATCTCGCTTTCCGGGGACAAGACCCAAAATCGAGGGATAAAATTATCCCGTGTTGTCGAGATAAATGTCACATGCTCAACATTTTTTTCCGATTTCTCACAAATTTGGAAAAACGGCTTCCTCTAGCTGTTATAGCATGAAGAAGAGATGTACAACAAAAAGAATTATATACGTTTTTAGGCACAAGTTTGTTGCAAAAAGTCCCGAAGTCCCAATTTACGATGACAGCGAGTTGTAAAGGGCGCCATTTTGACAAGGGTATTAGCACATGTTGAGTCTGCTTCTATATTTCATAAATACTTATTAATTTCTATAAATTGAACTTTGTACAGCATATGTATTCACATTTTCACAAAGAGAGAGTAATATCAGTAGAAAACTTTCCTGTATTTGACCAAGAAATGCAATCAAACTTTACGACATCGGCAAAATTTTGACGGGTCATACTAAAAGAAGACCACATAAGACACCATGAAGACAACTAAAGAATCACTTTGAACCTACTCCAGTAGAATTGTCAAACATGAGTTTTTAGCTCACCTCGACGAAGTTGAGTGAGCTTATGCTATAACCCCACGCGTCCGCGTCCGTGTCCGCGTCCGCGTCCGCGTCCGCGTCCGCGTCCGTGTCCGCGTCCGCGTCCGGTTAAGAAGTTTGGGGTAGCTCAGTATCTGACAAAGTACTAATGCTATAGTAACCAAACTTGCACAAGTGATTCATCTTTGGATGCTGAGGTGAACCCATGCATCGGATGCAGCATCTGACCTACATTTTCCGCTTGAGTGACTTGGTTAAGAAGTTTGGGGTAGCTCAGTATCTGACAAAGTCCTGATGCTACAGTAACCAAACTGGCACAAGTGATTCATCTTTGGATGCTGAGGTGAACCCATGCATCTTATGCAGCATCTGACCTACATTTTCTGCTTGAGTGACTTGGTTAAGAAGTTTGGGGTAGCTCAGTATCTGACAAAGTAGTGATGCTACAGTAACCAAACTTGCACAAGTGATTCATCTTTGGATGCTGAGGTGAACCCATGCATCGGATGCAGCATCTGACCTACATTTTCCGCTTGAGTGACTTGGTTAAGAAGTTTGGGGTAGCTCAGTATCTGACAAAGTACTGATGTTACAGTAACCAAACTTGCACAAGTGATTCATCTTTGGATGCTGAGGTGAACCCATGCATCGGATGCAGCATCTGACCTACAATTTCCGCTTGAGTGACTTGGATAAGAAGTTTGGGGTAGCTCAGTATCTGACAAAGTACTAATGCTACAGTAACCAAACTTGCACAAGTGATTCATCTTTGGATGCCGAGATGGACCCATGCATCAGATGCAGCATCTGACCTACTTTTTCCACTTGAGTGATTTCGCTTTTAAAAGCCAATATTGAGCAAAGTATAAGTGCTACATGTACCAAACTTGCATATTGGATGTATCTTTGATCAAACTTTCATAAAATGACCTTGACCTACTTTTACCGCTTGAGTGATTTTGCCTTTAAAAGCCAATATTGAGCAAAGTATAAGTGCTAGATGTTCCAAACTTGCATATTAGATGTATCTTTGATCAAACTTTCATAAAATGACCTCGACCTACTTTTTCCGCTTGAGTGATTTTGCCTTTAAAAGCCAATATTGAGCAAAGTATAAGTGATACATGTACCAAACTTGCATATTGGATGTATCTTTGATCAATCTTTCATAAAATGACCTTGACCTACTTTTTCCGCTTGAGTGATTTTGCTCTATAAAGCCAATATTGAGCAAAGTATAACTACTACATGTACCAAACTTGCATATTGGATGTATCTTTGATCAAACTTTCATAAAATGACCTCGACCTACTTTTTCCGCTTGAGTGATTTTGCCTTTAAAAGCCAATATTGAGCAAAGTATAAGTGATACATGTACCAAACTTGCATATTGGATGTATCTTTGATCAATCTTTCATAAAATGACCTTGACCTACTTTTTCCGCTTGAGTGATTTTGCTCTATAAAGCCAATATTGAGCAAAGTATAACTGCTACATGTACCAAACTTGCATATTGGATGTATCTTTGATCAAACTTTCATAAAATGACCTTGACCTACTTTTTCTGCTTGAGTGGTTTTGCCTTTAAAAGCCAATATACATGTACTAAGAAATATGTTTGAATTGAATTTTGCTGTCACGAGGTGAGCTTCGTAATCTGTGATTACCTATGTTTATTTATTTTATCAAATATCTTTAGTCAAATAGTGAGCAAGAGGCCCAATTTGGTCCATCACTCTACATGTGTCATAATGTAATTTAAAATAAAACGTTTGCTTCTGAAAAATCAAGATTTATTTAATTTGGCACCTTTCTTGATAATCGATTTGCTAAAAAAAATTTTTTTTAATGTGAAGATGTTTCATTTTTACCTTCTTCCTGTGAGGTTTTGGTTATATTATATATTTATTATATTATATTATATTATATTAACTACAAAATTCTTATTCTTATTCAAATTCATCTATCAAACTATCAATTTTTAAATTGCCACAAAAAGTAGTCAGCAGATCAAGTGTGCTTGGGTGTTCTTGTTTTAGTATGACCTTGTACGTTTTGAGTCGATGTCCAAGTGATTGATTGTTGAAGTAGGTCAAATGCATGAGCATTGGCAGCAGTTTTTACTTTCATTCTAAAGAACTATGGATAAGTTTACTTGACAAAAGTCAATTTACAGAAAGTTATAAGGTATTAATGAAATATTGAATCATAAACATGCTTACCTGGCAAAAAATGGCGTCAGCATCGTCGTAAATTCGGACTTAGGAACTTATTGCAACAAACTTGTGCCGAAATACGTATGTCATTCTTCTCGTTGTACATCTTTTCTTCATGCCATAACAGCTAGAGGAAGCCGTTTTTCCAAATTTGTGAGAAATCGGAAAAAAATGTTGAACATGTGACATTTATCTCGACAACACGGGATAATTTTATCCCTCGATTTCGGGCCTTATCCCCGGAAAGCGAGATATTCTTTAAATGCCGGGATTATACTCAACCTGTCAAAGCAGTATCCGAACAGTTTTGAAGGTTTATTTCGATACGATAACTTCGTTGTTTTGTTAGATTGAGACATGAAACTTGGAACAAATAATGTTTGGCATATGTCTCAAATATTTATTGAATAATTATCTAAAAATTTTTGACTTTCATCATCTTTTATGTCGATCTTTTAACCACAAGATTTCATCAATTTCGCAACTTTGCTAAAGCAGTAACCGAACCATCGAGCATTCGGAGGTGTTTTATTGATCGATTTTCAATTCTATGTTGATAAATCTGAGATAACATCTTTTCCAAAGACCGATACAGAATTATGGAAAATTCACTCAAATATAGTTCCTACTAAAAGTTTTAGGATGGTACCCTTTCCCAACTGTAATATCTCATCTGAAACAATAATTGCTTAATAAATGACCAAAAACTATTCATCAAGCCACCCTTTTATAAAAATGATGACACTAATGTTGATTTCTAATGAAACTTTATAACTTTCCTTAATTTTATCAAATTTTGTTCATTCGAATACCCCTACGACGCAATCGTTCGGTTACTTCTTCCGTTCAGTTATTGCTTTGACACTAGTATAAAAAACATGTGGAAAAATGAACGAAAATAAGGAAGAAAAGACAGAAAGACACATACTGACCAATTCAATTTTCTTCAACCAAGATGGACGTTATGTGCGCCACATATTTTCCTTTAAACATATACTTCAATAAATACATTTAAGTCTATCGACTTTATGTAAAATTTGTTACTCCGACATCACCACGCTCTTTCAACTTCAGATTAAAAAGTATCCGTCATATTGTCATATTATCGATTGTTGATTAAATGTGAAGTATTCAATAGTATTAATTTATTGAACAATTGTTTAAAAGAATTACATTGTCCCGACTAAGGTCTGTCTATAAACATGTACAATGATAGATTATTTCAGTGAAATCACAGTGTGTTCCATATATAAAATAATATTTTTCAGCATTGCATCACGAGCCATTTAACGGTAACAGTGCGAGGTATGAATGACCACAATATAATGCTTACATGCCCACTTAAATGAATTCTAGAGAAAGTTGTATTGATATTGTACCCATTGACAATATAGAGATACTGACCACTTGCCGTTACATGTCAGGGATATTTCAATAATGTTCATGAGTACTCTTGTAATTTTTTTAAAGTTTGTATGCTTTTTAGTCTCTCTCAGATTTTTTTTTTATGCCTACAAACAGCAAATTTGAAATAAACCATTTTGTAATTGTCCGGTAATTTATAGCTTTGTCCGGTAGATTTTAAGAAATTTCATTAAATTACAGGACAAATGTCCTGTAGATTTTAGGTCTCATTTGTAAACTCTGGGACATTGAACATTTTTTAATCCTTCTTTTCATATGCTACATGAAATTTTTTGAATCCTTGGTTTCGTATCCTATATAAACACTGTAACATGTGACAGCCCATGCGATTTTTGCCAGAATTTTCATGCACCGTCTTCGCTTTGCTTCAAGGGCTTTGCCATAATTCATATTAAACTTATACCCATGCAGTCTATAGAGCTCTTTCAGTCATAACAGAAAATGCCCCCCTTTTGCTTGTGCGTTACTTATGGAAAATAAAATGTCAACAGGGATTTTCTGTTGTACTGAAAATAACTAAAATGCGTGGGCGGATTCCTTTGAATTGCACGAACTACTCTGGGGAATACTCTGAGTACTCCAGAACTGGTTGTCAGTGAAGTGGACCGAAAGTTTCTGAGTAGCAAGATGGTGACTGGAGGGTTCTTTTTTTAGCTCATGTGAAGCTCAAGTGAGCTATTGTCATAGCGCGCTGTCTGACTTCTCCTCTGCAACCACTGCACAGAATTTCACGAAACCTGACAGGAAGCAAGTACTCAAGGTCCTCTACCAAGTTTGTGTTATTCGTGCCGATCGGTCGACAAATATGGTTGCCAAGGGCTCTGATTGGCTGACGCATTTTGGACATCTCCTCTGCAACCCCTGCACAGAATTTCATGAAACCTTACAGGAAGCAAGTACTGAAGGTCCTCTACCAAGTTTGTGTTTTTCGTGCTGATTGGTCAACAAATATGACTGCTGAGGGCTCTGATTGGTTGATGCATTTTCGAATTCTCCTCTGCAACTGCTGCTCAAAATTTCACGAAACCTTACAGGAAGTAAGTACTAAAGGTCCTCTACAAAGTTTGTGTTTTTCATGCCGAGTAGTCAACAAATATGGCGGCCGAGGGTTCTGATTTGCTGATGGCTTTTTGACTTTTCCTTTGCAACTGCAGAACAGAATTTCACAAAATCTTACAGGAAGCAAGTACTCAAGGTCCTGTACCAAGTTTGTGTTTTGTTGTTGCTATGGTCCATTCTCCTACGCATGCGTCCAGTAAAAATACAAATTCTAGCCATAAAGCGAAACCTACTGATTTTTAAAGACGTGAGTCTTGTAAATTTTCCTACATCAAGATAAGAATCGTTTCCTTCATTGCCCATTTACTCGCCCCTAAACACTAAAATATGTGCCTCTGCCTTTGAATCTTTTGCACTGTTTACGTCAGGTGTCTGAATGACGTCACTGTGATCATTGCGTGAAATAGCGTAGGAAAATAGCGATGACGGCAAGGTTATATTGCAAGCCTGTGCCGTCTATGACCTTGTTGCAAGTTGGCTTTGGTCTAGTGGATAGGGCATCAGGCTAGTAATCTTATAACTGCTGGTTCATTCCTTGCTAGGACCTTGGGTCGGCTGACATGTTCTCTTCAATGATCTGTGTTTATATCGTATACAAAAATGTCTATATCTATGTATTGTTTACGTGTCTGTGATGCTTGTAAGTAAAAACAAATATGATGGCTGATTGGCTGACTTTTGACATCTCCAAAACTGATGCCCATAATTTCACGAAACCTTTAAGGAAGCAATTGCATCCACCGAAACGTCCACTACTATTCTTTTGTTTGCAACTCAGATGAGCGATGTGGCCCCCTTGGGCCTCTTGTCTTCCTAAACTTTTTTTCGCGGACAAATCAACATTTTGAGTTGAAGTAACACAACAGACAATTAAACAAGACAACACAGAATAATTATAAAACATTTAGTTTTATAAAAGTCTGATGTTCTAAATTTCCTCCACCACGAAACCCTGTTCGTCATAGCATTGGTCTCTTTCAGTCATTTTGGATGACATCATTTTTGAACTTCTCTTTCGTTGCACCACCACTTGACCAGGTGCAGAGGAAGTAGCTCTAAAGCTACTCCAGATCACTGCGTGGGATCGCCCCATTCCTTTGGAGCAGCTCAGAGTACACCATGACATCACTGTTTACCATTGTTGGTACGGAGAACAGTATGGCGGCAGGCAGAAATCAATATGGGAATTTCCTGACTCATTAGCTCGACTGCACTTTAGTGCAAAAGATCTATTGCAATACCCCCGGCGTCTGCGTCGACGTCGTCCGAACTAGATGATAAAGTAAATGTTAAGCTCACACAATTTCCTTTCCCATATTCATATTCTGTTGGTTCTTTTTGTTGTTAATGTTTAATTATACTTTGTTTAATATTACCAGATGGGGATCAGGTTTTTTTAGTCCCTTACCGGCTCGTCGGAGGGGACTTATAGTTTCCACCCTGTTTGTCTGTCCCTGCCGTCCGTCCATCTGTCCGACAAACTTTAGATTTCCAGACTTTTTTTCGCTGTCAATGCATGCATATATATTGAACTCATTTTTGGTATATGAGTATATCTCTGAATGTGATACAGATCAAGTTTGAGTTTGGTCCAAATTGACTTATTTTTACAAGAGTTATGGCCCTTGGACTTATCAAACTTCATGAAATTTTTCTTTTGGACTTTTCTTCCATGTTTAAGGAGATATTGAAATGATTTTTTATATGTAAATACATCTTAGTGTGATACAGATCAAGTTTGAGTTTAAATTTGTTTTGATTGACCCATACATACAGGATTACATCTTAGTGTTACTTAGATAAAGTTTGAGTTTGCTTTTGATTGACTTATTTTTACAAGAGTTATTGCCCCTGGACTTAGCAAATTCATGAAATTCTCAGTTTTTCAGACTTTTCTTCCATGGTATTGCAGATTTTGAAAATATTTTTGGTATGCGAATATATCTCAGTGTGATTACAGATCAAGTTTGTGTTTCAATTAGATTGACCCGTTTTTACAGGAGTTATGACACTTGGACATAACAAATTTTATGAAATTCTCAGTTTTCCGTTTTTTTTCCCATGTTTTAAGTTAAAGGTTGGTTTGATTGACCTGTTCTTACAAAAGGTATGGCCTCTTAGCAAATTTCATGAAATTTCTGTTTTCCAGACCTTTTCTAATCATGCTAATATAGATATTGAACTTATTAGCTCACCTCAACGAAGTTGAGTGAGCTTATGCTATAACCCCACGCGTCCGCGTCCGTGTCCGCGTCCGGTTAAGAAGTTTTGGGTAGCTCAGTATCTGACAAAGTACTAATGCTACAGTAACCAAACTTGCACAAGTGATTCATCTTTGGATGCTGAGGTGAACCCATGCATCTGATGCAGCATCTGACCTACATTTTCCGCTTGAGTGACTTGGTTAAGAAGTTTGGGGTAGCTCAGTATCTGACAAAGAACTAATGCTACAGTAACCAAACTTGCACAAGTGATTCATCTTTGGATGCTGAGGTGAACCCATGCATCTGATGCAGCATCTGACCTACATTTTCCGCTTGAGTGACTTCGTTAAGAAGTTTGGGGTAGCTCAGTATCTGACAAAGTACTAATGCTACAGTAACCAAACTGGCACAAGTGATTCATCTTTGGATGCTGAGGTGAACACATGCATCGGATGCAGCATCTGACCTACATTTTCTGCTTGAGTGATTTGGATAAGAAGTTTGGGGTAGCTCAGTATCTGACAAAGTACTAATGCTACAGTAACCAAACTTGCACAAGTGATTCATCTTTGGATGCCGAGATGGACCCATGCATCGGATGCAGCATCTGACCTACTTTTTCCACTTGAGTGATTTCGCTTTTAAAAGCCAATATTGGGCAAAGTATAAGTGCTACATGTACAATGACCTTGACCTACTTTTTCCGCTTGAGTGATTTTGCCTTTAAAAGCCAATATTGAGCAAAGTATAAGTGCTAGATGTTCCAAACTTGCATATTAGATGTATCTTTGATCAAACTTTCATAAAATGACCTCGACCTACTTTTTCCGCTAGAGTGATTTTGCCTTTAAAAGCCAATATTGTGCAAAGTATAAGTGATACATGTACCAAACTTGCATATTGGATGTATCTTTGATCAATCTTTCATAAAATGACCTTGACCTACTTTTTCCGCTTGAGTGATTTTGCTCTATAAAGCCAATATTGAGCAAAGTATAAGTGCTACATGTACCAAACTTGCATATTGGATGTATCTTTGATCAAACTTTCATAAAATGACCGTGACCTACTTTTTCTGCTTGAGTGGTTCTGCCTTTAAAAGCCAATATACATGTACTAAGAAATATGTTTGAATTGAATTTTGCTGTCACGAGGTGAGCTTTGTAATCTGTGATTACCTATGTTTTTGATGTGGGATTCATCTTTTGGTGTGAGTACAGGTCAAGGCAGAGTTGCAGGACATGGATTAATGCTGGTAGGGGACTTATATCGCTTGCGATTCATAAATTTATTTTCCTTGTATTGGGGCCGAATTTCAGTCCCAATGCCAAATTTCCTCTATTTTTCCCAAAAAGTCACTCTTAAATTCCCAAATAGGAATTATGAAAAATCACCTAAGAAAATAAGACTCAAAACCTGGAAGTCGATCAGCACAAAATGTCCTATTTCTAAGTGCATCTTTAAGTTTTTCATTCATCCTTTGTTCAGTTCAAGCAAATCAATGGATTAGCAGTGTTAATAAAATTTAATGATACTTTAGGGCTAAACTGTGGTGAGAATTTGTATAAAATTGTTCCCACTTTCAGCAAAATGTTGCAAATATTCCCAAATTTGCCTTTAAAAGCCAATAATAGCCAATATATACCTTGAGCAAAGTACCGGTATAAGTGCAACGTGTTCCAGACTAATATGGTGGATGTACCGGTATCTTTGATAAAACTTTCATAACATGACCTTGACCTACTTTTTCCACTTGAGTGATTTTGCCTTTAAAAGCCAATATTGAGCAAAGTATAAGTGCTACATGTTCCAAACTTACAAGTTGGATGTATCTTTAATCAAACTTTCATAAAATGATCTTGACCTATTTTTTCCGCTTGAATGATTTTGCCTTTAAAAGCCAATATTTAGCTAACTATAAGTGGCTGTGCTACATGTTCCAAACTTTCAGATTGGATGTATCTTCAATCAAACTTTCATAGAATAACCTTTACCTCCTTTTTCCACTTGAATGATTTTGCCTTTAGAAGCCAATATTGAGCAAAGTAAAGGTGCTACATGAATATACAATTGTGTATAATTATATAAATTTGGGGGAAAAAGTGAGCTTAAGAAATTGGCTTCATTAAAGACATTATGCTATGCAGTCGAGCATTAGGTGACTCTGGCAATTATTTTTAGCTCACCTCGACGAAGTTGAGTGAGCTTATGCTATAACCCCACGCGTCTGTGTCCGCGTCCGGTTAAGAAGTTTGGGGTAGCTCAGTATCTGACAAAGTACTAATGCTACAGTAACCAAACTCGCACAAGTGATTCATATTTGGATGCTGAGGTGAACCCATGCATCGTATGCAGCATCTGACCTACATTTTCCGCTTGAGTGACTTGGTTAAGAAGTTTGGGGTAGCTCAGTATCTGACAAAGTACTGATGCTACAGTAACCAATCTTGCACAAGTGATTCATCTTTGGATGCTGAGGTGAACCCATGCATCGGATGCAGCATCTGACCTACATTTTCCGCTTGAGTGACTTGGTTAAGAAGTTTGGGGTAGCTCAGTATCTGACAAAGTACTGATGCTACAGTAACCAAACTTGCACAAGTGATTCATCTTTGGATGCTGAGGTGAACCCATGCATCAGATGCAGCATCTGACCTACATTTTCCGCTTGAGTGATTTGAATAAGAAGTTTGGGGTAGCTCAGTATCTGACAAAGTACTGATGCTACAGTAACCAAACTTGCACAAGTGATTCATCTTTGGATGCTGAGGTGAACCCATGCATCGGATGCAGCATCTGACCTACATTTTCCGCTTGAGTGATTTGGATAAGAAGTTTGGGGTAGCTCAGTATCTGACAAAGTACTAATGCAACAGTAACCAAACTTGCACAAGTGATTCATCTTTTGATGCCGAGATGGACCCATGCATCGGATGCAGCATCTGACCTACTTTTTCCACTTGAGTGATTTCGCTTTTAAAAGCCAATGTTGAGCAAAATATAAGTGCTACATGTACCAAACTTGCATATTGGATGTATATTTGATCAAACTTTCATAAAATGACCTTGACCTACTTTTTCCGCTTGAGTGATTTTGCCTTTAAAAGCCAATATTGAGCAAAGTAAAAGTGCTAGATGTTCCAAACTTGCATATTAGATGTATCTTTGATCAAACTTTCATAAAATGACCTTGACCTACTTTTTCCGCTTGAGTGATTTTGCCTTTAAAAGCCAATATTGAGCAAAGTATAAGTGCTACATGTACCAAACTTGCATATTGGATGTATCTTTGATCAATCTTTCATACAATGACCTTGACCTACTTTTTCCGCTTGAGTGATTTTGCTCTATAAAGCCAATATTTAGCAAAGTATAACTGCTACATGTACCAAACTTGCATATTGGATGTATCTTTGATCAAACTTTCATAAAATGACCTTGACCTACTTTTTCTGCTGGAGTGGTTTTGCCTTTAAAAGCCAATATACATGTACTAAGAAATATGTTTGAATTGAATTTTGCTGTCACGAGGTGAGCTTCGTAATCTGTGATTACCTATGTTTTTATTTTCCGTGTACATGTAGCAACTCAAAAACAGTTAAATGGGTCAGAGTTCATGCACATTTCCTGATACGACTAAAGATACATGTTGTCAACATATGGAGACAATAAACAAGTGTTGGGAAACGGATGAGGTAATCAAAATCGATTAATCAGAAAATCTTTTCGATTGCAGATTATCAATTTATATGAATTATGGCAAAGCCCTGGAGGTGACTGAAGTGATTTTTGCTGTATCGTTTAAGTTGATGTGTATGTTTGTGTGTGTGTTTGGGGGGGGGGGCAAAATTAGTTGCATATCACGTTCTCAAATAGATAAATAAATCTTTGTCCACTGGATAATCAGTAAATTCCGAAAGCCGTCCTGAGATACTTCATGTTCTTTGTGTTACATTTTGTATTCAATACTGACAATTATAATAAGCCACAATTGACGTTTACTTAGTTACAGCCTAGCACTTGAAACCAATTGAAGCAAACAACACTTTGCAGCAAAATACACATCTAAGTGTACTGTATAGGATCATAATCAAATATGTTGTCTATTCCGAACGAGCAATTTAGTAATTAGAAGAAAATTTGATTTAATTTATTTTCTTTTAAATGGTTCTTTACTCTTGCACTCTGTAAAAATTGAATTTATACCATAGCTACATAATAGGGATTCATCTAGAAATACTGTCGTATAGATACTGAATCATCTGGGCATTTTCTAAATGATGGTGCACATATTGCAAATATTTCATGATCTGTCCTTAACTTACTTTTTATTGACAGCAGATTTTATGGAAACTCAGCAAAATGTTTCATACAAGTATATTGCATTGTGACAGGCGGAATGGAAAATGTGGCTGGTCCGGGACTTCTGCTTACAGGGCAGACGTTCTTACCGACTGAGCTAACCTGGCACGATACCCTAACCATCACACTCCACCCTGCCAAATTTTTAGGTTTCCCAAAGTAGCTATCCGTAAATCTCACAAAGAAAGACAAATAAATGCCTGGTTCTTCCCCATAGTTGCCCTAAACCACAAGCAACTCATGAGGTTCACTCTCACGGCACCAAATACTGTGACAGTCGGAATGGAAAATGTGGTTGGTCCGGGAATCGAACCCGAGACCTTCTGCTAACCGGGCACGATACCCGACCCGACACAACATACTGACCTAAGATAAAGATGTATCAGTTGACTTGAATTATTAGTATCATGTATGAACTGTTTCTCTAGCAAAAATACCGTTTAATGATGCAAATATTTCAATTTCCTGATTATAATTCATTATCAAAATCATAGTTGCATGCAATTAGCGTAATCAAAAGGGTCTGGCAACGATGCCGCCAACGTCTGTGATGATCAGCACAATATTTCAATAAATAATTGTAAAATTCCTACGACAGCAGATTAAATCTCCAAAAAAGGGTGCTCTAGATTTATTGATCAAGACAGCACTTATCAGCAGAAATCAGGGCAAGAACCCCAACATGCTATTTTCAGAGGTGCTAACACGGACGGTTTAACAGAAGTTATTCAATATCTTCTCTGCTATAGCTGATTTTCTAGTAGATTCATAGGGCGGACAGACACCAGGCATCACAACATTTGGTGATATTTTCATTGTGATGTCAAAATAGAAAACATGACAATGCATTAAGTCAGTGCGATCAAATATGAAGTCACAATTCAAAATTTTGCCAAATGATGTGATGTCAAGTGACTGTGCATATAAAATCAAGATTGAAATATTTTCTGGAAAATGGACAATTTGCTGTACATATTTTATAATAAGACATGTTAGAGTCTAAGACTCTAATAGTGATGAATGTCAACATGGTAAAGCAGCGGTTTCTTTCAATTTAGAGAGGAAATAAAAATTCTATAGTTTCAATACACAAAATGATACTGACACACAGGGCATGCCATTGCAAACTATTGCTCTTCTATTTCAGGAAAAAATTGGCATCCTTATTTGGAATAGATCAAGCCAGTAGCCAAGGTGGGAATGAGTCCTTGCAATACACAGCTCCTAAACAGCCAAAGAAAAAAGGTGAGACTAAATTGATATCATCCAGGTAACTGATTTTATGTCTGTCTTTAAAAAAGAAATGCTTCAGTGACATAGCTATAGAATAAATCTGCTCCAGATAAAATTTAGGATGATAATTTGATTTTTGATCTTATTTCGCTATTAAATGATTTCCCCTTTGTTAGCAAAATACTGTAAACGTGCAAATTTTCGCATGGGGGTAGTTTTCACGTTTTTCGTGAATCAAATTACTTCGCGAAAATTTCCTCCACGCAAAACTATCCCCGCTGCATTCTTACAATGGGAAAGACATATTTATCGCAAATATTTCCCCCAGTCGTAACGTCTTGATGTAATAATCGCAAAAATTCCCCCCAGCGAAAATAACTATGTTTACGGTATCCCAAATTTTCCCCCTGTAAGATATAACTTAAAGTATCATTCCCCCCAAAAAGAGAAAATGCCCTGACTGTATTTATATTTTTCTCCTTTATAGAATCATCGCCTGCATCAGGAGGTCAACCCAGTGTTTCCTTTGCTACTGGTGTAAATGCGTACAAATAGTAAGCAGGATTAAATGGAGCTAATTTATGATATTCAGCTACACCAATTCAAAACTTATATTTAAAGAAAAAGAACAAAAACTTATGCAATGGCCAATTAAAAAGATTAAAGATATTTTAAGAGTTATTGAGAAATACATGTACATACATGGAATCCTAATTAGATCGATTTTTTAAAACTTCAATTCTGTTTGTCTGCCAAAAATATTTTAAATGCATCTATGAAAATTTTGCTTTTAGTGTAGACGGTCAGTATGTGAATCAAGGGAAACTTGGAGCAGCAATATTGGCGAATCATTCTAGCTTAGATGTAGGTATAACATACATACCACTTTACAAAATACATTACAGTCAAACCTGTCTCAGTGACCACCTCTCTATAAGGGTATCTTAAATGTTCATATTTTTTCTCTTTGCAACTTCGTTATTTTCAACAGCAGATTGTTCTTTAATTTTCTTTTAACTTCCCTATTGTGATTTCAGTACAGGATATTGTTGTACATATCAAAGGAAAAACAAGTAACCCACGCCAAAATTACGTCAAGTTTCTCATATACTGTAAGTACATTTACTGATTTAGAACTTTTATTTGTGGTCTTTTAAAAAACTCTATACTTAGAAAAGAAAAATATGAATATACCTTTTCATAAGAAGGTTCAAGGTTCATATGGATCATACGATTCGCCTTTGTGTACAGTGCCACAGTGCCACTCAACACAATCAAATGACATCACTTAAATTCTGCTCATTTTGGAGTCATAAGATGTTGTTTGATTTTTGTTGCATTGGTAAAAGGTCATGTGAACAGACAAAGAAGATCTGAATCTTATCATGAAAAGTTCTGCTGACTCAATGTCACAAGATGTCCATAAAAATCTGGTCTTGTTATTGTTCTTTAAAAAAAATTGAATTGAACACAGTAATGAGCTATCTTTTTTGACACATCTGACTTTATAACAGACTTTGATAGACTACAAGATTTTTTTAGTAATCACACACTTATTTAATGTGTACCTTTAAATTTGTGCTGAGATGAGTGAAGTGTTAGGTCATACATAATAGCAAATTGAAAAGTAAAAATTTCTTTCAGGTTCAAGCCAATAACTATGGTAGTTTTTATGATGATCAGAGACAGACATGGTCACTGTTGTTCAAAGATGAAAATGACTCTGTCCAATTTGCTAAACATGTACGTATTTGATAATTCTGCTGACTTTGTGGCTTCTGGTCTTTGTTGGTGAGGAGTAGGAAGAAAGCAGAATACTTAATAGCCATTCTCTGTAAGGACCAAAATCGTTCGGCACGGCATGTCATGGATTTTGATGATTTTCGGTATAATGGGTAGATATTAATTACTGACCATGAAAATAACACTTTTCAGCCAATGTGACCTCTGGTTGCCATGGTAACGAGGTCATTCTATTTATAGCACTTTTGGGACCATGAAATAAGCCAGCTCCGGAGACTTCGTTGCCATGGATACCACTGTAACAGCTTGTTAATCTTTATATAATCTATTCTTCCTTACTTCCATTCTTACTTAGTACACTTAGATATGTGATATCTATTACAGGAAGCTTATTGTATTAAGCCAAAATAAGTCAAAATGCAGCGAAAAATAGAGGTGAAAATAAGGGCCAATTTAGTGTGTTTTTGACCATTTTCAATCTTAAATATCACAAAAGGCACCAATAGGAGACTAGTGATTTTCATCAATGGAAATGTATGTTTATTGACAAATAAAATGAACGTAAAATTGGAGTGGGTATTTAAGAGTTTTACCTAAATTCTGTCATCAAAGGCCGTTGCCATGGCAACATTTGACCTTTTTGCTTGTTTCATATTATCTTTGAAATTGATTTTATTCCTCTTTAGAGTTACCTAAGATTGTCAAAATGTATGCTTGTATAGATATCTTTTACATAAGAACAATTAAAATGTTCAAGGTCATTGGCTTGATGTTCAAGGTCATTCATACTTTGAGACTCAAATTTTGCATAAAATATTGATTTTTTAATTTTTTTGTTACCGATTTTGGTGATTTTTTTATTTAAATGTTTTCATAGGTCATATATATTATGAAAGCACATGAATATAAGAAAGACAAATTGTTGAATTTATTGAATTGTAGGAATTCAATAGGAAAATATTTTTCCGTCAAAAAACAAGAAAAATACAGATTTCGTCCCTTTTTTATCAAAATACTCACCAAGAATTTAGATATTCGAAGATGTGAAGAAACGTAATCAATAGTTCTAACAAATAAGCGATACATGAATCATTTTATGGCAAATAACTGTTAAGTTCAATATTTCAAGGTTTCTAAAATATTGACACCTTCATTTTATGAAAAATCAGGATTTTTCGTCAAATCTGGTCACTTAAAGTTTAGTGACCTTGAAAATTCAGTGGGTGACCTTGAAATATTTTCAAGGTCATTTTTATATTAAAACACCTCTGATAGATGTATACATGAACTTCTGTTCCAATTTCATGCGTAGATAGTATGATAGAGGTTGTGTTTAAATTCATCGTATTGAAACTTTTCAGCCAATTGTTGCCATAGCAACTAAATTTGATGCTGCTTTGCATATAAAAGGACAAATTAGCCCAATTAATTTTTTATATTCATGTAGAGTTCAAAGATGATACTAATAGGATAACTATAATTTGGACTTCAAAAATTGGTGCTTTTATGAAATTTTCAACCTTGTAAAACAGTAAAAACATGCAAAAAAGTGTCTTTGAGTGCCCAAAACAAAGCCTTTTGATACCCTATTTTGGCCCAATTTTTCATCTTGTATACATAAGGCATCCGAGACGAATGTAAAAAACTTTACAAATATGCATAATAATAAGGATTGAAAGAAAATAATCAAAGCAATTCAAAATTTAAAATGTACCTGTTTCCATGGTAACGAAGCCTACAAATATGCCTTGTCCTATAGATTTTCCCGTTTTTTGAAACTTCAGACACGGTTACCATGGCAACGACAACCTTTTTGAAAAAACTGGGGTTGATTTACATACTAGTACTTCATATTGAACTTCCATACCAAAAATCTCAAAAATCCATGACATGCCGTGCCAACATGTTTTGAAATTCTTTGGTTCTTACAGAGAATTGCTGTTAAACTCTTACTGTACTATGTTACTTACATGTTCATGAAAATATAACTGTGCATATGCAACTTTTATCTGATACATTACGCAAAGGTACAAAATTTATCAAGGAAAAATTGATTAAGTAAAATCCCATAAAATTTTTCTGCAAGTGCATTTTTCTGCAATATACATGTACATTTAGATTCATTCAAAATGAGTCAGCTCTTCAAATCAAAACCCTGATTCCATGTATCATCTATTTCTAAGTCTTAACCATAGATAATATCTAACGATAAGCAGTCAAGTAAAAGGATTTATAATACACATTATAACAAATTTGGTATACCTATGGTAAATGCTTTCATGATTCTCTTTCTAAGAAAATATTGATCTTGTCTAACCAACATTACATGTTTGTATGACAGTATGTCATCATTTTCTATTTTTAGATTGGTGTATGTAAGTTTATCAGTGGAGGTCAGGATAATAATTCCCTGGTGACCCAGGATTTGAGGGTAGGTGAAGGAGGGACGTTAGAAGATGGAGACAGTGCAGAGGTTAAATACACGGGATGGCTACTTACTAACAATAGCTTTGGCCAGGTAAAGTATTTCCCTTCTTTCTCTTGAACTTTTTCACTGTATTATTTTCTATTAACACTTGGATCTACAATCTGAATCATGTATGTATATGAGATGTTTGGTAAAAATATTGTATTCTCTTTAGCCAAAAGTTTGTTAGAGTTCAGTATTTTTTAATGTACTCTACAGCTTTTACTTAAAAGAATAATCACAAGCTGTTAATATGGATCTATTCATTTATTTATTCAAAATGTCTTTGCTTTTCTTCTCATACAGGAATTTGACAGCAATGTTAAAACAGAAAAACCATTCAGATTTAAAGTTGGAAAAGGGAAAGTTATAAAGGTAAAGTTACAAGTTCATTTCCTATTATCTTTCAGTATATAACCAGACATTTTCTCTGTAAATATTTGCAATATTTTAAGTGAAGATATGCTAATTTACACTTATAGCATATACACATGATAGATGTACATGTACATCATATTAAAAAAATATCTGTAACTAGCAAAAGTATTTTCAAAACTCATTTACCGTACATTTTCATTTATATTCAAAACAGGGATGGAATGTTGGAATTATTGGTATGAAAAAGAGTGCCAAAAGATTACTGGTGGTGCCACCTAGCATGGGTTATGGCAGTCAAGGGGCGGGTAACAGAATCCCTCCTAATGCCACCTTAATATTTGAGGTGGAAGTCACAAGGGTAAGATACATAATGAACATTAATACTGCAAAGATACAAAGTTTTATACATAAAGCTTTAAGTCAGATATCAGAAAGAAATGAAATTAGTACATGTATGTAGACTGGGTTTAAAGTTATAAAGAAAGTCAAGAATAGATTTGATATGCTGATAATGTGTGAGCTTAGTTATTATAAATGTTTTAGAGGGAAGATCAATAATTAATTAAAAAAAAAATTAATAGATCTTTTTATGTTAAGGTTTAGTCGGATCACTTTAGTCTTTTTGTGTGACAATTTACCAACTTAAGACAATCTGCTCTAATACATGTATGTGGCATGTAATGCTATGTGCTGCTGTCATTTTATTGTTTTGAGTGGATGAAATGCTATACGAAAAGACACATCCAAGTGAATTTTCTTAACTGATTTATGAAAAACTCAGTCTTTCTTGATCAGGTTCTCTAAGACAATTTGATCAGATCAAAAAGTGAGAATTCTAACTTTATCAATTAATCTTTTATTTACACATGATTAGACAGTTTTATAATCATATAGTGTACATATGAATTACACATAGATATCACCTTGTTATATCACAGGTAAAGCTTTCCAAATCTGAACCCTTACCTGGTCCCTCCCCTGTACCTGCTGCTAGCCCTGCCCCTCCCTCAGAGAGCCCTGGTCCAGAGGCAGAAATGGAGGAACATTCTGTTAAAGGCAGAAGTAGATCCATCACAGAACAGTTATCTCATGTAAGTTTGTAATTGACAACGGTATTTGGTTACAGCTTGCAATTTTTTGCAGGTCTTTAATTTCCTTTTTTTTGAAAAATTGAAGTAAGATACCAGTTTCATTATGGTATTTAACCTTTCTAAGTACACTATTTACTTTATCCAAAGTACATGAATGATATAAAAGGACACAGCGAAAACAATTTTACACATATTGAGACTTATTAATTAAGAAAGGAGATACATTAGGAGATAAAAGCTAAAGATAACTCTTTCTTTCATTGAATATACATGTAACTCTAATGATGGAATATGTTTTACAAATATTCTCTTGTAGTTAAAAGTGCTAATACATGTGAAAGGATTTGTATTTGTAATTATATAAAGAGATTTGTATTTGTAATTATACAAAGAGTAACTATCAGGTATAAGTTAGTTCATATTCAGAATTGTTCTTATAAAAAGAGTCAATACATATACACATGAAATATAATGTATTTTGAATTAAGTAAAGTAGAGTTTAAGATATCCTAAAATCCTCATAAATGTATGAGGTAATACTTGAACTTAATACTATATTAGCAGAGTGGTGGAGGATCAAACAAGGCTAAGTTGATATCCCGTATGGCAAAGATGGGACAGCCTATGTTACCTATGGTAGGGGCGACGGCAGCACAACCAGACAGTGATGAAGAACCAGTACCTGTGAGTTGATTAAAGCTACTTTCTTTAGATTAATCATATTTCAGAATGTCTAGGAATATTTGAAAAACAAGTTGTATGAATTGTAAAGTCGACTCATACATGTATATTCACCAAATTTACACAAATAATGTTTTTCCCTAAAAATAAAGAAATGATACAAGTGATACACAATTACATGTATATGCTATTCATTTTGTATAAACACTTTTTTCGTGATTTATGCTTACTCTTATAATTATAGTCTGGGATGTATCACTGGGTTGGGTGCACCCCCCCCCCTTGATCCTCCAAAACCGGCCTAACTTTGTAGCATTTTTTGCGCTCTTTCAGATAAAAATTTGTCTCATGGAAATTTCCATTGCAAAAGTGGTGTTTTTTGGGAAAAACATGTTTTTTTAGTCAAAAATCACTGAAAATAGGAAAAAAATTATAACTTTTATATGGTTGATGTTTTTAAAATTGAAAAGTGTCAATATATAGTATTTTTGATGCTCTTTCAGATGAAATAAGTTGCAAGTTCCAATTCCTATTTTTGCTGTGTGTTTTGGGGTAAAAAAGTCGAATTTTTGCCAAAATTCACAGAAATTTGAGGAAATTTTAATTTATTCCTGTTTCTCAGCTCCTCAGTATTGAATATGATCGTTCAATGATGATTTAAAAAACATCTTTAAAGTCTCCTCTTTCAAATGACATGTGTGAAAAATCAACACCATACATCCACGCACATCAAAATTATAAGGACCCGACACTCTGTGTTTCGGTAGGAACATCGTTATTAAATGATAATTAATTGTTGTACTGTTTTGTATCAGCAGAGTGTTTCGGCGGTTTTTATGTGTAACAGTGTAAATAAGGCCCGCCTCATCAGGGGTCCACCTTACTGAAGTAATGAACTAGTAATTATGTCTCCAATATTTTTGTGTTTCGAGAATCCAATTATAGGATAAGATTGAAATATTTGCGAACAACGTGAGTTTTTCTTTAACAAGTTCCAATGTTTCATGAGTCTTTTTTTCAAGCCTTTAATTCGAGGATCGTATTTCGTAACCAATACATTTGGTGGTGAATTAATTTTGATTTTGTTATATCTAGGTGTAAGTAGTTGTTTTCTGTCAAGGGCATAAACTTCTTCGATAATAGGATTGATTTCTTTCTCAGAGTAACCTCTCTTTGTTAATTGTGATTTGAATGAGCAAAGCTGTGTGTGAAGTAAGTCTTTGTTGCTGGTATTGCGAGCATGTCGGATACATTCTCCTTTTATAAATCCCTCAAATACTGCATCGTTGTGTGCGCTTGATCTTTGGAGATATTGAAATGTGTTAGTTGGTTTGATGTAGGTCCTTATGTCAAGAATACCTTGATTTTGAAATCTAACTCCTTTGTAAGTTTCCGTGTCAAGAAATGGCATTGAGACATCTGATATACTGTATGTAAATTTAAGTAGAGGGTGAATGTTGTTTCCGATTTGAAAGAATTCCTCTGCTTCGCTTGTATTGCCGTTAAATAGCTTTAAAGCTGTATTTTCTCTTTACATACAACATGTATACCTCATTTGGTAACATATACATGTACAAACTAGAAACTTTTGAGGGAAAATAGCACCTTTTTATGGTTGTCTATGTGTTTGTCTCTGAACAGGTCAGGAATCTTGTGAACACAGCAAATGGCTAATATGATCTTAACCCACATTCTGGGAGGGACAAGGAAATCTAAATCTGATTGTCCATGACCATTGATATAGCTTACCGAGTTATGAATTAAATCAGCATGGGCACAAGGGTTGAGATTTCTTTATCCCTGCCAGAACATGGTGTAAGATCCTTTACAGTATCAACAGAACCGGTCTTTGATTTTTTATTCTTTGTTTAAGGAGTCTCCGGTACCAGTATCATCCTCTCCAGCTCAGCCGACTGTACAGCCAGTGGTAAAACCAGTAGTACAACATCCGGCACAACCAGCTGCCGCACCGGCACAACCGATTTATCAACAACAACCACTTCCTACCCAGGTCATGCCAAACAGTGTTCAACAACCAGCATTCTTACAGAGTAAGTAACCATAACTGACTAGTTACCTATTGATTTGGGGGGATGAACAGACCAAAGGTTAAGGTCTTATTTCCAAGAATGAAACTGCTGCGGTTGGGACATGTTTTTCTTGTTTCTTCTGTTTGTTAATTCAAGCCCATTTCTAAATCTGTATATTGATAGGTTATGTAACCACTAGTTACATTTTACCTTGGAAGAGTAAAGAAAATAATATGTAAGAGATTTATGTAAATTTTCTGATATTTTTACATGCTATGTAAGGAAAGATATGCTTTTACATGTATTCACATATTACAGATATACCGGCAGCTCAACAGTTATCTTTATACCAACCACAAAGCTTATTACAACAACAACAACAACAGGCAGCTCTCCTACAACAACAACAACAGATGCAGGTTAGAACACTAGATTTATTCCTTACATTTCTATGTATTGTATAAAGTTATATTATTAGAGTTTGTATGAAGGTAAACTTATTCGGTCTTTTCGAAATAGAGAGTTACTTCCCGTTTGTGCAAGTATCTGACGTTGACGCATTGTGACGCTATCAAATTCTATGGAAACCAGCATGAAATTCAGGGAAACAGGGTTACATACATGTATATGACATTTTTAAAAGAATTTAAAGACCTCGCAATGCTTTTACATCAGATACCTGCACAAATCGAACGTAGGAGTAAAAAACGAAAAGACGGAATTATTTAAGTAGTATTGGATAATGAGGAATAGATACATGTATAAACATGCATGCCGCTTGTACTTATTTTGGTCATAGAAGTAGCCGTTTTGCTGTGAAGCTGGATTCCTTTCTCAGTATAATTCTTTGCTCCAGTTTCAAGCCTTAGTAGGGTTCTAACATGTACATGTTTGTAGGAAAACACTAAAGACTTCAGATTGTAACCAATAATCAAAAGAAGCGCCTAAAAGAATATTAATAATGAACATACATTCAATATGTGGTAGTAATTGAAAATAAATGTATAAAGATTTTTTGATATTTTATATAAACATTATGTACATGTATTTATATTTAGATACTTCAATTGGTAAGACAAAGTATTGAATATGGCTGCTCTGCTGTGTTTTATTGTGAAATATTTATATGCATGCATGCAATTTGGTTTTTGGTGAATAATCAGTTTTAGTTACTGCATCACAAATTTGGTTCTGTTTTCCTATACTAGCTGTGAGTGTTTGTTGTTGTGATAATGAGTCTCCTTGGATCACTCAGCCTAATCTTCCTATTGAACTTTGAAAAAAAAAATATTGTAAGACTTTTTGAAATGTGAATGAATCTAATGTCTATATTACAAATTCATGTTTGACTTTTAGCCACTGCCTTTCTCCTGTAACTAACTTTTACTAAAATTCAGTTTGTATCCTCTCCAAGTTTATAGAAGTCCAATCTCAGCTAATCTTTTGCGAAAGAAAAACAAACCCCAAACAAGCAAACAAAAACAATGAGCTGATGATTCTGCAAAATTTTGAACAATATCTAAGAGCAGCATTCACATTAAATTATTAAATCTAATTTAAAAAAGTTGTACACTTACATGTAAGTCTGAGTAGCTGATGCTAAAAACATTTTTTTTTTCTGCTTGGAAATGGGTTGACAAGAAATGCTGTTTTTTAAGAAATTCAAGAAAGATCTATAAAATATTTTGAAAATGTAATACATATCTAAAATTGTATACATGGTGTAAAATAACAAGATTTTAAAACTTGGGGTGTATCATAATTTTTGCATTCATTTTCATTTTCACTTTGTTAGTAAATACCTGTTGTGTTAATTGTAGCAACAACAACAGCAAGGCTTTCAACCTGCAGCAGGTTATAATGGTATGCCAGGTAAACTTACGTCTATCTTGATTTATGTCATGTTCATATTTTTATAGAAATTAATAAATACATGTACATGTAGGTTAGTGGATAGAGTAAGAAATTGAAATAAAATTATTGTACTGTAAAAAATAATGAAGAAGATGCATAAAGTTCAACAAAAACATAAAATTAGAATTCTTTATGAAAAAAAGAAAAATTTATCAGTCTAAATATTGGTCATTATGAAGGTCTGAAGCTAATTTAAATGGCTGAGTTATAAGAAAGTATCAATGTTTCATTAATAGCCACATCGATGCCTACAGCAGCTCCACCTACTGGTATGGGAGGGGACACAACTGCTCCAGTGTTACTCACAGAGACGCGGCAGCAGAACACGGAAATTAAATCATCTATCGGGAAAATGTCAGATAGAATAGACCAGATGATGGAGAAGGTATACTGTTTACTATCATACATGTATTTCAAAGAGCATAATTGATTGTCCAAAAGAAAAATATGACAAACATTCATTTCATAAGTTTTGTCAACATACTGGCTGAAATGATAAATTTTGGAGTGTTTGATAGACTATGTTACCATGTATTTCCCTTTAATTGATAATTTAGTTAACTGGTTTACAGAGCAAATTAAATCATCCATGATTCTATCATTTGTTGTTTGAAGTTACCAAAAGTTATGAATTTACACTTAGAGAAAGTGAATACTGTATAAGTAGAATCATACGCAGGTACTTTCTTTCACAGTTTTATAAATGTAAACCTTTTCACTTGGAAATAATTGCAAATCTATTCCTGATGCTATTGAATTATGCATTTGATATTTTTATTTACTGGGTACAAGACTGACCACGAAAGAAGTGAAGGTTAATACACAGCGAATCATTCTACATATACAGTTATTTAAACTAATTAGCTTTAAAGATATTCATACAGATAGCTATAGAAAAAGTAACATACAGTCAACCTCTAATTACATCTATCTATATGTTTACCTTTACATATTTGTAAACTACATGTACATGTCATTATTATGCTATTTCAGGTTGAACAGATCCATCGTCAGAATAGCGGAGCTCTAGCCTTACAATCCACAGTACCAAACATGGAGTCTTCTGTACTTATGCATAATATTCAGAGAATCGTTCAGGTATAACTTCAGTGTTTTGGTTATGTGTGTTTATGATTTTTATGCCGATGCAATTTTGTGTTACAGTAGTTCATTGTGATATTACATATATGATTAATGCTCATGTGCACTTACTTCAATTAGAATGGTTCAGATATCAATTATACATGTATTTTGTATTATAGAAATAAATTGTACATGTATTAGGCTTTGAAATGTCAATTGTCCCGAATATAAGAATTTACTGATAAATCTCTTACATCTATAATAGACCCTTTCATGCTAATGTCCATTCGGTTCACTTTTGTCTTATCATAGGACGATTTTGCCCACCAGAGCAATCAAATGACGTCATTCTGCTCCAAATAGTAGCGTGCCTGGTGGGCAAAATCGTCCTACAAAGAGACAAAAGTAAACTGAATGGACATGAGCGTGAAAAGGTCTATATTTTGAATATGAATGTCAGTTTTCAGAAGTATATGTATATACAAAAATACATATTAAATAGATTTGCTTTGTATTGTAGGAAAATGACAGATTGAAGAAAGACTTGTATGAGAAGAGTGCCAAAGTAGAACAACAGAACCAGAAAATAAGTGAATTAATACAATCAAACCAACTGTAAGTTATCAAAGAATTTTGTAACAGGAAAATAAGATCCATAGCAGTAATTTATAGAAAAATGCAAAAGTACATAAAAGTATTTTAAAACAAGGTATTGTTGAGAGGGTCTTAAATATGAGAGTGAATCTTTGTAATTTGGCATTTACACGTATCTCTGTACACATATGTAAAATAGTAGAGGTACAATGTAGGAAATATCAGTATTCCTCATACATGTATATAAGATAGAGTAGAATAGTAAGAAAATGATATTAGAGATATAGTAGCTGTTTGACATATTATCATCTATAGGATAGTAGAGAAGAATCAGAGTATGATGGAACAGAGGAATGAAGGATTCCAGTCCTCAGCCTCACAATCACAGGCTAGGGTCCTACACCTAGAAAAAGAAAAGGTACATGCAAATTTACTGTTTTCATCAGAGAAAGTGGTGAAATTTTCTGCTAAGTTCTACTGAACTTTTTTTTTATTTTTGAAAAAAGATTTTAGACTTGAAGCTTGCCAATAAGGATTTTATCTGTCCAAGCGCCTATGCATAGAATTAATCTGCTGTTTGCTCTACTTTCAATTAAATTCATGTCATTCATTACATTTACTTGGTTTTTCATTATAATATTGAAGGACTTCAACACATACATATAATTTGTTTTCATTTTGGTTGAATTTGTGACGTCCATAAATGAATTAGAGCATTGCAGTGAAAGTGCTCCAAAGTGATTAAACATTTTGTTTTGTATGAAGTTTTTATGACATTGCGTAACACTATCAAATATAGGAGGTATCATGTAATCAAATATTCTATCTACAATTTGAATCAAGATAATGTACATGTATGTTACTTTGTTTGATACAAAATAGTTTTATTACAAATACCACATGTTTTCTATTAGATGAATCTTACAACAGAACTTAGTAATGTGACAGCACAGCTTAGCAGTTTGCAGATGGAAATGACGGAATTTAGAAAAAAAGAATCAGAGTTACAACAGAAAATGGATTCAGCCTCAAGGGGATCTAAACGGGACAAAGAAGAGCTTGATAGTCTTAAAGTACAACATCAAGGTACATGTACAGTATGTTTGATTTAAACAATATGAAAAAAGGACAAAAAAACTAAACATGTTAAATGTATTTGTAGCCCTTCTTCAAGTTCAAGCATTTTGCAGAATGTCCAATGTGATCAATTTGGCAAGAAAAACCATGTTTTAGCATACAGTATTGAGCCTTGAAGAAAAACGCCTGAATACAATTATGGCTTTATACAGTGTATCCTTGGTAAAAACAAAAAAGGCTGGGCTTTAGCAATTTTAAAACTGATTTTAGCAAAATGTTGTGAAAAAAATTGTGAAATGATTTAGCAGAATGTGAAATTTTGTGAACTGATTTTAGCAAAATGTTGTGAAAAAAATTGTTTTCATGATGCCACAATTTTCAATTTAGTTTACTTCAAAATAATAAATGGATCTGAATCAGCTAGTGAGAGATTCTATTTCCTGAAGAACATATGGATGAAAATGTGGGTATCAGATTTAAGGGCCAAAATAAGCCCTTATCATACATAGTTCTTTCAGGCTTCATTGTAATGAGCTACATTTTCATAAAATTTACTTCCAAAATACACTCCTCACTGTTGTCAACAGCTATTAGTGACTATTTCTTCTATAATCAGAGGATGAACAGAGGATGGACGACATGAAGCAGAATATAAAATCAGAGAAACAGAAGAGGAAGCAGTTAGAGAGTCAGATATCACAGTTACAGGAAGAATGTCAGGACGCTAAGTCTTCTAATCAAGTATTGGAAAAGGTGAGGAAAAACTTCTAAATATAGACAACTTCCTCGTATTTTATCCATATTTTTGGCTACTTTCACCTGATAAAAGTATTCTGTGATTTGTATCGAAGAAATGCAGATTTCATTCATTTGTTAGAATTAATTATCTTAATTATTATGAAAAATAGACCATTTTCTGATCTTGTTAGAAAGCAAAAAATGTCAGAGTCAACATCTTTTGGCGTTGTTTTACATTATGACGTCACTGTCAAAGACGCAATTCCATTGAGAAGTAACAATGAAAAAGTGCGCAAAAATTGCCTACCTCGGAAATTTATTTGTCATTTTGTCAGTCATTATGAATTTTGGCAAGTGGCCTATTTGGTGATAAAAAAAACCTTTATGGCTATTTTTCATTAAGATCAATTTCTTTGCAAAAATGTGAAAAACTATGGGGAAAAAAGTGAAAAAAAAGTCAATTTCTCCAATTTGGTAGGCAGGTCTGCAAATGCTTCTATCTCTTCTGAACAAAGTGTTGCTCAATGATATTAATATATGTAGTTTGTATAGGATGTAACATTTTCTATGTGTTACAGAGTCTTGCTGATAGGAAAAGAAAAGCAGGAGAAGAAAAGAGACAAATGGAGGAGGATTTTGAAGATACGAAGTCACAGTTAGAGGTAATATGAACTCTCATTTAGTGTCTACATAAATCTGTGAAATTTTTCTTCTTATTAACTTTGTTTTTATATCTTTGAAATTTTCTACTTACATGTATTACCTTTGTTTTTATATCTTTGAAATTTTCTACTTACATGTATTAACTTTGTTTTTACATCTTTGAAATTTTCTACGTATGAACTTTGTTTTTGAGATGATGAAAGACAAAAAAAAATATGCACTAAGTCTTTCATATTACACAAGACAGTAAGAGCAAGTGAGAATTAAAACAACTTTATCTCCACAGCAAGAAATTCAGTCCCTGAGAGACAAACTAAGAAAAGCCAAATCATCAACAGATACTGCGGCAGCTCAACAGGTATGATTATCAATAATGTTATTGTTTTACAGCTTTCATTTAGTCATATTCAGTTCACAACAAACTTAATCCAATTCCCTTATGCGTATACATGTATCTGTACACCAGATTTCAGGTTATATCAGTGCAACATTTGATGGAAGTATCTGCATATACATGTACTTTAAAATAACTAAGTTTGAACATCAATCCCCCTTGTAATGTATTTCAGAGGGACTCCAGGGGAAATTAGAATGTATTTTATCTAGATTGTAATGCTTGCTTTTAATTGGTTTGGAATTTTCTTCAAGAAGGTACAGAATTGGAACCTTTCGACATTATCAGTAGCTGTAATATTTTCTCTTATACTGCTCCCTTACAATTTTTCAAGAGTCGAAAATTCATGTTCTCTAAAAGAAAAAAAAATGATAATACGACTGTTATGTACATAAAGTTATCATTCTATATTCAGGCATCTCAGATAGAACAGGAGCTGAATGATGAGTGGAAACAGAAGTGTGACAAGATGTTGGCCAATGCTCAGGATAAACATAACAGAGCTCTAGCTACAGTCAAAGAGGAGAAGGAGGAACTGGAAAGCAAAGTACAAGAACTGGAAAACAAGGTAGGTATTTTCATGTAACAAAACAAAACTGCACATCTTATGTGAAATTTCATTTAAGTTTTTCAAAAAAAAACTATCATTCTTTCAAATCCCTGTCTGTCTGGTAGTCACACTTTCTCATATTTGGCTGTAACTTACTTGATATACATGTAAACATACATGTACATGTACAGACCATACAACGTTATTTTTTACAAGATACATGATACGATGTGATACACGCATGATACGATAGGATACATGCATGATACGATAGCATACACGAACGAACACGATATACCTCATACACGATAGGAAGCGATACGAATGGATACGATACGATGCACGATACACGATACGAAAGGATACACGTTACACGATGCACGATACGAAAGGATACACGTTACACGATATGAAAGAAAACACGTTAGAAGATGTACTTTATGCACGACAAGATAGAATAAACGTTAAATAATGTGCATTAGCTTGCATTGTACAGCGCATAAACACGATAAAGCAAACAAATCAACTGTGCACGATACGATAGGAAATAAAATGTGTATGTTATGTACATTTATTGTTAATATTTGTATGATAATAAATAGTATTCGTTTTAGTTTAAAAACACACACATTTTTTTTCCGTTTATCAAATCTGTGATTTGGAATCTATTATTTTTATTTACTCTACCCATGTCGCCAAAAAGTAATAATAGTAAAAAAAAAAAAACAGTGACCTAATTGGCAGGGCACATTATTAATCAAGTGAGGCGAATTGACTGCATGGAAGTAAAACAAAATAAATGTCTTTTAATTGATTTGCATGTACATGTATGCAATAGTACTGATGTCATTTTGACAGCAGGATACATCATATGTACATTGACCAGGTAACATTTGAAGGCATCGATCGGTCAAGTTACTTTACAGGCTACTCTACACCTACTTTTGAGTTTTTTATCCTCCATTACAGTTAAATTATGTATAACGAAGTATATACATGTAATAGGTTTATTTATTGTTCCTCAACAATGCATGCTTTCACTAAAGAATCCATAACGAGATCAAAACAATCGGAATACAAACAAGATAAACGGAAAAGAAATTCCGACCATTTGATTGGATACCTGATACGATAGGATACACGTTACACGTTGCACGATACGATAGGATTCATGATACACGATAGGATAGGTTACGATATGATACACGTTAAACGAAATTATAAACGCACGATATGATAAGATAGACGCATGATACGATACGATAAACGCATGATACGATACGATTAAATTGACAAAAATAACGTTGTATGGACTGTACTTAGGGTCTAACAAGCATTTTTAGTCAAAATATTTAGAAATCATTTTAAAATCTATTTTTCAACAAAAGGCTTTGAAACTTTGTATGATTAAAGAAATAGGCATGTTCTTTCATATACATGTATGTGACAGGTTTTCAGATTGTTTGTCGCATAGTTGTAAAATTTTAGTCAAAGGAGGGGGGGCTCATTGATAGTACTCTTTAATCTATATGACTTTAGCTTAATTGATATACATCATACTTCTGCAGGGATAATGAATTATATTTAGAGGCTATACTCAATGTAGCTCAAGGTCACTTTTAAGGTCAAGGTAATGTATTTAGGGTCAAACAGGCGACATACCTGTTCTTGAACAGTGCCATTTTGTTTTATAGATACAGACACTGAGATCAAGTAGTGGAAGTAGTGATGAGAAGCTGAGAGTTCTACAGGAACAAGTAGAGGAAATGTCAGCATGGAAAGATAAGGTAGACTTAACAATAGGATGCTGTATCATTCTATGACAAGCCTACCTCAGATAATATTTACATTTTTTAAGTTTTCAAACATTTAGAGAAAAGCATTATCTAAATGTTTTCTACTGTTTTGAAACATTTCTGTTCGTTGCGCCTAGATTTTGTCTCAGATTCTTTTGTTGGATTGTCATTTGTTTGACGTTCTGATGAAAAAAAAATCAATTTACAATATATAGGATGTATTTACATAGAGATTTTATTTTCAGTATAATAACTTGAGGACTCAAGCATCTTCCATGAAGGATAAATATGAAGAGAAGATATCAGAACTGGAGGATGAGAAGGAGGAGGTAGAGGCAGAGAGGGACAAGGCTGTGGACAGGGTCAGGTCACTACAGGAAGAGGTCAAGGACAAAGGGTCATCCAGCGGCGGGGGCGGTGTCGATCAGAATACCATTGCCACTGAGGTATTCTGTCTTTTTTGATATACAGAGTCACTTCTCATTTAGGATGGTATCTGATGTAAATTCATTATTACTGAATTTTTTTTTATGGAAACATTGTATTCCAAGGGTTTTTAGCTCACCTGAGCGAAGCTCAAGTGAGCTATTGTCATAGCGCGCCGTCCGTCGTCCGTCGTCGTCGTCCGTCCGTCCGGCGTAAACTTTTAACATTTTCGACATCTCCTCTGCAACCGCTGCACAGAATTTCATGAAACTTTACAGGAAGGAAGTACTCAAGGTCCTCTACCAAGTTTGTGTTTTTTGTGCCGATTGGTCAACAAATATGGCCTCCCAGGGCTCTGATTGGCTGACACATTTTCGACATCTCCTCTGCAACCGCTGCACAGAATTTCATGAAACTTTACAGGAAGGAAGTACTCAAGGTCCTCTACCAAGTTTGTGTTTTTCGTGCTGATCAGTCAACAAATATGGCCGCTGAGGGCTCTGATTGGCCGATACATTTTCGACATCTCCTCTGCAACCGCTGCAAAGAATTTCATGAAACTTTACAGGAAGGAAGTACTCAAGGTCCTCTACCAAGTTTGTGTTTTTCAGTCTGATCGGTCAACAAATATGGCCGCCGAGGGCTCTGATTGGCTAACACATTTTCAACATCTCCTCTGCAACCGCTGCACAGAATTTCATGAAACTTTACAGGAAGGGAGTACTAAAGGTCCTCTACCAAGTTTGTGTTTTTCGTGCCGATCGGTCAACAAATATGGCTGCCGAGGGCTCTGATTGGCTGACACCTTTTTCGACATCTCCTCTGCAACCACTGCACAGAATTTCATGAAACTTTACAGAAAGGAAGTACTCAAGGTCCTCTACCAAGTTAGTATTTTTCGTGCCGATCAGTCAACAAATATGGCCTCTGAGGGCTCTGATTGGCTGATACATTTTCGACATCTCCTCTGCAACCGCTGCAAAGAATTTCATGAAACTTTACAGGAAGGAAGTATTCAAGATCCTCTACCAAGTTTGTGTTTTTCGGTCCGATCGGTCAACAAATGTGGCCGCCGAGGGCTCTGATTGGCTAACACATTTTCGACATCTCCTCTGCAACCACTGCACAGAATTTCATGAAACTTTACAGAAAGGAAGTACTCAAGGTCCTCTACCAAGTTAGTGTTTTTTGTTCCGATCAGTCAACAAATATGGCCGCATAAGTCTCTGATTGGCTGACACATTTTCGACATCTCCTCTGCAACTGCTGAACAGAATTTCATGAAGCTTTACAGAAAGGAAGTACTCAAGGTCCTCTACCAAGTTTGTGTTTTTTGTGCCGATTAGTCAACAAATATGGCCGCCAAAGGCTCTGATTGGCTGACACATTTTCGACATCTCCTCTGCAACCCATGCACAGAATTTCATGAAACTTTGCAGGAAGGAAGTACTCAAGGTCCTCTACCAAGTTTGTGTTTTTCGTGCCAGTTGTTCAACAAATATGGCTGCCGAGGGCTCTGATTGGCTGACACATTTTCGACATCTCCTCTGCAACCGCTGCACAGAATTTCATGAAACTTTACAGGAAGGAAGTACTCAAGGTCCTCCAACAAGTTTGTGTTTTTTGTGCCGATCGGTCAACAAATATGACCGCCGAGGGCTCTGATTGGCTAACACATTTTCAAGATCTTCTCTGCAAAAAAACCACTGCACAGAATTTCATGAAACTTTACAGGAAGAAAGTACTCAAGGTCCTCTACCAAGATTGTGTATTTTGTGCTGATCGGTCAACAAATATGGCCACCAAGGACTCTGATTGGCTGACACATTTTCGAAATCTCCTCTGCAACCATTGCACAGAATTTCACGAAACCTTGCAGCAAGCAAGTACTCAAGGTCCTCTGCCAAGTTTGTGTTTTTCTTGTCGATAGGTCAACAAATATGGCTTTGATCTGTAGAAGTATTTTTGTGACTTTTACCCTTTGTCTGCAACTCAGGTGAGCGTTGTGGTCCCCTTGGGCCTCTTGTTTTTTTAATTTTACACTGGATTCCATAGAAATTGATAGCACTACAATTAGTTTACGACAGGTATCATCCCAAATGGGAAGTAACTCTATATTTCCCAAAATCTGAGTTGTTCTTTGTGATACTCATGTTATATAGAGACTAGTACAAGAAGATGTGTGGACTACTTATTCTCTTCTTTTTTTGAAATTCAAGCAGTAGAAAATGGACAATCACATACCTTTATAAGTTTTAGTATGAAATACATGTGCATATATTTATTCAAGAAATAATTTATTTCAACATACATTTACATGTATATGGAATTTTTCTCTGTGCAAACAGAATTTATGCTCTCCTTCTTTGAAATTTTGATTCTTCTAGCAGTGAACTAGTGAACATTTTCGTTATATTGATCAAGTTTCCTGCAACATAAAATTCGTTTAAGTCTGACTACCATGTATTTTTGGCCGGATGGCAAAGCAGAATCTGGTTGATGAAATGGAGAAGTCTGTCTGTCTGTCTGTCCATCAGTCCGTCCGTCAGTATTTTGGTTAAATGTAGCGTTAAAGATTTTTTTTTTCAGAAAACTGTTTGAAGCACTAACTTTAAACTTTACATGATGATAGACCATGATGAGACGAATCAAATGCAGGAATAAATTTTGACCTAGACCTTTGACCTTGTCATAGAAAATTCTGAATTTGTAGTTTAGCCATTAGGAAGAAAACTATGAGGAGAACCAATAAGTAACTTTACAGAATGATTGACCTTGACAAGACTTTTCATTGAAGAGCATTTGAGGGATTTCATATTTCACGTGCAAGCTCCTTGTGATCCTTTCATTTATGACCTTGACTTTTGACCAAGTGACCTTGACCTTGATGTTTGACCTTCTTTTCAAAAACATAATCCTTGGTTATGTCTTTTGAACTGCAATGGATAGAGCTTCCATGTTTCACTCATAGATTCCTTATGACAAGACCTTTTGATGCAACATTTTTTTTACCTATTGGCCTTAACCTTAAACTTTGTTACACTTTTCAAAACTTTAAACTTGACTATATCTCTGGAACTATAAGCGGTATTGCTTTCATATTTTATATTAAGATTCTTAATGACAAGACCTTGCAAGTAGGACTGACCTTGACCTTGATTCTTTCACTGGAGACTGTGACCTTGACCTTATTATTAGCTATATCTCTTGAATTATAAGGGGTAGGGATTATTATTTCACTGTTAGATTCCTTATAACCTAGATAAGGCAACAGAAATTTGATTTTTAGTTTTATGGATTTTATTTTTTCAAAATAGGGTGGGAGGAGGAAATAGAGATAAAATAAAAATCAGTCAATTTCAACATTTTATGTTTTGTGTCATGATCTTAATTCAGCTTGTTTTCAAAGTCATATTCTCTTAAACACTTGCAAGATAAAGATTAAGTGAGAATGAAAAGTAATAACCAGTAATTCTGACGAGCGGAAGAAAAAAATGTACAATCAGTTCATTTTATTTTTTCCAGTTGTGGTAGATTTAGGGTTGGGGATCCGTAAAACTAAGAACTAAATTTCTGTTGCCTAAACATGTATACATCTACTAAAACTGGCACTTTGCAATCCAGCCATACCGCCTGTACTGGTTTAGGGTTTATTAGAAGACATAATCACCCATACTTAATGAAATCATTTTATACTTATATCAGGTAAAGAAGATTATGAATACTGTCTATCAGCGTTTACGGTCAGAGTTTGAAGAAGAAAACAAATACTCAGGAAAAGAAGTTCTTAGTGCCATCCTTACTGCTATCAAGGTAAGTCATTAGTAAAAAATATTGTCAGTGCCGTTGTTTAGTCGTTAAGGTGTCAGGATAGCGACATAAAGGACCTTGGGTCGGCCTACATACATTTATATATACCTCTTTGTTATGTGTTCATTTACAAAAAAGTCATTGTCTGTTTAATGTTTACATGTATCATTTACTTAAGAAATTTAAATAGTCAGTAGGAAAACAAATACACAGGAATAAAGGTAAGGAATCAGTTAAACAAATGCTCAGGAAAAGAAGTCCTCAGTTTCATACTCATTCTTATTAAAGTAAGGCATCGATAGGCTTACATGGCACAAGCAAAATATCCTGTATGCCTT
The DNA here is from genome assembly GCA_028142955.1 of Pinctada fucata. Classification (NCBI taxonomy): domain Eukaryota; kingdom Metazoa; phylum Mollusca; class Bivalvia; order Pterioida; family Pteriidae; genus Pinctada; species Pinctada fucata. Next base: position 38,977,438 of record AP027109.1, on the reverse strand, counting down.
CTGTACTCTCTTAAAAAAAGGAAATGTTAACCCTGACACAATAAATGGACGTTTAAGCTTTTAGTTATGCTTTGGTCAATGCTGTCAACAGCAATGATATACCAGTCCTTTCTAGAAAATAGGTTATTTCAGTATTCAGCATTCATATGTTCGTATATTTATTAGGAGACAACACTCAGCTTGATGAAGTCATCTTCTCCTAAAGAGGAAAGTGAGGATGAAGAAGAGGATGAAGAAGAAGAAGAAGAGGAAGAAGAAGAAGAGGAGGAGGAGGAGGAAGAAGAGGAGGAAGAAGTAGAGATAGAAGAACAAAGAGAGCCAGAAAAAAAGGAAACCAAACAGGAAAACAAGGAAGAATTAACAAAGGAACCAGAAGCAGGTATATTTATATCTTTGATATCTACATATATATATACATGTAGCAGGATTGAAATAAACAACAATCTTCAATATTTAAAAAAATGTTAGACTTTCCCAATCCAATCAAAGGGCAAATTGCACATCATTTGGAAAAAAAGAAAAATATAGAAAAACATAAATAATACATGTGATGACAACACATTTATTATACAATGTCATATTTGCCTGATTTAGTAATATAGAATAGTTCCTTTAGCTTTAAAAAAGTGAGTAAATGAAGCTTTTACGGTACCAAAATGGCAGACAAATAAATTGTGTACCTTAGGTTACTCATCAAAAGTCAAAAAATTGATGATGATGATGATAATAATAATAGTATATTTAAAATGCTCCTGATTGAAAGTGAAAGTGTAGCTTTTATTTCTATCTTCTCATCTTATCTTATTTTGAATGAAATATTCAAAGTTTACAATATTCTTTACACAAAAATAATGAACTATTTAGATATAAATGAAAGCAAGCAATCAGTAGAAACCAGTACACCTGTACCTGAAAACGAGACAGAAACGACGGGTCAGGATGAAGTCGATGTACCTCCACAACAAAACTCTAGTCCCGCATCGTCAGAGGAAATAAATACTCCAAACATTCCAGAAGTTGTTAGTGATAAAGACTCGTCAGTGAGCAAAGACGATCAAATCTCAGAACCACAAACTAAAACGAGTGAAGCCACGGAAGAAATATCAACGGAAAATACTGTTCGTGAAAATAAGGAGAGTAGTGTAGAAAAAGAAGAACCTAAGACAAATGCTAAGAGTGATAATGAATTTGATGACTTTGAAGTGCCGTCGTTTTCCTCTCGTGAACCCCCGCCCATGGATGACTCTATATCTGATAATAGTGTCGATGAAAAAGAAGATGATAATAAGTAAGATTTTCATATATTTGTATTTTTTAACTTTGTAGTGTATATGTATGCTGTTAAGATTTGTATTATTTAACTTTAAAGTGTATGCTGTTAAGATTTGTATTATCTAACTTTAATGTATTTTCTTCTATTAATTTGAAATGATATTTACATGTATGAGAGCTAATTCAATCTTTGCAAATTAGGTAAGTTCAAAGAAAAAGTAAAAAAATGTATTTCCTGCTATGATAAGTTAATAGAATAGAGAAGATTATATGAATCTATATAAAATACATGTTGATGTGGAATTTATGTGTCTTTTCTAACTACAGGCCACTATTTGGTGATGATGATAATTTAGCTGATACTTTTGGGGAGGATTTCATGAAACCAAAAACAGATGAAAAATCTGCTGGTAAAACAAAAAATATTAAGGACTTAACAAATGAAGAAGTAAGTGTTTCTTAATGTAAATTGTACAGAAATTCATGTCATGTGTAGATTAAGACTTTTTTCCATGGGGGCGTTGGATTCTCTTTTGATCTGTGCATGCATGTCGGGGGCTTCCTTATTATACAGTACAAGGAAGAGCAAAACTTCTCCGGAAATATGTGCGTAAATTTTAAACATACGAAGGAAGCACTTTAGAACTCTGTTGACTACAGTAACAGTTGTATTATACCTCAAGTATGATATACATCCTTTGCAAAGATACACATAGATTTTATAATGTTTAGCAAGTAGGTAGGTTAGGGGAAAAGGAAGGCTCAATCCTATGAGATGAACGAAGGAAAAACAAGTGATTGTTATTTGGTGCAATCCCTATATGATACTTAGCTTAGTAGTAAGCACAACAAGAACAGTCATATGATAGGGAGGGAAAAGGAATCTTTCCTTTTATCAGACATAATTTTTTTTTCTGCTTTAAAGTGGAGTTCCACTTTCTAGGTTACCAAATACTTTACGTTTAGTCTGCAACATTGTGTTTGTAATTTTCTAAGCCCTTCAGATTTTGTTGTTAAGTAAAATCATGTCTGTTTTATGTAACAATGAAACAGTTCTTCGTAGTTCTATAGCTATTGTGGATATTTATAAAGTTCAGTTAGTCATTTGAGATTCAGTCTCTGTACATGTAGTAAAATATTTGTGAAGCAATATTAAGTCAGCTTGATATTTCAAAATTGGTTTCAGAAAAAGTAAACTTTAAGTGGTATTTAGAATTTGAAAAAAAAAAATGCTAAAGTGATCTCAATTCTTACCTTAGAACAGATTCAGACAAATAATTTTTTTTAACCTATTTAGAATATAGAAAAATTAATATCTATCAATAATTCCATTAGAACTTACAGTTTATCAAGTAGAATTAATTGTGCTGATGGTGATGATACAAAAGTATAAGTAAAGAACTTAAAGGATTTGACTCATCAACATTTTTTCCTTATTTTTGTTACAGGACAAATCTAAGGCACCTCCACCATTATTCCCTGACGATGATGACGACGACGACCTAGACTGGCTGAGCTAGCGGTCATAGTCTGTCTGTCTGTATGTATGTACGTTGTCATTCTTTCAGAGACATCAATAAAGGACCAGGAGTATTAGTGTGTGAGGAGTATGTGTGTATGAGCATAAAGGCTGTGATATCTTCTAGGCTGTTTGTTTGTGAAAAAAAAGTACATCTGTGTCTGTTAGAGACCTACACAAATGATGTTCTCCTTCCATATGCAATGATAGACATAAGATTGAATCTTTAATTGATCATTTGAATATTGTGAAAATATTTTTCTTGGTAAAAGACATCATTATTATCCCTTTGAAAATATGCTGGTACATTTCTTATTTACATGTATTTCAGTTTTCTGATTCCAGACATAATTTTTCCCACTTAATAATGCACTTCCTCTTCTCTTTTTACAAGACGCCTCATGAAAACATTTCTTGCTCCAATAAATATGCTACAGCGACTGCTGTCAATTCGTTTTTCAATTTCCTTCCACTCATTTTGTGTATAATATTTTCTGTAGATTGATTCTAAGGACATTGTGAAACGAAGCAGCGGTGGTTTAAAGTATGCTGATTGAAAACGGGGGGAAGGGGGGGGGGGGGGGGTGTGAAATTAAAACAGCGTTTGCTCTGAGACTTAACATTCATTATTGCCTACCAACTGTCTACTATAAAAGTGCATATGCACAGTTAATAGATATATACAGTTCGGCAGCCTAATTCTGAATCATGTGGTACATGCAGGACGTCACCTTGATCACGAAAGATTTTTTATATTGAATGGATTTTCTTTCATCCAATATGGATGGTTTAACCATGTTTTCATAAAGTAAAAGGGGATGGTATTTCCATCCACTGGGAAAGGATGGAATATCCATCCAGTTGCCACACTTTTGAGTTCAGATGGTTTTCCGTCGTGGAATTGACTGTTGGTGTCTTCTCATGAAAATATCTTTTATCTTTTTTTACCCCATTCAGAGTTTTTTTTATTTTTCATTGGAATGTCTTCTGATTCATGTTATATAGAGACTTACTTAAGAGACAACTTTTGTCCAATCTCTTTTCATGATTTATTATGAAATAAAATATGTTTAAACTAAAGAGACTTAATAAATTTTCTATGATTTTTGCATCTTTTAAAAAAATAGGACATATCTATATTTTCTCTGAATTTTATGTATGTGTCTATGTATTTTTAATTAATGCAGACATGTGTTCTGAAACTCTCTGTTTTAAACCTGGATGGGAACAAGACAATAATTTCTGATAAATTGTGTAAATGATTGTTACCACAAGAATTTAATATACATGTATGTTTGGATTGAGTGTTTTTGAAATTGCATAACTGCTGCGCGGATTTATGTGAATTATGATAGAGTGTATGGATGCTTCAAACTTTATATATGCTATATATCATATATACTTTTCTTGTATTTTGGTGTATATAATTAGATTTGATATGTTAATTACAATATGCTCAAATTCTTGCATCGTATGATACATTGAGAAAATACATGTATGTTGGCATACTTTTGATCATAAATGTTATTTTAAATGTGTATTTATGATGATATCTACTGAGAAATATATGCATAAAACTCAAAAAGATATTTTGCCTTTAGTTTTACATTAGAAAGAAGGGACCACAAAACCCATAGATTGGTGATATAATTTGTACTGTTATTAAAGTTCCCAGTGATAGGGCCTACATGATAACTTAGAAAAAAACTGTTCTATACAGTCTAAAAACCAAATGTTTCATATTCAGGGGTTTTAATACAAGAATAATACATTTACTGGACAAGTGCATGTATGAATAATGGAATGAACATTTATAGAATATTGAATACAGAGTATTGATCTATCTGAGGTAGAAAGATGGTAGAAAGATGTCCCGAAAAGTCAACAAAGGCTTTCTACCTCTAATCTTTTCTTGTAGATTACAAACACTTCTAGTTTATGACTGATGTTGAATTCTACATGACATTGTATCCTTCTAACGCAGTGTACTCTCACATGTTTTTGAAACAAAAAATGTACTGTTTATTTTTTTTTTTTAAAGTTTAGAATATAGAATCTTATATATTGTTACAGTATTGCAGTTTAAACTTTGGTCCGACAGATCAAAACAAGAAGATATTCAAAATTTCTGCTAAAAAGTTGCATAGATTTCCTTATGATGGCATCAATAAAAATAGATAAAAGTTTTCATGAAACAAATGAATTATGAAAAACAAATATATTGTACTAAAAATACCACATTTACATAATTAAATTTATTCTCCTCTTTCCGTGAATCTCAAGGACTCATATGTATTGAATTTAAAACTAGAAAACTACAGTCTGAATATGTAAATTTACGTGGAGGTCTAAAAGATATCTTATCATAATATGGTATTTATGCAGGTCCACAGGTCTCGTAGTCTCTGATCCTTTGGGTGAATTCACTCCAAACTTTGGTATTTACAAAACACATAGTACTTCCTCCTCTTTTGAACTGGGGGTACTGTTTGAAAAAAAGAAAAATTCATTTTATCTCAAAACTTGTACCACTGCTGAAATCAGTACAACTGTTTACGCTAAAATTTGGTTGCGCTAAAATAAATTGTGTACAGTATATGGAATTTTAACAAGAAATGATTTAGGGTTTAGACCTGTCTGTTGATGTCACCAATGCATGTCCATTTACCAGTCCTTGATACCGCCCACTTAGAATGGTCCTTAGTTTCATCAAAACTTCCCACAGGAAATATGATCTCCTGTACATTGTATACCTAGATGGATGAAAAAAAAAATCCATCACCATTAAAGCATTTAGTGGTTTATAGACCTTCTTTTACAGTATATTTTTACAATTGTCCAAAGAAACGACGTACTTCAAAAAATCTATTTTTAATGTAATTTGAGCAATTAGTAAGTTGAATACAAGAGGATAAATTTTTAGATTTTTCATTGAAAATGCATCCGGGTACAGTGACTGCTCCTACATAAGAACCTAGCTGTACATTCATGTATCTATTATTTTGGTTCCTGCAAACTTTCTTTCCAAATCATCGCGCTTTACTGTAACATATTTTTTGCTTATCAATGAGCAAAGATGCGGTTGCCAACCATTAAGATTGAGAGAATTCAAAATTAGTATAAAAACATTTTCTGATCCTACTCTACATCATCACTTACTTTATATGTCTCCGTACAGTTAGATCTAATGAAGTTTTCTTTAGGTCCATTCTGCCATGTTTCAACCAGGAGATTATGGTTAATACGCTCATTTACCCAGGCATCATACAAATCTGAAGTAAGGTAATGTTTACATGCAATATGAATCACAATCATGTGTAACCAACCGGGTTGATCAATCACTAACTAAACTAAGAAACTCTTTAATGCACCTGATTACTATGATCTTTTTTAAAGGAAAGTTTAAAGATACATAAGTATTTCACATGATCTTACATAAGATTTTTTTTGTTGAATTTAAAAGAAAAAAATGTAAAGAGTGTTACAAGTTAAATTTGACTATTATCCTTTTCTATAATTTCTGCTAAGATTAGACCGGTCCAACTTTGTAGTGCAAGATTGATAGTTTCATTTTAAACCTGCATTGAATCCTGTTGCTTTGGCAAAGTTGTGAAATATCGTATCCCCCTTGCTGTGTATGGTGGTCTCCAATTTATACGGGGCTGAGATCACGTGAGGCTGTCTGTACTGGAACAATGAGGCTAGAGTAGGATTACTGCCAGCAAAACTGTTTGGTAGGTGTTTGTCATAGAACTTAGGGTATGTGTAGGTCATAATCTCCGCTGAAAAATGTAATTTTTAAATATTTGAAGAGATTTTCATTGTGGTGTGGTCATAATGCTTATGGAATTTAACTTGACTTCAGTAACAATAAAGATTCATCGGACCAAGATATGTTGCATCATAAGTTGACAAATTCTTGACCTTCAAAGGTGAAACATGGGTACCAATTGACCCTTCCGAACGCGGGAAAAAAAATTTGAGAAATTCCATGACGTCACAATGCAATTTCGATGTTTGACCGAGGTTCGAAGCTTGTTTGTCCGAGGTAAAAGCATTGTGACGTCAGTATATTTTGCATTTTTTTTTCCTGCAATCGGAAGGGTCAGTTAATTTCTACTTGCCCATGTCTTCTAGCTCTGTGTTGTTTAGACTGACACATAACATGAGTAATGAGTTATACTCACCCATATCTTCCAGCTATGTGTTGTTTAGACTGACACACAACACGAGTAATGAGTTGTTATACTCACCTACGTCTTCGAGCTCCGTGTTGTTCAGACTGACACACAACACGAGTAATGAGTTGTTATACTCACCCACGTCTTCGAGCTCCGTGTTGTTCAGACTGACACACAACACGAGTAATGAGTTGTTATACTCACCTACGTCTTCGAGCTATGTGTTGTTCAGACTGACACACAACACGAGTAATGAGTTGTTATACTCACCTACGTCTTCGAGCTACGTGTTGTTCAGACTGACACACAACACGAGTAATGAGTTGTTATACTCACCTACGTCTTCGAGCTCCGTGTTGTTCAGACTGACACACAACACGAGTAATGAGTTGTTATACTCACCTACGTCTTCGAGCTCCGTGTTGTTCAGACTGACACACAACACGAGTAATGAGTTGTTATACTCACCCACGTCTTCCAGCTATGTGTTGTTCAGACTGACACACAACACGAGTAATGAGTTGTTATACTCACCCACGTCTTCCAGCTATGTGTTGTTCAGACTGACACACAACACGAGTAATGAGTTGTTATACTCACCTACGTCTTCCAGCTCCGTGTTGTTTAGACTGACACACAACACGAGTAATGAGTTGTTATACTCACCTACGTCTTCGAGCTCCGTGTTGTTCAGACTGACACACAACACGAGTAATGAGTTGTTATACTCACCTACGTCTTCGAGCTCCGTGTTGTTTAGACTGACACACAACACGAGTAATGAGTTGTTATACTCACCTACGTCTTCGAGCTCCGTGTTGTTTAGACTGACACACAGCATTGTCTGTCCATATGTTAATCCACTTTTAGGGTATTGGTAGCCGCCAGTACGAATATTAGGAAACTTTGGTACGCTGACAATTAACCAGAACCCACTCGACGCATCAAAAGCAAAGGCCCCTGGTGAAAAGATATGCATATGGTTAGTGTGTTTGTACTAACAATTAGTTCATATATAATTTCAAAAAAAAAGTCAGTCCCGAACAAAATTTTAATGAAACTAATAGTATGTGTGAATATGAAGTACGGTACCTTTAGTGTGTCCATGAGTGATGGACACTGTTCCTACAGGAGTTTCGTCATTGTACATGGCATAGGTGATACTGTCTAGCTAAGGAAATAGCAAAATATGATAGTGTGATTAGTCTAGTCAGAACTGTAGTTGAATGAACTCCCCGGAGTTAGTTTTAGGAATCCAAGTATGGTGAAAAAGTCGTTTCGAATGATAGAAAATGATCTAAGGAACTTATCGTTCATTCACACAAAGATAATTCTTAAGAGATTTAGATGAACAGTCTTGGTGCAACTCGTCTATCTATTTACTCACGTCTTTTTCATCATAGATCTGTTGGAGTGTATGATAGACGGCATTTCCCTGCATTTCATTGATGCCCACGTTAGATAACGTCCATGTCGGATTGTCACTGTCCATATAATAGTAAGCCACGCCGTCACTGGCAAGCTTGTTGACATTTTCTGGTAAAATTGGCATTTTGTATACAGCAAACCTAAAAATGAGGAAAATGACGATGCTTGGGTTGTCATGAATAGGAACGTTGCCTGTAGAAAGTTTGAACTTAACTGTATGACCTTGACATTAGGGGTAATCTTGACCCTCATATGACATTGGGTATCACAATGCTTGAGCATCCCATAATTAAGGCACTGTGTCTCATCATCCTTTGGCATCTTTCTTAGGCACGGTCCATTTGATATTCTGGGGGGGGGGGGGGGGGGGGGGCTTGGGTTTTTTGTCGGAGCAAGATTATTTTTCTCGCCTCGGACCGGGGCAAAATTATTTTTTTCTTGCAAAGTCGGAGCAAGGAAATTTTTTTAACAAAGTGATGTGCAAATAAATTAAGAATGTTTGTGTTTTGTCAATTAATAGATATGATTTATATTTATTTACTCAAAACTCTAAATATTGATATATCCTTTATTTTTATGCAAGTATTCAATTCAATTCTAAATAGAGAGATAAAACTAGATTTTTACAATTATTATACAATTCTAATTAACAAAATTTATATAAGGTACATGCATATAAGAGGGTCTGTGGAGAAGGTCTTCTAGACAAATTTTTAAATGTTGAATTTGTAAATTGGTGAATAATTGAAATTCTCCTTCCAAGCTTACAAGAACATAAAATTAGACTGTATGGGATACATGCAACATGTATTAATAGTAATACATAATATATTGCTAACACTTTTGATATCTGAACTATATATATATATATGAACTTTGACATTATTAAATAATGTTTGATAGAAAACTATGGCGAGCGAAGCGAGCCAATTTTTTTTTGATAGACTGAAAACTGCGGCGAGCGAAGCGAGCCGGAAAATTTTCAAGAATTTTAGCAAAATTTTATGGTAATTCTTTAAATTCAGATTATTTGTAAGAGCAAGATTATTTTTTTCTGTCACACCATAAGCAAAGGGCAAGGGGCGGTAAGGGCCAAAATCGGCCCAATTTCAAAACTGGGACAAACATCGGTCATTGAAAATACAGGATTTACAGAGTATAAATCAATTTAAATTTTGAGAATCGGACATCCCGTTGCGATTCTGCACTAATTTGAAGACAGGATGGTCAGCTATATTTTAAACTGATTTTGACGTCATATGACGTTACGATCACATTGTAATGTGACGTTGTCTATAGGTAATTTGCTGCTATATTCTAATACTATTTATGCTATTAATTGTGTAGATAAACTATCAATATTATGATATAATACTAGTATACGTACATGGTAGGTTTCACTACAATATAATGAGGGGTAATTTGGACACGCCTTTGTTGACTTATGGAAATATTAAGTGACATAATAATGTTAATGTAATGATCCTTAAAAAGTACATGTGTGTGTATTTCCGGTACATGTAACCCAGTAGACCCTATTTTAATCCCCCCCCTTTCCGGCTCAATTTTTTTCTCGTCCGATTCATCCCAGAAGACCAGCCCAGATAAAGCAAAAAAAAGAAGCCCCTTTCGCACAAAGTCATTGATTCACAATTGTTGGCACTATTTGATGCTTTTTTTCAGCTTACTTTGCATTGTGATGTCTTTTCTAATGTGTGTTGATTTGCGAATTTAGAGGGGTATGAGCGGGCTCCGATCCCCTCTTTGTGGTGGTCAACATTGTCTTTTCTAATAGAAATGGTTTTTTTTCTATTTTAAAAAGTTCGTTGGCTACCTACCGCTCGCCAGTTTCAAGAAGTACCTCGCATGTCTCAATTTCAACACAACAATTTTATGCACCCCTTATCAAAATATAAAAGAAATGAATAAAATATTGAAATAAATAAATAATTCAATTATGCGTTGGCTGCCGTACCGCTCAATAAGACTTTTCTTGATTTTTATCTCCCTTTTTTCTATGAACAATTTTCTTTAAAACTTGTCTTCGCCCCCCTTTCTCTGAGACCCTAGATTCGCCACTGCATGATTATATAATTACACACGTTGTTTTTACATCGAAAAGGGATCGATTAAGAAATTCAAAAGTATTCAAATAAAGTTTATTAGTAATCAATAATTTAAACATAAAATTGTGTATCATAGCGCCACCTATAATAACTTCCAGAATCCAGTTCAGCACTCAATAATTTCTACTGTTTTTTTGCATCATTTTACAGTCTAATAAAAATTCAGCTCTCTTTATTTCATAAACTACATAGATTACGAAATAAAGAGAGCTGAATTTTAGTTAGATTGATTATTTTCATTAAGTACGTTTTGCTGTTGGTAAAGAAAGGATATTTCCTACTTTCTAAACTCCCTGATCCTCGCGGTAAAACTCAATTTCTGACATGGGATTCGCCGATACCCTGTCAGTTTTTGTAATATGCATATGGTAACCCCTAAATATATGTTAAAATAAATCTCCCCGAATTAAGATGATGATTATTTATTTTTATGTTACATTTCGTGGATTGCACTTTTACTGATTGAAATATCCATCATTTAAAAAAAAATGAAGGAAAAAGTTATGAAGATACAGAATGTGCTATTGTAAATGATTTATGTACAACTACAAGGCGTGAACAATATCGATATATACATGTATGTACATAATACTCGCAGAATGTCCATTATCGTGAAATGATGCGCAGTGTCCGTTTGGACAATTTTCATTTTAAATATTGACAACATATTTTCTATAACACATTTTCAATAAAATAAAAAGATTTTTCTCAGTCGAAAATGAGACATGGCAGATATTTTCCCCCTGAATTTGCAAAAATAAGTACGTCTCGTGGACGGCAAATCATACGCGGTGGTGTTTATTTTACATAGCCTTCATTTCTCAATTTGATATGAAATATTTTTTTTTTTAAACGGAGGGTTGTATTTCACATCTTCATTTAGTATAATAGTTTGTTTGGTTGATTTTTGTGTGTGCTGGGGGTGTTGATGTTGTTTGTATCGTTTTTCTCCTTTTTCTTGTTTATTGTTCATGTTTTTTTTTTTTTTATATTTAAATATATTTTAATTCGTTGATTCTGGCTTAAAGTTTGACATTTTATAAATGCCGACTGTACTAGTACCCTTTTAGATACTCTGTCGTTTCGATTCAATATGCATACAAAATGACCACTTTTTTCGCAAAATACAAGCAATATCAAAGTCGCGAACATATATGACGTCATATATTCAGTATGACGTCATTCTATCGTCCTGAATATCCGTTACGTTACGAGGATAATAAACATTTGAAAGACATTTTTGCCTGTATTATTTGATTTCGTGCATGTGGGAATAGATAATCAATATCATCAATAACAACAGAACAAAATCTATTGAATTGTATCGATTTTACTCAAATAATTATTGTATTATAGAAGTTAAAAGGTGTTTTTCTGTTTCCAAAACGACCCGCTCGCATGGTAACAGTCATTGGTTTCCTTCTGTTTTCAATGTGGCCACATGAAAACAACAGATTCATACTTTCGCAGCATTTACAAAATACTTATACGGATATACAGAAAAAATATGAATTTGTTGTTTTCATGTGGCCAAGTCTAATTTTGCTATCACATGTGAAAATATATTGATTTTTTGTTCATTTCCGGTTTCATAGGTGATTTCAAAGGGGGATAACTCCAACGAAAAAAATGAAATTAAACATCAATTTCAATATTTTTAAATCTTAGGAATTAACAACAGTTTTGGGCCTAGAAACCCCCTTACCGCCCCTTGCCCTTTATTTTTTTCATCAAAATTCAGAGCAAAATTATTTTTTTCGAAAAAAACCCAAGCCCCCCCCCCCCCCCCCCCCCCCCCCAGAATATCAAATGGACCGTGCCTTAGTTTGATGAAAGTATAATACATATCATATTTATAGCCGTACATATGGAAAGTATGACTAACAGACAGATGGGTGCCGGACAACGTGATCCCATATGCATCAAGAATCGGAACCTTATCAACGAACTAGCTTAGAAAACAAACAGCTTCTCTCAGGGGTATACGCCAATCAGGCTACGGGTGCTTACTTTGACCTTGATCTCAGGTCAAGGTCACCGTTCGTTGCTCATTCGGTGTGTACTGTTCCGTTTGCTGTACTCTGAGAGACATTGTGCGGCTTGCGTTGTTTTACGTATTTCAAGCTTAATTCGTGAACAAGGATATATATATATAGAGCCTTGACATAACTTATACATAAATATTTCGTCGTTTGATATAACTTCCATCGTTTCGAAATATATATTTCTTCAGAAAAAAACTTCGTAAACACCTTACCAGTCCACGGCGGATCCATCTTGGGAGCGACAATCCAGCGCAGAACCAGGGTTAACGAGGCTAAAAACCAGGACAACACCTACTGCACCCCATGTCCGTGTCATCGTGATAGCGAAAGTACTGTATTTATTGTAGATGACATTCCTTATCTTCAGGCAAACAAGTTCTACTTACTGGACACATCGGTCTTAGTTCCTGTTACGCAAGTCTTTAGTACATTGGATCACGATTATAGTTTGAAATTTTGCAAAGTTTCATGATTATTTACCGTGATGTGAATGTAATTCTAAGCTGCTAGCACTGTGATCATGACAATATACATCGACACCATTCTCATCACATGCAACTCGATCATCTTTTCAGTCTAGTAACAAAATATGTAATTTATATAGTGTATGAAGGTTTCATAAGGTAATTATTAGTATTGGCAACACACTAATTTTTTTTTATCCAACTTTGAATTTTTTTTTTTGGCTTAAAAGTACAACTGTTACTAATAAGGATTCACCGTACGAAACATGCCTGTTTTGTGCACTACATTTAGACATTTCTGTCTAGATGACTGCTTTCTGGCCGCAGAGTTAATTGGGCACATCATTTTTCTTTGTGACCTTTAGGGAGCAACCATTTGATTATTATGGGGGGGGGGGGGGGGGGGGGGGGCAGGAAGACTTTGCCAAAAAAAATTTCCAGATCGAAATTTTAGGGAAAAAAATTTTCCGGCCCGAAGGGCCGGCGAAAAAAATTTTCCGGATCATGAAATTGCCCCTCACCCCTCTCTTCTTCTTTTCCACTGCCCAGTAAACACTTTTTTGTGTATCATAAACAAAGTATAAAAAATGGAACAAACTTTACGCAATTTGGAGTGAATAAATAAAATTCAAAAATCATTAGCAGCATATAGCCTGTCTCCGTTGAGTATCATTTTAGTAAACAGATTATAGGCACCATATGCCATTCAAGAAATTAAAATGAAGTGATCTGCTGGCAAGAGATAAACTTATTGTGTGTTTGATGTTTAATATCGCCGAAAAATCATGCTGAATTATTTAAACTTAAGGGTAATTTTCAACATTGGAAAATTACAAAAAAAAAAAATAATCCGGCCCAAAGGACCGGCGAAAAAAATTTTCCGGCTCTTAAAATGGCCGAAAAAAAATTTCCGGCTGGCAAAAGTCTTCCTGCCCCCCCCCCCCCCCCCCCATAAAAATAAAATGGTTGCTCCCTTAACATGGATTGGTGCTATGTGAAACAACTCACAAATAGAGTTTGAAGAGAACAAAGTCGTCTTTGAATTCTAGAATGTACATAACGTTTTGAAGTTAACATCATTTTAGTCCCTTTGATTTTTATTTATAGTAAATTCGTCATATAATCAACAAGCGGATACAATATTAATAAATTGTGATCATCAGAAGTTCATGCAGTCGGGTAATCTTGAAAGAAGTTACATGACCTTGATTTTTTTTTCATTGACCTTGGAAATCAGAAAAATTGTGCAAAGGAATAATACACAATTATAATGTTTGCACCCCATGCAAATGGTCTGACCCTTCAGCTTGCGTTTCCTATAGTGTTGAATCATAAAAAAAACTCCTGGTCAAGATTTTGACGATTAAACTCTATAAAATTAATTCCTATTGTATGCTTCATCAGTATAATCTGATGTTGATATCTTTGTAACACTGTCTTCCATTATTATGATTATAAATAAAATGTTATGATTGTAACTTTTTTCTAAAAATGATGGTTAAAAAAACTGAAAAAAAAAAAACTAGAAAGGGGGAGTGTTCAGTTGTCAATCAATGAATTGCTTAAAATGATTATTTTCAGGTGATTGCTAAAGGCTCTTTTAAAAGCATATGCTGAGCATGACCAGGATAGAATAACACCCCACCCATCCCAATAATCAAAATTTTAAAGGAAGTAGAAATAGAGCAGGATGAAATTATAAAGAAATAGGAACAAATTCATGATAAGTCCTCTTAAGAATTGGAGGAAATTACCAGTTTATATATACATGTACTACGAAATACTTGGTATGAACTGTACCTTAATTTTGTTTCTGGCTACGGAAATGTAAGTACAAGTCAGTATACATGTACTCCTTACACATTGACCTTGTTATATAGCAGACCTTGTAGTGTTCAATCCAAAAATGTATCACATGAATTTTCACATGAGGAGTATGAAATTTTTATGAAAATATTAATTGTATGAAGATTGTAGCACATGAATCTCTTGACAACTTTTTTTTTACTGTGAAATACACCTGAATTTATTTATTTGTTTTTTTTTTTTGTAATGAAATAATCATGCATTTTACTTGAGGCAACTTTGGCTAAAGGAACGGATAAGGGCTGTATTTAGACCTGAATCTCATCAAGTATTTCTTCTACACAATGATCTATATGCAAGAAAAAACTTGATCATTACTAAAATGTAATGTATTTGGAGATTCCTTATACATTGTTTTATTTCGTTAAGCTTATTTCTAGATACTGAAATTACAGTCCAAAGAGTAGGGGGTAGCCATGTTGAATAGAAGCTAATATCGTTAAAAAAAACGTTGAAAATTATAAGAACTCTCTGGCTAATATGGATATCTATAACCTTTAAAAATAATTTAGTCTAAACAAGATACTAGAAATCAAATTTGAAAGACTTGTCTCAACTTTATCCATAAATTTTAAAATCTTGAATCTGAAATACGGTTGTATTTTGTATTAATTGGCTAAAAAGTAGGCATTTTACGACGAAATACACACTTTGTAGAAATAAACAGCACGCTCGACTTGTTTATTTTATTCCAAATCTTGTGTATTTCATGTGAACATGTTTAGAATAAATAAATGAATGACTTTAAAAGGGAAGAAATGAATCTTTGCTTATATTATGGCCTAAAACACAGATTCGTAAAAAGCCCCTCCCCCTCCCCACCCTTCCTTTTTCATTTTTTCGTCTACGGGGCATCCCCCAGCTGAAGAACCCCACCAGGTTGTCAAAAGATGTGTATTAGTGATATATACCTTCTGTAAAAGTGGCGTTCTGTAGCTAGGGGGAACAATGTTTTAAAAAACTTTTCCATTTTCCATTGATTTCTGTAGCAAAAAAGACACATTTTGCCCCAAAATTTAGGAAAATGATGCACTATAAATCTTATCTAACTGATGATGTTGATGAAACCAAGAACCTCCATCAATTTTGTGAAAGAATTTTCTTGAATTTCCGATTTGAAAATTCCATTTTTTTTTCAGGGCAGATTTTATGCCTTAAGAATTTGCACATGATATAGCAAAACATTTTAAAACATCTCATGGTAATATAACTGTAACGGTAACTTTTCTCAAGTTGAACAATTTAATAACGGACTTCAAGGAGCAAAATGCAGTAATCAATGTTGGAAAAACACACACACACATTGTCATTATTATAAATGTCAAATTTTATTATAAATAAACACCATGTGCATCAATAAACAATTAAACTAGAAGACTTTGGTTACCATATTTAAGGTGCAAAAAAATGCAAAGTATAATATGGAATGTGAGTAAGCAAAATTGATCATATAATAGATCAATCAGTCGAGTGTTTGGTAACTATCGATACAAATGAGGTCAATGATATTATGGATATAAATGATGAGTCTTTTTAACACTTTTTAATCATCTGCACAATAAAATAGAACATTTAAATTAATTTATGCCTATCAAAAAATAAAAGACTGTAGAAAGAAACTATTAGTTACACAAGCTAATCAATATATAAATTGGATCAAATCATTTTAAAGGTAAGTTTACATGTTAACTATATAATCAGTCAGGAATACTTCAGAATTGCAAAATTGCACCAATTTACACCATTTGAACAATTAATATAATGAAACTTTCAATTCAAACTGTATTTCTTTAATTCTTTTTAAATATTGTTGCTCCAAAACACAATATTGAGCATTTTTTAAAAACTCTTACTGAGCATTACTGTTTTATAATAAATAAAGACAACGAAAGCATAGCATCCCCTTACAATTGCATGTTCTTTGTAACCAGCAAAATGATTTTAAGCTCATGTCCCCTGTAGTCATGACCTTGTTCAAAAATCAATATGATTCATCCTCTAGCTCTCTATGAGAAACATTTGTGGATTGTTTGATGTTCTATGATGATTGCTATGTTACAAGGCTTTTAAGCCTAAGTCCATTGTGACCTTGACCTTTGACTTTGTACACCAATGAGGTTCATCCTCTCCCCATGGGGAACATTTGTGGATGGTATATGTTTCTATGATGATTGCTTTGTCTTCGATGCTGGTCACCAGGATTTAAAGCCTAAATCCACTGTGACCTTGACCTTTGACCTTGAAAATCTATAAGTTCATCATCTCCCCATGGGGAACATTTGTGGAAGTTTTGACATTTCTATGGTTAATGCTTTGGCTTCTATGCAATTCACAAGGGTTTTAAGCCTAAGTCAATTGTGACACTGACCCTTGACCTTGAAAATTAATAGGGTTCATCCTTTCCCCATAGGGAATATTTGTGGGAGGTTTGATGTTTCTATGAGGATTGCTTTAGCTTCTAATGCAGTTCACAAGGATTTTAAGCCTAAGTCCATTGTGACATTGACCCTTGACCTTGAAAATCAATAGGGTTCTTCCTCTCTCCAAAGGGAACATTGTGGAAAGTTTTATGTTTCTACAATGATTGCTTTGGCTTCTATGCTGTTCACAAGAAAATATGGACACACTCATCTACCCACACATCCTTACCCTTGGACACACGGCAGCTATGCTATATCCCCTCCGCAACAGAGTTGAGAGGGGAAAACAACATGTTGCAAACACTCATATTTATTTCATGCAAACTCTATACAATATAAAAAATATGGTTTTAGATGAGTTGGGCACAAAAGTACCGTTAATGTCTTTTAATAAGTTATATAAAGTCTGTACTATTTACCATTACAAAGAATGAAAGTTAATGTATCTTGAACGACAGATGGTCCAATTTCAAACATGCATGTAAATGTCAATTAGTGATGGACAATGATATCGACCTAAAAGTCTGTAAAACAAAAGAAAAAAAATTGAATTTCATAAATGAACACAATATAAAGATTTAAGAGACAATTTTGAAATTGAACAAATTTGAGACATGAAAAACTGAGATTTTCAAGTATATTACAAATAGATGTTCTTGGAGGAGAATATAATGAGTAAATTTATAAACAAACAGATCTTACAGATCTATGTGTTTTGAAATATCAAATGAATTATTCATAACAATGAAACAAATCATGAATATTAAATATCACATATGTGGTCATTTAAATGCGCTTGAATTGAAACAAAATAAAATAAAATGATGTATCTTGTAATCCTGACCAAACATTGTTTAGACTGAGGATCACTGACGAGGGTTTAGTACCCGAAACGTGCATGTCTGGTCCATGCTGTAAATTTATCAGGTTTGAAATGATGCTTTTGAATTTAAAGACGTTTAACATTTGAACTACTTGGTGAGTGTCACTGCTGGTGGACCAAGAGTCCCCGAGGGCACATGTAGCCAAGTTCGATCAACTTCGGTTGATCGTCTGTGTCTTCAACGCATTTTAAATTTTCTGTTACAAAATTTCTTGAAATTTCTAAAACGTGGGTCCTGTAGCATCATATCCCACCCATTCTGCTACGTCTTTTGGTACATTTTTGGACATAATAATTCTCATACTTTTTGGCCATATTACATTGTTTAGACTGAGGATCACTGACGAGGGTTTAGTACCCGAAACGTGCATGTCTGGTCCATGCTGTAAATTTATCAGGTTTGAAATTATGCTTTTGAATTTAAAGACGTTTAACAATTGAATTTCTGTCTGATCGGGATTATTTTCGGCTGTTTGTATATTCTCAACACTTCGTCATAAAAAATATCACATATACAGAATTTTCATGTCGATAGTACTTCCACTGGTTGAAATAATTCCTTGTTAAATGTTTCACACTTGTTGTACCCTCCGATGATTTGTGTAAATCCTTTATGAACCTGGCCGTTCTGGAAGCAAGTCGTAGCACCACCTCTGTGGAACTGAGTTTCCTGAGTTAGAAAAATACAGTTCAGACAACAATATCTTTAAAAAAAATTACTCACACACAGATTTTTATACCGCCGCCATAAAATGGTGGGGATATAAAGTGATGCACATGTCCGACCGTGCTTGCGTCCGTCCGTCCCACTTGTGGTTTCCGGATATTTAAAGGAAAACCGTTACAGATAATCAATTTATTTCTTGCATATAGCTTTTTCACCAAGAAATACAGGTCAAGTTCGAATATGGGTCATGTCCTTCAATTACGTGCAGAGTTAAATGCCCCTTGAAACTTAAAAGAATTCAAAATTTTGTGGTTTCCGGACATTTAAAGGAAAACCGTTACAGATAATCAATTCATCTCTTGCATATAGCTTTTTCACCAAGAAATACAGGTCAAGTTCGAATATGGGTCATGTCCCTCAATTACGTGCAGAGTTATGCACCTTGAAACTTAGAAAAATTCAAAATTTTGTGGTTTCCGGACATTAAAAGGAAAACTGTTACAGATAATCAATTCATTTCTTGCTTATAGCTTTTACACCAAGATATACAGGTCAAATTCGAATATGGGTCATGTCCCTCAATTTCGTGCAGAGTTATATCCCGTGAAACTTTGGTTTCCTGACTCTTAGATTTCCTGACTCGTAAAGTAAAACTATCACAGGGAATCAATTAATTTGTCCGATATAAAACAGTCACAGGGAATAAATTCATTTCTAAAATTTAGATTTATACTCAGAAATTTAGGTCAAGAACCTACCATGCTATATAGGCTATGTTGCTAAATTTTGTGAGGTGCTATATCCCTTGAATCAACATTTTGTGGTTTCTTGACATTTAAACATGTTAATGGAAAACTATCCCAGAAAATCAATTCATTGTTATAGAGAGCGCAGCTTGAACGGCCGCAAAGCGAACTTATAGATAGGGAAGTCTAGACCTACCTTACAATGCTTAAGCCGGGCTTCCACTGTCCCGAATGTAGAGGAGAATGAGCTACGATCAGAGGCGAATGGACAATCATGTCACATTCTTGTCTGTTCTCATGAGTTAAAGAAGATCCTGACGATAATCTCAACAGCACTCACAATAGAGCACATAATGAAGCATCGACGGACCCCTAGCAAGCTAGAGGTGGGACCAGGTGCCCGGGAGGAGTAAGCATCCCCTGTTGGCTAGCCGCACCCGCCGTCGATGTTCACGCACGAAAATGAAAATATATTAAATACATGAACTGTCTATGGTTCTGTCTATATAGAAAGTGCTATGGCGACCATGTCAGGGAAAAAATTCAAAACACTTACTGTCAAACCCCTCGCGGGGAACTTTTTTACGAGCTCCACACGGCAAAGGGCATAAGTGTGACACAAATGAGTTAAAGAAGATATTAGATATCATGAAGTATTTCTTGGCGCGATAGGCACACGATAGCGCCGCGAATGCAACAAGAATATGCTACGCGTCCGCCACGATAGTGAGGCGAGAGTGATAAGAATAGAGAAGAATGCGACACGAATGTGCCACGATAAAAAGACACTGAGGCGAATGAGAGGCGAATGCAGGAGATTGAGACACGACATTAACCCGATAGCGCTGCGATGCAGGAGATTGAGACACGACTTTAACCCGATAGCACTGCGATCATGACAAGAATGTGACATGAGAAAAATCAAAATCATTTGACATATCCAGTAGCATCAATACCCTTTGTTGACTTTGACCTCTTTCCAGGTTATTTTCTCTTGAAAGACATTGTCAAAGTTTTCAAAATATTGATCCGCACACTTTTACATCAACTCTGAGATAAGTATTATTGTCAATGTCGTGTGTGTATGTAGTACTATCGTGGCAATATCGTGTCAAGATCATGGCTGATTCGCGTTGATTTTTTTCATTCGCGTCACATTCTCAGCGCATTCGCATCACTATCGTGCCAGATTCTTTCTTGTCGGGGCTCTATCGGGGCTCTATCGTGGCTCTATCGTGGCTCATTCTCCTCCACCTTGGGAACAAGAATGCACGCGAATGTGAGGAGAACGCGCTGCGAATGGAGGAGAATGCAAGGCGAATGCGCTGCGCATGTGCCGCCAGTGTGAGGCGAATAAGAATTCAGACGCGAATGTTTTAAACAGTTTGAAGCATTCGCGTCGGTGCTGCGAACAGAGGAGAATGCAGGAGAACATGACACGATAGTGACACGATGAGACGAGAATGCCCGCGATTGAGAGGAGAATGCGCTACGATTAAACAAAATCACCTAATCGTAGCTCTATCGCCTCTGCATTCGCGACAGTGGAAGCCCGGCTTTAATGAAAAGATAAAAGTCATAAATAATCCTATAATACACAATAACTTTCTAAGAAATTGCATATACTGAAAGCCAAATTTATTATATGTTTTTACTTTTTTGGGCACCATTTTTCAAAGTATGCAAGCGAAACAAAGCGAGCAAGAGGGGCCCGCTTGCTTAGATTAAATGGTAACACGCATATACCAAAAAAGTGGAAACATGATAGAAAAAACAAAGAAAAGATTTGTACTTAGCCTTACACATGAATAGTGCATTTAATTTTACTGGTCAAGTACATGTATAAATGTCGAACAATTTCTTGAAATTTCTAAAACGTGGGTCCTGTAGCATCATATCCCACCAATTCTGCTACGTCTTTCGGTACGCTTTTTCGACATAGTAACTTTCATACTTTTTTGGCATATTACATTGTTTAGATTTGAGGATCACTGACGAAGGTTAAGTACCCGAAACGTGCATGTCTGGTCCATGCTGCCAATTTATCTGTTCTTAAATGATGCTATTCAATTTGAAGACGTTTAACATTTACAGAAGTATTTGTCAGAGTATTGAATCAATTTGATTATAAAGGTAGAAAGATGTTCTGAAAAGGCCGATAAAGGGATCCTACCTCTTTTCTTATAGATTACTCGCACTTCTAGTTCTTGACTGATGCTAAATAGTGTTCTCTTGTTTAAAATACATTGAATGATTTACACATATTTCAAAAAAAAAAAATTAAAATATGGAATCTTACATGTATATATAATGTTATTGTATTGCAGTTTACACATTGGTCAAACAGATCAAAACAAGAAGATATTCAAAATTCCTGTTAGAAAGTTGCGTATATTTACTCATGACTGCATTAAAAAGGAATAGATACAAGTTTTTATTTAAGAAAATAATATTGAAAAACTCAAGAATTCCTATGTATTGATAAATGAGAAAACTTCATTTTGAATTTTTTTCACATGGAGGTCTAAAAGATCAGTTGATTTGGTACAAGATATGTCACAAATCCTATGGTTTTTATGCAAATCCACAGGTCTCATAGTCTCTTATCCTTTGGATGAATTCATTCCAAACTTTGGTGTTTACAAAACACATAGTACTTCCTCCTCTTTTGAACTGGGGATACTGTTTGAAAAAAGAATAGAAAAATTTATCTTATCTCAAAACTTGTACTATTGAAATCATGCAGTGCATATAGATGAAAGTTTGTACTTTTGAATGACAAATATGGATATGACCATATCGCTGTATACACACAAAATCGATAATTCAGAAAATCAGAAACCGAAGGCATACAAAATCAGGATCAAACAGGAACCAAAGCAAACAAAACAAAAACCTCCACTATATGAAAAGAAGCGAACTCCCGATATGGGAGTGAGACCAGGTGCCCAGGAAGAGTAAGCATCTCCTGTTTGCATGCAACACCCACCTCTTCAATTCGGTAGAACTGTCACATCCGGTTACTTCCATTTCGGAAGACATAGAGTACAATCTTTGGTTGGATGGTTCACATGGTAGGAGTAAGATAATGTATATTCAAGTCAGTGCCATTTGATTGATGAAATTGCAATAATAAATATGAACATTGACATGTATTTACCTAATATTATACAGGAAATATTTGTACCAGTATTTGGAATTTTAACAAGAAATGATTTAGGGTTTAGACCTGTCTGTTGATGTCACCAATGCACGTCCATTTACCAGTCCTTGATACTGCCCACTTAGAATGGTCCTTAGTTTTATGAAAACTGCCCACAGGAAATACGACCTCCTGTACATTGTATACCTAGATGGATGAAAAAATTCATCTCAATTAAAGCATTTAGTGGTTTACAAACCATCTTTTACAGAATAATTTTACAATTGTTCAAAGCGACAACATACTTCAAAAATCTATTTATTGAATACAAGAGAATAAATGATTAGATTTTACATTGACAATACATCTGAGTACAATAACCGCTCCTACATTGTTTTGGAACAATTCAATTCAATTTATTCTCATCACTTTTTTTACAAAAGTATATTAGAGAAATATACACATTGTTTTCTGCAAACTTTCATTCCGAATCATCTTGCATTACTGTAAGTGTTTGTATTTGTGTGTGGTCATCTGACAGTGAGGAGGTTGTTTTACACCACAATTGTACGTTCTTCGAGACCTCTGGGTAATCGGAAAAGTGGGAGGGTTGTGCGCACGTAATCCAGGATAACCACAGCTTCTGCTATTTCCGTGGCAGATGGCCGTCCTAAGTCGGCACCGGTTGCCCATTGGTCTCGTTGGTTTATGTGTAGTCCTTTGTGTTTGATGTTTCTTTGTTGTGCGTTGACGTTCCTTGTCCCTTATGCGTCTCTTTCTGTGCTTGTCTGCTTTGTGTTTTTGCATTGAGTGTTTTGGGGTTTTGCTGTGGGTGCTTCAACCTGGTGTTCTTGGAGATCCCCTCCTTTGTAACATATTTATCAATGAGCAATGAAGCGGTTGCCAACCTACGGAAGCCGATTAGTGCCAACCTAAGTAAAATGTTTAAAAGTAGTAATATCCCCTCCTTTCTTTTGAGTTCTCTCTGTAAGGTTTGATTGAATTCTATATTGCAGCCAGGGAGATCTCAGGAATTATATGCAAGGAAAAACAGGAGGCCCAAGTTGGCCTATATCGCTCACCCGACAACCATTTTCACATTGTTGAAGAAGAAGAATGTAGAAGAAAATAAAAATTCACGGGTATGACCCATTCACCCTCTTTCTTTGATTAGACAATAAGGATGAAAACCAAAAAATAAATAAATAAATCTCTGAAAAAGCATTGTATAAATAAACAGCTATTATGTGAAAAAATCTTTAAAATCGGTGACATGCCGTGCCACGGTCCTATGGAAATTTTTTGGTCCTTACAGAGAATTACATGTAGTATTAAAATGTCGTAATTACGACTTAACTATGTCGTACTTACGACTTAGTTATCGCATAATTACGACTTAGTTTATTATAAGGAGCTGTAACGATAAGGGCTTGATTTAGCCCTGAAATCATTCGATTATTTCTCGTGCGCTTTCCTTTCTTTGAAGGAAAAGGTTGTTCAGGAGAAAAATATTATATATTAGAATATTTCTCATAAGTATTTTATTTCTAAAAATTGATGTAAGTTTTGATAATTACAAGACAATATCAATACAATTTCATGAAATTTTCATCTATCGGTAAGGCAAATGATAATACTCATTCATAAAATCTACCCCCCCCCCTTGCCTATTCTTTCTTTCACTTTCGGCAAGATGTACAGCTTGTAATGGGTTTGGATATTTATCTGTTGAGTCTCATTTATGTTTCTTTGAAATGTTGGATCACGAAACGGGAACATAAAAACTAAAATGCTTGAAATGGGTTTTCAACTTCTCGGTTTTTTATGAGACGTGCAAATAATATATTTGATCGACTGTATACGCACAATTAATTTCAAAGAATGTAAAACATACTAGTATTTCATTTGTCTATTTCAAGCTCTTTTATGTATTTCATTTGGCTTTGGAAACTGAAAAAAAAATATTACCCCGATATCTGTCATCATCACTCTTACTTGTACCATGTGAATATCTTTTGACCATTTTGATAAATCAAGAAAAATGATGTAAAATCTATGTGCTAAATACTCATGTTATCCAGTAAAGTTATGCAGATAATGCGTTAGTTTGTCTGAGCTCCCAGCACGTGCAGGGCAGCGGCTATTGCGGCAGCAGGGGGGGGGGGGGGGGGAGTAGGCGATAGGCGAAAAGACCTTCTTCATATTACCGTTAGACTTGCATTTTAGACACTCCAACACCCGACATCACTACTTTTGACGTTATTTCTAATTGTGACGTCATAATTCAGTTACGACGTCACAGTTAAAAGTTACGTCAAATGTTGCCATGTCGGGTCTTAGGATGTGTAAAATACAAGTCAACTGCGGTAAGGTAATATGAAAATCGTCTATTATGACATACTAAGTTGTAATTATGACATACTAAGTCGAAATCACGAGATAGTTAAGTCATAATTACGTGATAACTATGTCATAATTACGAGTTACCTAAGTCGTAATTACGAGACAGCTAAGTCGTAATTATGACATATTAAGGGGGTCCAGAACAGTATCCGAAAAAAAACCCATCGGAAAGCGCTGGATCAATTATGACGTCACAACAAAAACGGCGACATTGGCGCGTTTTTCGCGAGAACGTCAGGATTAGGTAATGTAGAAATAAGGGGGACGGGGTAACAAAATCACTATAACTTAAAAACTGACGGTCAAATTTCAATAGGAATTTATCGGTGGTTCACTTGATATATGAAGAAGATATTATCAAGTTTTTACGGAAAATAAATGATAGGGTTTAAGATAAACGGACTTTATTATCAAAAATTAGCAACTCAAAGACGTTCGGCAATTTCTTTTAAAAGTCTTAGTGATCATTTATAATTCTATACATAACCGATTGCCCACATCATATCTCAATGAAAAATACAGAAATTGTTAATATTCTGCCTCTACAGAAGATTTGTAACTGTTTTTCATTACCTAAAGTGTGTTAATTTTAACGTCACATTTACAGCCCATTTTTGGTTTTCAATGGGTATATATGTACGTTTGTAGCGTCAAAACTAACGGTAAAAAATTGATGAAACTTTGCATGTAGAAAAAGTATGTTTCAATTATTAACACTTATAATTTTTAGGAAAATTAAATGATAGGATCAAATTTAAGTCTGGCTGTTCTGGACCTCCTTAAGGAATGAGTGTCTTATTTTTGCGTTCTTGGCTTTTACACTCTGGTTCGACAGGCGCAAATCTCGTGATCCGCGAAGCGATTCTCGAAAGATTTGCGCCTGTCGAATCAGAGAGTCGAATTTGCCATGAACGCAAAAAATAAGACACTCATTCCTTATGTTTACATTCAGATGTAAAATATCTTTGAAAGTATCATCAATATTTCATATAAATTTAGTAAAAATTAAGATCTAATTGTTTCACGCGTGTCAATTCTCCCTACCATGAAGGCCAAGAAACACTCCATTGCAAAGAACAAATATATACGGTTTAATATCAAAAGTTACCGAATAATTTTCATTTTTAAATGTTTTCACGACGAGTCATAATTTTTTTCATACGAAATATAGTATAGTTTATTCATCAAATGCCTTACAGCATATAGATATACATGTAAATACAAATATGAATATACAATTACAAATGCTTATCAAGGTTAAGTACATACGGTCTTAAATAAAATTATAACTATCATAGATCACAATCTTTTTCTTATGTCAAAAGCATTTTTGATATATTTTCCTAAATAACATAATTCTTTAGTATTTGTAGATGTGAAAAGTTGGATAAGTTTAAAGACAGAGGGTCGTTGAAAATAGTATGGTTTTAAAAATTTTACTCTAAGACTGGTATAGGCGGGACATTTAAGAACAAAATGAAATTCATCTTCTACATCTGTTTTACACATTGGGCAAATTCTTCTATCTAAAGGAATATTCTTGTAACGACCTGTTTCAATTGATAAACAATGCGAAGAGAGCCTTAATCTAGTAATACATTTCTTATTTTGATTATAGATAGGTTTCTTTAAATATGTTTGTAAATCAATATGGTCAATAAGGTGCTTATACATAAAACATTTTGATGATGAACTTATCTCTGTAATTAACGACTGCTTATAAATATCAATAATACGTTGCTTAACAATAGGAAAAATAAGTTTTGCGTCTAAATGATTGTATTCTAAGAATAAGTCTCGTAGACCAATTTCAGACAAAATATTAAAAACATTAGTAATCCAATTTTTACAATTTGACTTCGTATGAAATTCATGACATAAATACTCAAAAGATGACTTCAAAATACAATTTTTAGTGTTCTTAAGTTTTAACCAATATTTAATGATTCTTAATTTTCTGTAGCATATTAGAGGAAGTCTTCCCAACTCACAATATACCATGGGATTCGGGGTAGACCTTTTCACGCCCAAGATAGATTTACAGAAATCTAAATGTACTTTCTCCAAATCTGGAGCAGAATGAAATCCCCATATTTCACTTCCGTAATTAGCTATACTTGCAACATAAGTATCAAATAATGTTAAAAGGGTCATGTGATTAAAATTCATCTGTGAACATTTTCTTTTCAAACCAAACATTGCTTTTCTACATTGTAATGATAATTGTTTCTGTGTTCTTGAAAATTTACCATTATAGTTTAGTACAATACCCAAATAGCAAAATTCATTAACAATATCCAATTTACGACTGTCATAAAACCATATCTCGTCTGCTTTTACATTACCTCCATTTCTAAAAATCACAATCTTTGTTTTATCAATATTTACAGCTAATGACCATTTTGCGGTATAGGCAGACAATGAATTCAACATTTCTTGTAAACCGGAAATACTTCTTGAAAAAATAACCATGTCATCTGCGTACATAAGGAGAAAAAGTGATAATTCTTGTAATTCTGTAGAATCACACCCATTCTTTAAAAAATCCATTTCACAGTCATTCAAATAGTAAGAAAACAAAATCGGAGAAATTATCTCCCCTTGCAAAAGACCAAGGTGGTTCATAAAAGGTTCAGAGATTTCGCCATTCAATAAAACACTTGTCTTAATTTTACTATACAATGATTTAATAATCCTAAGTATTTTGCCTCTGATACCAAGTTGTGAAATTTTACACCAAAGTTTATTTCTGTCAACCGAATCAAACGCTTGCTTAAAGTCAATAAAGCAACAATACAATCTTGATTTGTATTTTAAATGTTTTTCTATAATAGTATTCAAAGCAAAAATTGCGTCTACAGTGCTATGATTAGGCCTAAAACCGAATTGTGCGTCCGTGAGTACATCGTTATCTTCTGACCATGACAGAAGACGCATGTTCAATACTGAAGTGAATAATTTTGTCATACAACTTATGAGGCTTATACCTCTAAAATTCTGAGGTTCTGATAAACTACCTTTCTTATGTACAGGAACAATAAGTGCATTACATAAAATGTCCGGGAAACATCCCGTTTCTAACATAGCATTAAATATTGTATGCAAAAGAGGTACCAATATATCAGAAAATTCAATGAAGTATTCGTTCAGAACTCCATCTTTACTATGACTTTTATTTCTTTTCAGACCTTTAATGGCTTTAGCTATTTCTTCTGTCGTTATTTCTCTATTAAGCTCAGAAAAAATTACATCATTTTCCTCTGGAGTCTCAGTATTATTTTGGTTACCTGTATCAATATCACCACATAAAGACTTAAAATGCTTCGTAAAATCATCAATAGATATGTCTGACTTGAAACTTTTCTTTTTTGCAAAATTTGCATAAAATTCCCTAGGGTTATTTTTTCTCAGAGACTCAACCATATTACTTTGGTCAAACAAATATTTTCTCTTCAGCCTTCGTTCCATTTTCTTATACTCAATTTTACAATGATGTAATGTATCATGGTTTTCTGGCGATTTACATCTATTAAAATCAAAAAGAGCTTTACGATATTTACTACATAACCTTTTGCATGAAGGATTAAACCAAGGCTTATCACAAGAAATTTTACTAATCTTACTTCTTTGATGATCAGTATTCATGTCATAATTTGAAAGTTTTACAGATACCTTATGAAAATCTGACATAATATTGCTCAATTCTTCTATAAATGTTGAGACACATTTATCAACACCACTATCAGTAGATAAATCATTATCAGTAACACATTGTCTTAATACATGAATGTTCTGTTCTAATTAAGGATTCCGACTTCCGTCGGAATCCTTTCTGTTATTGTATTGTCTTTTCTTTATTCTTATTATTCTTATTATTATTATTATTCTTACCCACAAACCGTTCCGGTCACTTTACAAAAAAGTACAGCATCATATGAAAAAACGGAAAGTACCATGTGAAAGAGCATATGAAGATCTAAATTTAAATTTTTTTTCTTGTCGAAAAGTTCACATATGCCCCTGCTAGAGGTCATCAAAGGTAAAATCTTTAAAACCTTATAACTCCTAAACTAACCGTGCGATTTTAACGAAATTTGTTTTATATTGTTCTTTAGGAAATTTGCAAACTTTTATACGCTTACATGCTCGATAAAATATTTACGGTTTTCGCGCTATTTTGAGTTGAAAATGGAACTTTAAATTGGCACAGTGCCAATTTCTACAGTTTTTGAGATTTTGAGTTGAAACTTGGATGGTAGGTTACTTATAGGTAGTCATTGATGATGACCTAGTTTCAAGGTCAAATTATGATTCTCAAGGTCACAACAAACTTTTGCCTATAGAACAAAGACTATTTGACCTTGACAGTTCAAACTTCACAAATACAATCATTGATCCAAGCCCTTTCACCTTGACCTTGACCCAAGGTCAAATTCTCATTCTCAAGGTCACAACAAAATTTTTCCTATAGAACAAAGACCATTTGACAGTGAGAGTTAAAACTTGACGCAAATATTCCTTGCATCAAGTCCTTTCACCTTGACCTTGACCCAAGGTCATTTGTTCGATTTCAAGGTCACAACAGACTTTTGTTGATAAAATATTGAGCTTTGAATAGATAAAAAGAAATCTTGATGAGAATGAACTAAAATGCTTATCTTTCATCCATGACCTTGGTCCAAGGTCAAATAAACTTTTTCAAGGTCATAACAAACATTTACTCTTGTAGGATTGATAGGATTTTGTTCTTAAATATTTATTCTTCACAGAAGTAGTACTTCTTATTTGAACTTTACATAGTAAGATAGATAACTCTTTTATTCTTGTTCTCTGTTTCCTTTTTTATCTTAGTAGCATTACTTGTCTGTACTTTCATGCTGTTGTCATTCTCTATTTATAGAAATTTTCTCATTGCTATTTCATTGTGCAATTCTTTTTGGGATAGTAATTTAAAAGGATTCAAAATGGATAGAATAGATATAGGAGTTTAAAGCCTTCCTAAACTTGAAAGGTATTTATAGTCTTTTTCTTCTTTTTTGTCTATAGATAGATAAGAGTCCCAAGTTAGACTTAAGCTCTTTTGACTCATTTGCTGAAGTGAATAAGGTACTAAAGCAACTATTCTTTTTTCATCGTCTTTATTCGGATTTTAACACTTCAGTTCCGAGGAAGGTCTAATAAAGGAGGAATCCGTCTGTTGCTTGCAACAGTAGCCATCTAGTTCAATTTTACTTTCGTTCTTGAACGTATCATTCCATCTAAATTTGGAGTGATCAATAACATTACTATTCATAGTGACTCTATTTTGTACATGAAATGATGATTTAAACTCAATATGTAATGGAGCGTGATCTGAATAAGAATTAAAATTACAAACAATAAACTTTTTGACATATTCAAACATATCATATGTTGTCAAGACATAATCAATAACGCTAGTGCCAGTAGGACCACAATATGTAAAGTCATTTGAATACGAAATTCTGCCGTTCATAATTCTCAAGCCACTCTCAATACATAACTGTATTATTTTCAGACCATAGCTATTAACGGCTTGATCTGGACAGGTGCGACTAGGTAATTGATCGTCACGCTTGTAATCAAACAAGGAATTCAAATTATCATGTATGGTATCATGTAATACATCGCCATCTATGAAATCATTCAGATTTGCACATCTACCGTTAAGGTCACCAATAATCATGACTTTTCCATAATTAGAGTATGTAGCTACCTGGCTTTCTATCTCATAAAATATGTCACAATTATAATGTTTAAAAAATGAAGATTTATCAGGTGGTATATACGCACAGCATATGTATAAATGGTCGTTAAGACCTGATATCAATGAGCTGACCTTTAACCATACCAGAGTGTCAAAACTAACATCCACAATAGAAACATACTTATCTAATGAGCTTTTGATCCCTATCATAATACCCCCACCCTGCTTACATTTCGTAAGTTTTCTTGGAATATATTTACAATTAAAACCAGGAATATTAAAATCAAAATCATTCTCAATCCAACATTCAGTTAGACAAATTAAATCGTAGGTAGTGAGAAAATTAAGAAATGCAGTGTCACTCAATTTTTTCTCTAAACCTCCGTTGATGTTCCAACATATGATGGAAATGTTCGATTCACTTTCAGTGTCTGTGGGGTTGTCTGTATGTCCCGAGTCGTCCCTCTGTCTGTCCTAACGAGATGTAAAACGGGGTCTTTTACGGTCCTGCTGTGACGGTGTACGACGCGTACCTCCTGCTACGTCAGCATACGTGATGTCTGTTTGAGGAACATATTCACTTCCATTAATGAACAATCTGTCCTTCAGTAAATTCACCTTATTGTTCTTCTTTCTCTCCTCCTTCATCACGGGGTACAGAGCCTTACGGCGCTGTTCGATTTCGGGCGGAAACTGCTCCTGTACCCAGAAATTCGATCCCTTAAGCGTTTTCGGGGCCTGTCTGCGCACTAATTCTCGATCCTTGTAAGTGGAGAATTTCGCCACAATAGGACGGGGTCGACGTGAATCTCTATTTGCGTTCTTACGACCAACTCTATGTACTCTCTCAAATTTTATATCTCTGTTTATCTTCATCTTTCTTTGCACAAATTCACTGATGACCTCCTCACAGTCCTCATCATCTTCCTCCTTAATACCAAAAAACAGTAAATTCTCCCTCATTGATCTGCACTTGAGATCTAATATGTCCTCCCGTAGCTCCTCTCTACAGATATCTACTTCACTCCTCAAATCAGCAACATCAGATTCTGCCTGAGTGACAGAGTTTTTCACGACCTGGCTCTGCGACTTTACTTCTGTAATGTCTTTTTTCAATCCATCGAACAAATTACTGTATCCGTCGATATAAGTGTCATTTTCCTTTTGCGCCTTTTGCAACTTCTCAATTTCCCGTTTACTTATACTGATTTCAGTCTCTGACTTTTTTACTCTCAGTTCTAAGTTATCCATTCTTGAAACTAATCCTTCTATCTTTACTAAACGCTGCTCTACATCTGAGATTTTATTTAGTTTTCTATCAAGGTTTTCTAACATGTTATAAATTCCATTAAGGTCTTTGGTAGTTATCGGTTTTTCTTCACAACTCGAAGCACTGTTCACCTCGTTAACAAGATTTAAGCTGTCCACTACGATTTCCCCAGTATCGTCCAGGCTTGACATTGTGAATAGGGTAGTGAGATCAGATCACAAAGATCAACAAAACAATAAACAATCCATAAAAGTCATATTTCTTCAAATTCCTCATTAAAATTTCCACAAATACATAAAGTGAACATAACGAAATGCTTTCCCCAACTTTTTACAGTAATTCTAACTATATAACATCCAAATTTTCCGAAATTTGACGGAGCTCTTAAAAACACAACCGCTCTGGATACTTAACCTTGACCCCTCTGTTTTAAGCAAATAAGGCCTTATTTATGATAAGAAAAGCCAGTGCTGCATAAATTCATTTCAGTAGCGCCATCTACATTGAAGTACAAATGAACTCTGTGAACTGTTATAACGGTTTCACACACAGGCGATTGTTTCATGCGAGCTCACACCCTCCTACATATGTGTGGGTGTATGTAGGAGGGTAGCTCGCATGAAACAATCGCCTGTGGTTTCACAGTGTAAATACTCGTTTGAAATATCTGCTAAAAAGTTTTCATTATTACTTTTAACTTTTAATAAACAATTCAAAGGCGTAGGAGAAGGGGGCAGCCGGGGCACATGCCTCCCCCCACTTTGAAAAATGGGGGGACAACCATGTTTGTGGGCCCCCCCTTTTCAATCACAATATTTTATGATGCATTAACATTGTTTAAAATAGCAACATTTTGTACCATAAATATACAATTTTTCGGTCAATTTTCAAAATTTTTCTTCGCTACCGCTCGCCAACTCTTTATAAACTTTCTGAATAATTTAGCTTTTCTGATCCATCCTATATCCATATTACTTTATCAATGTACATGCAGACATTCAACTCAAACTTTAAAGAATATTATTATACATGTACTTATTAATGATAGAGGATATAGATAGTATTTTCTGATAAGTCTATATTATGCCAAAGAAAAACAAATTCCTGGCTTTCTACCGCTCTCCAGACATTCATATACTTATAAAAACAGACCCAAAATTTAGAACTTCACCAGATATATCTAAATTTGTGCATACAGAGTATGAAACCCCCATTCCTTATCCCCCCAAGCCCTCTTCTTTTTTTTCCGCTTGTAAGAAATTTTGGGGTGTTGTGCCCCCTCCACTTTTTCAGGCAGAGCTACGCCGTTGCAATTTGAAAAAAAAGCCTTATTTATAATATAGTAGTCAGTGCTCCATAAATTGTGCTGCATAAATTCATTTCAGCCACTTACTTTATATGTATCCGTACAGTTATATCCTATTTTACATCATCACTTACTTTATATGTCTCCCTACAGTTATATCCTATTCTACATCACCGCTTACTTTATATGTCTCCGTACAGTTATATCCTATTCTACATCATCACTTACTTTATATGTTTCCGTACAGTTATATCCTAATCCATCACCGCTTACTTTATATGTCTCTGTACAGTTATATCCTATTCTACATCATCACTTACTTTATATGTCTCCCTACAGTTATATCCTATTCTACATCACCGCTTACTTTATATGTCTCTGTACAGTTAGATCCTATTCTACATCATCACTTACTTTATATGTCTCCCTACAGTTATATCCTATTCTACATCATCACTTACTTTATATGTTTCCGTACAGTTTTATCTTATTCTACATCATCACTTACTTTATATGTCTCTGTACAGTTATATTCTATTAGAACTACATCATCACTTACTTTATATGTCTCTGTACAGTTATATTCTATTCTACATCATCACTTACTTTATATGTCTCCGTACAGTTATATCCTTTTCTACACCATCACTTACTTTATATGTTTCCGTACAGTTTTATCTTATTCTACATCATCACTTACTTTATATGTCTCTGTACAGTTATATTCTATTCTACATCACCGCTTACTTTATATGTCTCTGTACAGTTATATTCTATTCTACATCATCACTTACTTTATATGTCTCTGTACAGTTATATTCTATTCTACATCATCACTTACTTTATATGTTTCCGTACAGTTAGACCTGATGGAGTATATTTTTGGTCCATTCTGCCATGTTTCAACCAGGAGATTATGGTTAATACGCTCATTTACCCAAGCATCATACAAATCTGAAGTAAGATGATGTTTACCGGTACAGGCAATATGAATCACAATCACGTGTAATTAACAAACTTAACTAAACCAAGAAACTTAAAGAAAACCAGTACTTGATTTCTATTTTTTAAAAGGAAAGTTTGAAGATACATTTGTATTTGAAATTTTTCTGCTAAGATTAGACGGGTGTAGCTTTAAAATGCAAGATTGATAGTTTCATTTTAAACCTGCATGGAATCCTGCTGCTTTGGCAAAGTTGTGAAATATGGTATCCCCCTTGCTGTGTATGGTGGTCTCTAGTTTATACGGGGCTGAGATCACATGAGGCTGTCTGTACTGGAACAATGAGGCTAGAGTAGGATTACTGCCAGCAAAACTGTTTGGTAGGTGTTTGTCGTAGAACTTAGGGTATGTGTAGGTCATAATCTCCGCTGAAAAATTTCATTTAAATGTTTTTTATGAGATTTAGTAGTGAATCTGTCATAATTATGATGGATTTGAACTTGAGGTAACATTACGTACAGGTCCATCGGACCAGGATATGTTGCTGGGCACTCTTGACCTTCAGACGTGAAACATGGATACCAATTTCTACTCACCTACGTCTTCGAGCTCCGTGTTGTTCAGACTGACACACAACATGAGTAATGAGTTATACTCACCCACGTCTTCGAGCTCCGTGTTGTATAGACTGACACACAACATGAGTAATGAGTTATACTCACCCATGTCTTCGAGCTCTGTGTTGTTCAGACTTACACACAGCGTTGTCTGTCCACATGTTAACCCACTTATGGGGTACTGTACACAGTACTAACACACAACATGAGTAATGAGTTATACTCACCCACGTCTTCGAGCTCCGTGTTGTTTAGACTGACACACAACATGAGTAATGAGTTATACTCACCCACGTCTTCGAGCTCCGTGTTGTTCAGACTGACACACAGCATTATCTGTCCACATGTTAACCCACTTATAGGGTACTGTACACAGTACTAACACACAACATGAGTAATGAGTTATACTCCCCCACGTCTTCGAGCTCCGTGTTGTTTAGACTGACACACAACATGAGTAATGAGTTATACTCACCCACGTCTTCGAGCTCCGTGTTGTTCAGACTGACACACAGCATTATCTGTCCACATGTTAACCCACTTATAGGGTACTGTACACAGTACTAACACACAACATGAGTAATGAGTTATACTCCCCCACGTCTTCGAGCTCCGTGTTGTTCAGACTGACACACAGCATTGTCTGTCCATATGTTTACCCACTTTTAGGGTACTGTAGTACTGACACACAACATGAGTAATGAGTAATGAGTTATTATCACCCACGTCTTCTAGCACCGTGTTGTTCAGACTGACACACAGCATTGTCTGTCCACATGTAACCCACTTATAGGGTACTGTACACAGTGATAACACACAACATGAGTAATGAGTTATACTCACCAACGTCTTCGAGTTCTGTTTTGTTTAGACCGACACACAACATGAGTAATGAGTTATACTCACCCACGTCTTCGAGCTCCGTGTTGTTCAGACTGACACACAACATGAGTAATGAGTTATACTCACCCACGTCTTCGAGCTCCGTGTTGTTTAGACCGACACACAACATGAGTAATGAGTTATACTCACCCACGTCTTCGAGCTCCGTGTTGTTCAGACTTACACACAGCATTGTCTGTCCACATGTTAACCCACTTATAGGGTACTGTACACAGTACTAACACACAACATGAGTAATGAGTTATACTCACCCACGTCTTCGAGCTCCGTGTTGTTCAGACTGACACACAGCATTGTCTGTCCATATCTGAACCCACTTTTAGGGTACTGGTAGCCGCCAGTACGAATATTAGGAAACTTTGGTACGCTGACAATTAACCAGAACCCACTCGACGTGTCAAAAGCAAAGGCCCCTGGTGAAAAGAATGTAAGCGTATTGTTTTAACTCTTAATAAGTACGATTTAGAATTAAAAAAAATTTCAAACCCGTTTTAGATAGTGTTTTATAGATGTAGATTGTTGAAGTACCTTTTGTGTGTCCATGAGTGATGGACACCGTTCCTACAGGAGTTTCGTCATTGTACATTGCGTAGGTGATATTGTCTAGCTAAGGAAACGAGTTTATCAAAATGTTAGATTTTTAGTTGCATTAGTGTTATACTAATAATGTCGAAGGGTTCCAACTCTATACCTTCTTGAAGAAAATTCCAAACCAATTTCCATGCACCAGACACGTGTTTCGAATATTAAATTCTCATCAGTGATGCTTCCAGCGGAGCCACCAAAAATCATTTCAGTAGCGCCCTCTTTAATTGTTTGAATTTAGATTTGTACATTTACATTACGGAGTGTGCGCGGCTCCAAATTTCCTGTTGGGGGTCGATTCAGTAGCATAACCAAATAAAATCTATGTTTAAAATAGCATTGGAGGGATGGTGCTTAGATGTTAAACTCCTTTAATTTCGATATTTATCGGTGAAATGGCAAGTTTCCGAAATAGCAAAATATATATATATGATGTCAAATTGATAAAGGGACAAAAACAAAGTATATCGGTGCATGATGTAAATCATAAAAAAAGACGCAAGTCACTAGTACATGCTCAGAATCCAGTGAATATAGTGTATTAAGATCCAGAAACTTTAAAAGATTGAGATGAAAGACCTGAGTACATTTCGTATCATATTTACTCACGTCTTTTTCATCATAGATCTGTTGGAGTGTATGATAGACGGCATTTCCCTGCATTTCATTGATGCCCACGTTAGATAACGTCCATGTCGGATTGTCACTGTCCATGTAATAGTAAGCTGCCCCGTCACTGGCAAGCATGTTGACATTTCCTGGTAAAATTGGCATTTTGTATACAGCAAACCTAAAAATGACATTGCTTGGATGGTCACAAATAGATATGTCACTTGTCGTAAGTTAAAACCAAAATATATGACCCTGACATTATCGGTAATCTTGACTGGTATCACCATGCTTGACCATCCAATAAGGCACTGCGTCTCATCATCCTTGGGCCTCTTTCTGAGTTTGATGAAAGTATAATTTATGACCATATATGCGAATGTATGACTAACAGACAGACGGAAGCCGGACATTAAGTGATCCCTATGTATTAAGATTCAGAACCTTATCAACGAACTAGGTCAGAGAACAAACAATATCTCTTAGGGTACAATATGCACCAATCAGGCTACGTGCGTTTACTTTGACCTTGATCTCAGGTCAAGGTCACCGTTCGTTGCTAAACTGGCGTATACTGTTCCGTTTGCTGTACTGAGAAACGTTGTGCTGATTGCGTTGTTTTACGTATAGTTTGTCAGGAAGGATATAGAGTCTTGGCATAAACTGATACATGTATATTTCATCCTTTGATATAACTTCCATCTTTTCGAAATATATTACTTTAGAAAAAAAAGTTAGTAAACACCTTACCAGTCCACG
Organism: Pinctada fucata; assembly: GCA_028142955.1. Taxonomy (NCBI): domain Eukaryota; kingdom Metazoa; phylum Mollusca; class Bivalvia; order Pterioida; family Pteriidae; genus Pinctada; species Pinctada fucata. The sequence continues at coordinate 38,939,559 of AP027109.1, read as the reverse complement.
GCGGATCCATCTTGGGTACGACAATCATATGCAGAACCAGGGTTTATAACGCTGAAAGCCAGGGCTACAACACATACTGCACACCATGCACTTGTCATCGTGCTAGCCAGAGCTATATTGATTGTGGATAACAATTTCCTTATCTTCAGACGACAAACAAGTTCGTCGGACTTGGTTCCTATTACTCAAGTCTTTAGTACATTGGATCACGATTATAATTTGAAAATTTGCAAAGTTTCATGATTATTTTCCGTGATATGAATGTAATTGTCTGCTGTTAGCACTGTGATTATGACAATATATGCATCGACACCATTCTCATCACATGCAACTCGATCATCTTTTCAGTCTATTAACAATGTTAAACGTCTTTAAATTCAATAGCATCATTTAAAACCTGATAAATTTACAGCATGGACCAGACATGCACGTTTCGGGTACTAAACCCTCGTCAGTGATCCTCAGTCTAAACAATGTAATATGACCAAAAAGTATGAAAATTATTATGTCCAAAAATGTACCAAACGACGTAGCAGAATGGGTGGGATATGATGCTACAGGACCCACGTTTTAGAAATTTCAAGAAATTTTGTAACAGAAAATTTCAAATGCGTTGAAGAGACAGACGATCAACCAAGGTTGATCGAACTTGGCTACATGTGCCCTCGGGGACTAAATATGTAACTTCTATTATATCGAGTACGAATGATTATCATTTTCGTAATTGTTAGGCACGGGTTATTTGATATTCTGGTGGGGAGGGGGGGGGGGGGGGCGCTTGGGTTTTTTGTCGGAGCAAGATTATTTATTTCGCCCCAGACCGGAGCAAAATTATTTTTTTCTTGCAAAGTTGGAGCAAGAATTTTTTTTCAAACATTAGTGATGCAAAATATACTAAGAAGGTTTGTGTTGTACAACAGAAATTCTTTATGTTTACTAAAAACTCTAAAATATTACTTTATTTTTATGCAAAAATTTAATTCGCTTATAAACAGAGAGATAAAAGAATTTTACAATATAATCATAAGTAAACAAAATTTATATAAGGTACAAGTTAGAGGGCTGAGGGGAGGGTCTTCTAGAGAAATTTTCAAATTAAGAATTGTAAATTGGTGAAAAACTTAAGATCTTCTTCAAAGCTTGTATACAAAATTAGACTCAGTGATGATATGCATCTATAAATACATTATTTTGATGATATTTATTACTAAGCCTTTAAAGTAGCCTTTTTTATCATACTTTCATTCCTATATATTTTCAAATATGAAGTATGCCATTAAAGGAATCATGGTAAGATAAAAAAAAAACAATGGCGATCGAAGCGAGCCAACATTTTTTTGGAATATTAATTGAAAACTGCGGTGAGCGGAGCGAGCCGGAAAATTTTCAGGAATTTTAAGCAAAATTTTCTGGTAATTCTTCAAATTCAGATTACATGTAAGAGCATGACTGATCATAAGCAAAATTATTTTTTTCATCAAAATTCAGAGCAAAATTATTTTTTTTTCGAAAAAAAACCAAGCCCCCCCCCCCCCCCGAATATCAAATGGACCGTGCCTTAGCATTGGCGCCACACTAAATTGTTTTCTCAACTTTGAATTATTTTGGCTTAAAAGTACCCCTGACGAAGTTTCATGATCAGAAACATGTCTGTTGTACATTCTGTATATAGATATTTTTGTTCAGAATAGTGCTCTCTAACAGCAGTATTGGGCTGTTGTACATTCTGTATATAGATATTTTTGTTCAGAATGCTGCTGTCTAACAGCAGTATTGGGCTGTTGTACATTCTGTATATAGATATTTTTGTTCAGAATGCTGCTGTCTAACAGCGGTATTTGGCAGTTGTACATTCTGTATATAGATATTTTTGTTCAGAATGCTGCTGTCTAACAGCAGTATTGGGCTGTTGTACATTCTGTATATAGATATTTTTGTTCAGAATGCTGCTGTCTAACAGCAGTATTGGGCTGTTGTACATTCTGTATATAGATATTTTTGTTCAGAATGCTGCTGTCTAACAGCGGTATTTGGCAGTTGTACATTCTGTATATAGATATTTTTGTTCAGAATGCTGCTGTCTAACAGCAGTATTGGGCTGTTGTACATTCTGTATATAGATATTTTTGTTCAGAATGCTGCTGTCTAACAGCAGTATTGGGCTGTTGTACATTCTGTATATAGATATTTTTGTTCAGAATGCTGCTGTCTAACAGCGGTATTTGGCAGTTGTACATTCTGTATATAGATATTTTTGTTCAGAATGCTGCTGTCTAACAGCAGTATTGGGCTGTTGTACATTCTGTATATAGATATTTTTGTTCAGAATGCTGCTGTCTAACAGCAGTATTGGGCTGTTGTACATTCTGTATATAGATATTTTTGTTCAGAATGCTGCTGTCTAACAGCGGTATTTGGCAGTTGTACATTCTGTATATAGATATTTTTGTTCAGAATGCTGCTGTCTAACAGCAGTATTGGGCTGTTGTACATTCTGTATATAGATATTTTTGTTCAGAATGCTGCTGTCTAACAGCGGTATTTGGCAGTTGTACATTCTGTATATAGATATTTTTGTTCAGAATGCTGCTGTCTAACAGCAGTATTGGGCTGTTGTACATTCTGTATATAGATATTTTTGTTCAGAATGCTGCTGTCTAACAGCAGTATTGGGCTGTTGTACATTCTGTATATAGATATTTTTGTTCAGAATGCTGCTGTCTAACAGCGGTATTTGGCAGTTGTACATTCTGTATATAGATATTTTTGTTCAGAATGCTGCTGTCTAACAGCAGTATTGGGCTGTTGTACATTCTGTATATAGATATTTTTGTTCAGAATGCTGCTGTCTAACAGCAGTATTGGGCTGTTGTACATTCTGTATATAGATATTTTTGTTCAGAATGCTGCTGTCTAACAGCGGTATTTGGCAGTTGTACATTCTGTATATAGATATTTTTGTTCAGAATGCTGCTGTCTAACAGCAGTATTGGGCTGTTGTACATTCTGTATATAGATATTTTTGTTCAGAATGCTGCTGTCTAACAGCAGTATTGGGCTGTTGTACATTCTGTATATAGATATTTTTGTTCAGAATGCTGCTGTCTAACAGCGGTATTTGGCAGTTGTACATTCTGTATATAGATATTTTTGTTCAGAATGCTGCTGTCTAACAGCAGTATTGGGCTGTTGTACATTCTGTATATAGATATTTTTGTTCAGAATGCTGCTGTCTAACAGCAGTATTGGGCTGTTGTACATTCTGTATATAGATATTTTTGTTCAGAATGCTGCTGTCTAACAGCGGTATTTGGCAGTTGTACATTCTGTATATAGATATTTTTGTTCAGAATGCTGCTGTCTAACAGCAGTATTGGGCTGTTGTACATTCTGTATATAGATATTTTTGTTCAGAATGCTGCTGTCTAACAGCAGTATTGGGCTGTTGTACATTCTGTATATAGATATTTTTGTTCAGAATGCTGCTGTCTAACAGCGGTATTTGGCAGTTGTACATTCTGTATATAGATATTTTTGTTCAGAATGCTGCTGTCTAACAGCAGTATTGGGCTGTTGTACATTCTGTATATAGATATTTTTGTTCAGAATGCTGCTGTCTAACAGCAGTATTGGGCTGTTGTACATTCTGTATATAGATATTTTTGTTCAGAATGCTGCTGTCTAACAGCGGTATTTGGCAGTTGTACATTCTGTATATAGATATTTTTGTTCAGAATGCTGCTGTCTAACAGCAGTATTGGGCTGTTGTACATTCTGTATATAGATATTTTTGTTCAGAATGCTGCTGTCTAACAGCGGTATTTGGCAGTTGTACATTCTGTATATAGATATTTTTGTTCAGAATGCTGCTGTCTAACAGCAGTATTGGGCTGTTGTACATTCTGTATATAGATATTTTTGTTCAGAATGCTGCTGTCTAACAGCGGTATTTGGCAGTTGTACATTCTGTATATAGATATTTTTGTTCAGAATTCTGCTGTCTAACAGCGGTATTTGGCAGTTGTACATTCTGTATATAGATATTTTTGTTCAGAATAGTGCTCTCTAACAGCAGTATTGGGCTGTTGTACATTCTGTATATAGATATTTTTGTTCAGAATGCTGCTGTCTAACAGCAGTATTGGGCTGTTGTACATTCTGTATATAGATATTTTTGTTCAGAATGCTGCTCTCTAACAGCAGTATTGGGCTGTTGTACATTCTGTATATAGATATTTTTGTTCAGAATAGTGCTCTCTAACAGCAGTATTGGGCTGTTGTACATTCTGTATATAGATATTTTTGTTCAGAATGCTGCTCTCTAACAGCAGAATTGGGCTGTTGTACATTCTGTATATAGATATGTTTGTTCAGAATGTTGCTCTCTAACAGCAGTATTGGGCTGTTGTACATTCTGTATATAGATATTTTTGTTCAGAATGCTGCTCTCTAACAGCAGAATTGGGCTGTTGTACATTCTGTCTATAGATATTTTTGTTCAGAATGCTGCTCTCTAACAGCAGTATTGGGCTGTTGTACATTCTGTATATAGATATTTTTGTTCAGAATAGTGCTCTCTAACAGCAGTATTGGGCTGTTGTACATTCTGTATATAGATATTTTTGTTCAGAATAGTGCTCTCTAACAGCAGTATTGGGCTGTTGTACATTCTGTATATAGATATTTTTGTTCAGAATGCTGCAGAATCCATCAGAGGGTTACTTTTATCTAGAATAAACCGATTAAAATCAACTGTGAACACCAGATTCGAGTCTATATTTAAAGACCCTGATGTTATCACAGAGCTCACCTACCTCCAAGAACATTATGTCATCACACCAGCGGACAAAGCCTCAAATAATTACACATTTACATGCAAAAAGTACTATTTCGACAGTCTAGTTAAAGAGTTGGGTTTAAATTCGACACCTGGAAATCCCACTTACACCCCTACAAACCTTTCTGCCTCTGAAATAATAGATAACCACAAATCAGCACTTGCTTCCTTTGGCTTCCAAACTAACAATTTAGATTTAGATTTACCATACTTATACTGCATACCTAAAATGCATAAGAATCCGTACAAACAACGTTTCATCGCTGGTTCCTCAAAATGTTCTACCAAATCTGTATCGATCTTACTCACCAAAGTTTTATCTGAAATCAAATCTGGGCTTCAAAAATATTGTTCGACAGTATATTCTCGCAGTGGTATCAACCAGATGTGGATTTTAAAGAATTCGAAGGAACTTTTAGAACATCTGAAATCCACTCATTTTAGTAAAGTTCATTCGATCAAAGCCTTTGATTTTTCGACACTTTACACTACAATTCCACATTCTAAATTGAAAGAAAGACTCGCAAAAATTATAAGTAATGCGTTTACTAGTAAGAACGGTAATCGCAAATACAAATTTATTGTTGTGAACTATGACAAAACCTACTTTGTAAAAGAAAAGTCCGATTCTGAAAATAAGTACACTGAAACAGATATTATTCAGATGTTAAACTTTTTGATCGACAACATTTTTGTGGTGTTTGGAGGAAAGGTCTTCCAGCAAATTGTCGGAATTCCAATGGGGACCAATTGTGCCCCACTCCTTGCCGACATTTTTCTTTACTCGTACGAAGCTGAATTCATTCAATCTCTGGTCTCTGAAGGGAAAAGATACTTAGCTTCTGACTTCAACTTCACTTACAGATACATAGACGATGTGTTGTCCATCAATAATCCAAAATTCGCGGATTTCCTGAGCAGTATCTATCCTTCAGAGCTTGAAGTCAAAGAAACTACAGAGACAAATAATTCAGCATCCTATTTGGACATAATGTTGTCCTACGACACTGATGGTCACATGAACACCTCACTCTATGACAAACGTGACGACTTCAATTTCAGCATTACAAACTTTCCTTTTCTGAGTAGCAACATTCCTTCATCGCCTGCGTGTTTATATCTCAGTTGATACGCTATGCCAGAGCAAGTACCAAATATACGGATTTTGTTCTGAGAGCTAGGCGTCTTTCAGATAAGCTTCTCAGTCAGGGATATGCTTGTGACCGACTAACATCGTCACGGATGGAAGTTCTACGGTCGATATGGGGAACTCGTCATACACTATGATGTCCAACTCTCCAGAATGATGGGTGATATTCTGTCGTAGACCATTTGAACCATCCAACCCAAGATTGTACTCTATGTCTTCCGAAATGGAAGTTACCGAATGTGAGAGTTCTACCGAATTGAAGCGGCGGGTGTTGCATGCAAGCAGGAGATGCTTACTCTTCCTGGGCACCTGGTCTCACTCTCATATCGGGAGTTCGCTTCTTTTCATATGGTGGAGGTTTTTGTTTGTTTGCTTTTGTTCCTGTTTTATCCTGATTTCGTATGCCTCGGTTTCTGATTTTCTGAATTATCGATTTTGTGCTGTAAACAGGGATATGGTCATTATCCATATTTGTCACTCTAACAGCAGTATTGGGCTGTTGTACATTCTGTATATAGATATTATTGTTCTGAATGCTGCTCTCTAACAGCAGTATTGGGTTGTTGTACATTCTTGTATAGATATTTTTGTTAAGAATGCTGCTCTCTAACAGCAGTATTGGGCTGTTGTACATTCTGTATATAGATATGTTTGTTCAGAATGCTGCTCTCTAACAGCAGTATTGGGCTGTTGTACATTCTGTATATAGATATTTTTGTTCAGAATGCTGCTGTCTAACAGCAGTATTGGGCTGTTGTATATTCTGTATATAGATATTTTTGTTCAGAATGCTGCTCTCTAACAGCAGTATTGGGCTGTTGTATATTCTGTATATAGATATTTTTGTTCAGAATGCTGCTGTCTAACAGCAGTATTGGGCTGTTGTACATTCTGTATATAGATATTTTTGTTCAGAATGCTGCTGTCTAACAGCAGTATTGGGCTGTTGTACATTCTGTATATAGATATGTTTGTTCAGAATGCTGCTCTCTAACAGCAGTATTGGGCTGTTGTACATTCTGTATATAGATATTTTTGTTCAGAATGCTGCTGTCTAACAGCAGTATTGGGCTGTTGTATATTCTGTATATAGATATTTTTGTTCAGAATGCTGCTCTCTAACAGCAGTATTGGGCTGTTGTACATTCTGTATATAGATATTTTTGTTCAGAATGCTGCTGTCTAACAGCAGTATTGGGCTGTTGTATATTCTGTATATAGATATTTTTGTTCAGAATGCTGCTCTCTAACAGCAGTATTGGGCTGTTGTACATTCTGTATATAGATAATTATGTTCAGAATGCTGCTCTCTAACAGCAGTTTTGGGCTGTTGTACATTCTGTATATAGATATGTTTGTTCAGAATGCTGCTCTCTAACAGCAGTATTGGGCTGTTGTACATTCTGTATATAGATATTTTTGTTCAGAATGCTGCTGTCTAACAGCAGTATTGGGCTGTTGTACATTCTGTATATAGATATTTTTGTTCAGAATGCTGCTGTCTAACAGCAGTATTGGGCTGTTGTACATTCTGTATATAGATATTTTTGTGCAGAATGCTGCTCTCTAACAGCGGTATTGGGCTGTTGTATATTCTGTATGTAGATATTTTTGTTCAGAATGCTGCTCTCTAACAGCAGTATTGGGCTGTTGTACATTCTGTATATAGATATTTTTGTTCAGAATGCTGCTGTCTAATAGCGGTATTGGGCTGTTGTACATTCTGTATATTAGATATTTTTGTTCAGAATGCTGCTCTCTAACAGCAGTATTGGGCTGTTGTACATTCTGTATAAAGATATTTTTGTTCAGAATGCTACTCCTTAACAGCAGTATTGGGCTGTTGTACATTCTGTATATAGATATTTTTGTTCAGAATGCTGCCCTCTTACAGCAGTATTGGGCTGTTGTACATTCTGTATATAGATATTTTTGTTCAGAATGCTGCTCTCTAACAGCAGTATTGGGCTGTTGTACATTCTGTATATAGATATTTTTGTTCAGAATGCTGCTGTCTAACAGCGGTATTGGGCTGTTGTACATTCTGTATAAAGATATTTTTGTTCAGAATGCTACTCCTTAACAGCAGTATTGGGCTGTTGTACATTCTGTATATTAGATATTTTTGTTCAGAATGCTGCTGTCTAACAGCAGTATTGGGCTGTTGTACATTCTGTATATAGATATTTTAGTTCAGCAATCTGCTCTCTAACAGCACTATTGGGCTGTTGTACATTCTTTGTATAGATATTTTTGTTCAGAATGCTGCTCTCTAACAGCAGTATTGGGCTGTTGTACATTCTGTATATAGATATTTTGTTCAGAATGCTGCTGTCTAACAGCAGTATTGGGCTGTTGTACATTCTGTATATAGATATTTTGTTCAGAATGCTGCTGTCTAACAGCAGTATTGGGCTGTTGTTCATTCTGTATATAGATATTTTGTTCAGAATGCTGCTGTCTAACAGCAGTATTGGGCTGTTGTACATTCTGTGTATAGATATTTTGTTCAGAATGCTGCTGTCTAACAGCAGTATTGGGCTGTTGTACATTCTGTATATTAGATATTTTTGTTCAGGATGCTGCTTTCTAACAGCAGTATTGGGCTGTTGTACATTCTGTATATAGATATTTTTGTTCAGAATGCTGCTTTCTAACAGCAGTATTGGGCTGTTGTACATTCTGTATATTAGATATTTTTGTTCAGAATGCTGCTCTCTAACAGCGGTATTGGGCTGTTGTACATTCTGTATATAGATATTTTTGTTCAGAATGCTGCTGTCTAACAGCAGTATTGGGCTGTTGTACATTCTGTATATAGATATTTTTGTTCAGAATGCTGCTCTCTAACAGCAGTATTGGGCTGTTGTACATTCTGTATATAGATATTTTTGTTCAGAATGCTGCTTTCTAACAGCAGTATTGGGCTGTTGTACATTCTGTATATAGATATTTTGTTCAGAATGCTGCTGTCTAACAGCAGTATTGGGCTGTTGTACATTCTGTATATAGATATTTTTGTTCAGAATTCTGCTCTCTAACAGCGGTATTGGGCTGTTGTACATTCTGTATATAGATATTTTTGTTCAGAATGCTGCTGTCTAACAGCAGTATTGGGCTGTTGTACATTCTGTATATAGATATTTTTGTTCAGAATGCTGCTGTCTAACAGCAGTATTGGGCTGTTGTACATTCTGTATATAGATATTTTTGTTCAGAATGCTGCTCTCTAACAGCAGTATTGGGCTGTTGTACATTCTGTATATAGATATTTTTGTTCAGAATGCTGCTTTCTAACAGCAGTATTGGGCAGTTGTACATTCTGTATATAGATATTTTTGTTCAGAATAGTGCTTTCTAACTGCAGTATTGGGCAGTTGTACATTCTGTATATAGATATTTTTGTTCAGAATGCTGCTCTCTAACAGCAGTATTGGGCTGTTGTACATTCTGTATATAGATATTTTTGTTCACAATACTGCTCTCTAACTGCAGTATTGGGCAGTTGTACATTCTGTATATAGATATTTTTGTTCAGAATGCTGCTCTCTAACTGCAGTATTGGGCTGTTGTACATTCTGTATATAGATATTTTTGTTCAGAATGCTGCTCTCTAACAGCAGTATTGGGCTGTTGTACATTCTGTATATAGATATTTTTGTTCAGAATGCTGCTGTCTAACAGCAGTATTGGGCTGTTGTACATTCTGTCTATAGATATTTTTGTTCAGAATGCTGCTGTCTAACAGCAGTATTGGGCTGTTGTACATTCTGTATATAGATATTTTTGTTCAGAATGCTGCTGTCTAACAGCAGTATTGGGCTGTTGTACATTCTGTCTATAGATATTTTTGTTCAGAATGTTGCTGTCTAACAGCAGTATTGGGCTGTTGTACATTCTGTATATAGATATTTTTGTTCAGAATGCTGCTCTCTAACAGCAGAATTGGGCTGTTGTACATTCTGTATATAGATATTTTTGTTCAGAATGCTGCTGTCTAACAGCAGTATTGGGCTGTTGTACATTCTGTATATAGATATTTTTGTTCAGAATGCTGCTCTCTAACTGCAGTATTGGGCTGTTGTACATTCTGTATATTAGATATTTTTGTTCAGAATGCTGCTGTCTAACAGCAGTATTGGGCTGTTGTACATTCTGTATATAGATATTTTTGTTCAGAATGCTGCTCTCTAACAGCAGTATTGGGCTGTTGTACATTCTGTATATTAGATATTTTTGTTCAGAATGCTGCAGAATCCATCAGAGGGTTACTTTTATCTAGAATAAACCGATTAAAATCAACTGTGAACACCAGATTCGAGTCTATATTTAAAGACCCTGATGTTATCACAGAGCTCACCTACCTCCAAGAACATTATGTCATCACACCAGCGGACAAAGCCTCAAATAATTACACATTTCCTTGCAAAAAGTACTATTTCGACAGTCTAGTTAAAGAGTTTGGTTTAAATTTGACACCTGGAAATCCCACTTACACCCCTACAAACCTTTCTGCCTCTGAAATAATAGATAACCACAAATCAGCTCTTGCTTCCTTTGGCTTCCAAACTAACAATTTAGATTTAGATTTACCATACTTATACTGCATACCTAAAATGCATAAGAATCCGTACAAACAACGTTTCATCGCTGGTTCCTCAAAATGTTCTACCAAATCTGTATCGATCTTACTCACCAAAGTTTTATCTGAAATCAAATCTGGGCTTCATAAATATTGTTCGACAGTATATTCTAGCAGTGGTATCAACCAGATGTGGATTTTAAAGAATTCGAAGGAACTTTTTTTTTTTATTTTTATTGATACAAATACACTCTAAACAATACTGTTAAGAACATAGGATAATACATCAAAATATATCAAAATTCTCAACCCTTTGCAGTACCGTTTTCCATAATTCTTTATCAATTTTTGTTTTCTCTAACATCAATAATAAATTTATTTGTTCTATAACCAACAGCTGAAATTTATGAAAGGTCGCTATAATAGTATTACTTTTCTTTTGATATTTCATTTCGTTTCTTTCTTACCATATATTCCATTTAGCAAAAAGCAGAATAAAGTTAAAGACATCATAGTATTTTGAGCTTTGTTGAAAACCAAACATAACACAATGCATATTAGAAAAATCAAATCTTACATCTATCCTAAATTTTTGGGCAATATTTCTTAACAAGGAAAGGACATGATTCAAAAATTCTTTCGATTTTGTAAGCGTAAAAATCAAATGCATAATATCTTCATTTTCAGAACAAAAGTGACACTTTCCAGTTGACAAATTCATTTTAGATAATCTAACTTCTGTGTAAACAATACGATGTATAATTTTCCATTGTAATAATCTAATTTTCTGAGGAATGAAGGAACATTTATGCGTATAAGGGACCAAATATTTCTCCAATCAAGATCCTCCTCATTGGTTTTCTCTTCCCAATAAATTTGACATTTCGCAATTTTATTTTTTAAAAATATTTTCTTTATTATACTAACTTTAAATTTGTTAATTGTTTTCTTTTGTTTTAACGTATAAAATGAAAAATCTCTACATTCTATTCCCAAACTCGTTTCTTCCTTATAAAGCCTCATACATAACTCAAAATGTTTTAATGCTGATTTGATTGTATTCCATTCAGAAATCCAATTTCTTCGATTGATCAAGTTCGTGAAAATTTCTTCAACTGATAATAATCTAGACTTATCTACCACATATAAATCTTTTATTCTTTTCAAGTTACTTTTACTAAAATTTGATAGGAAAACTGGCTTCCCGTTAAATGACACATTTTTATTTCCCATTATAAGTTGATTATACATATCTTCTTTAGAGGTTGGTGGAATTTCTGCAATAAACTTAGTCCATGTTTTAACCGCATTTAAATAAAAGTCTGACATATGTGAAAATTTTAAACCTGTGGTATCTGTACATTTACAAAGAAAAAAGGGTTCGTCGAATTCCTGGTCAAATTTTTGGAGCCATTTTCTCCCTATTATGTTCCATGCCTTTTTTTCAGAGTGCATTATTTTATGAATAAAGTTTATTTGTTTCGTTCTCAAGGTCATCTCCACGTCTATCATATTCATCCCCCCTTTTTCTCTATCAAGCATAATTACATTTTTTTCGATTTGATTGGTTTTACCATCCCAGAAGAAATTCCAAATAAGTGTATTGATTTCTTTCAAATAAATACCTGGGATCCCTTTACACTCTATTTCAAAGCTAATAACTGACAGAATAAGAGATTTTATTATTAAAACTTTCCCTTCTAGAGACAGGTTTCGCGATTTCCAAACATGGATGCAATTCTTGATTCTAGTAATTTTTTCCATCCATATTTCTTTAGTATTTATTCTATAGCCATGTTCTATTCCTAGTGTTTTTACTGATGTATTTGTCCATTTAATTTCTTTAAACTGAGGTTGCTTTCCTTTCCATTTACCAATATATAAACCTGTGGTTTTGTTCATATTAACTTTAGAGCCGGACGCTTTTTCAAATATAGAAAGAATTTTAAAAGCTTCTTTTATTGAATTTTCTGTTCTTAATAACAACTGTGAGTCATCTGCAAAAATATTCGATTTTGTCTCATTAAATTCATCGTCAGGCAAAGATATGCCTTTGACATCTTTTGAAGCCCTTAATGTACACGCCAAAGGTTCCATTTGAATTATATAAATGATAGGAGATGCTGGACAGCCTTGTCTTGCTGAACGGCTAATCTCGAAGTATTTTGACATATATCCGTTTGTGACGATACTGGTTTTTGCATTTAGAGTTAACATCCTTACCCATTTTCTAAATTTAGTTCCAAAATTAAAAGTTCTTAGACATTCGTCTGTCCATCCCCACTCTACTCTATCGAAAGCTTTTTCTTGATCCAAAAATATAATCGCCCCCTCGTTTTGTTCTTTGTCAGTGTAATCAATAATATCACATAAAAGTCTATTTGAGTCATGAATGTTTCTTCCTGGCACAAAGCCTTTTTGATCTGGATGTATAATTTTATTCAATACTTTTTTAAGTCTGTTTGCTATTATTTTTGAGATTATCTTATAGTCGGTATTTAATAGTGTTATAGGATGCCAATTACGGATATCTGCCTTATCTCCCTTTTTAAATAATAAGGATATTATCCCTCGATTTTGAGTTTCACTTAATTCCTCGTATTTAAATATTTCTTTAATAAGCGAGCAAAATTCTGTTTTAATCAAATACCAATAATTTTTGTAGAATTCTGTAATTATTCCGTCCTCACCTGGGGAAGTATTTAATTTAGCCGATATAATAGCTTTTTCTATTTCATCTTCTTCAATTTCTCTCTCTAAATTTTCTTTTTCAGCATCATTTAATTTTATTTCTATATTGCGGAGAAGCTTTTCAGCGCTTTCTTTCTCCCAACCTTCACTTTTAAATAATTTAGAGTAAAATTTTACTTGTTCGTGTAGTATGTTATCTATATCGTTTTTTAATTGTCCATTCTCTTTTTTAATTTCAGTCCACAATTTACTTTTTGCTCTTTTCCTCTCTAAATTAAAAAAAGAATTTTGTTGATCGTTCACCCTCTTCGTAATGTTTAATTCGTGATCGCACTCTAGCTGCTTCACTTTGTTTTTCATAAAATGTTTTAATTTTCCTTTCAAGTATTTCCATCATTTCATTATTATTTTCAGAAACATGACTGTCGTTTTTAAGCGATTCCACCTTTTTCTCCAGCATTTTTATTTCTTTTTGCGATATATTCATAGATTTACTCACTTGAATGGTTATAGACTTGATTTTTTCTTTTGTACATTCCCACCATTCCCTATAATCTTTAAATTCGTTTATTTTATTTTTCCAGTAATTCCAAAACGTTTCAAATGTTTCTTTAAACCTTTCAGAATGTATTACAGACGCGTTCATTTTCCAAAATCCTGGGCCTAATCTAATTTTTTCATTATGTACTTTCTACGACACTATATCATGGTCGCTAAAGGGACAATGTGAAATAAATGTATTAGTTATTGAATCAATTAATTCCTTTTTTATCAGGAAAAAGTCAATCCGAGACTTAGATTCTTTTCTGTGAAATGTATACCTAATAACTTTGTCATTTCTTACTCTCCATATATCTTCCATATCATTTGTTTCAATCAAACTTTGAAGTTCTTTATAACCTGAATCCGATTGCGTTTTATGAGGCTTTCGATCAATAAGATTATTTAACGTGCAATTGAAGTCTCCGCATATAATAAGATTGTCGTCAAACTTTTCGATGTAATTCTTTAATTTCATGAAAAAGGTTATTTTCTCTTGACCAATATTTGGGGCATAAACATTCACAATTCTGAATTCTCCATTTTTTTCTCCTGTAAAACTAATTATTCTCTCGTCAACTTTACACACATCTTTTATAATAATATCTTTACTGTGTAGTATTGCCGTGCCACCTGTATTGCTTAGGTTATTATTCCATATACTCGTTCCATTACCTATATTTTGCCATTCTAAGGACCATAACTTTTCAACTGCATTATCACAATGTGTCTCTTGCAGACATATAATATCATATTTTTGTTTTGCTAACCATTCAAAAATGTTTCTTCTTTTTTTGCCATTTCTGATACCATTAACATTCAAAGATGCAATATACATAAGATATTAAATGTATATGATTCTAAATATTATTCCGTATCTTAATACATGCAATCAAAGAGAAGAATGCACATTTGTATGGAGTCTCAACATTTTGCTTTTTTCTCTTTTCTGATGATCGGAGATTGGACCGAAGAAGTGGAGCTTGCCCCACGCATGCGCTTTCTGTCATTTAGATCAAGCCTTGAACGGAAGTTGTGGAAGGCATCCGTAATGAGTTTTGCCCCAAGCGTGTTAATGTGGACCCCATTTGAATCTTGGGTATCGTAAAGCGATTGATTTGCTACCCCTTCCTTGGTAAAGATTGCACTTAAGTCGATGAGTTTAACGTCATCGTCTTCCTCACAGACCGTTTTGATAAAATCGTTAACCGCGAGCGTCGTATTATTCAATTCCTGTATATGGACACTCCTCCCCTTCCTAGGTATTATCGTGCAAATTCCTATTTCCGCATTGTCGAACGTGTTTTTCACCACCTCCAAGGTTTTCGTTACATGGACGTTTATTTTGTCCGGTCTTGATTTGTTACGTGACACATCATTTGTTCCGAGACAAATGATAACCTTACTCACTTCCGCTGGGTTTTTTATTTCTGTGGTGGCGAGCTCCAAGTTTGGAGTTACGTTAGATATGGTTGATCCTGAGATAGACGCATTCATGACGCCTGCGTCAAGTTGGTCAAAGACACATCGTTTGCAATTTGACGCACCTAGGATCACAAGCTGATCAGATTTGGATTCTGCATTAGTCCCTTGATCCGCATTGTCAAAGAATGCGTTTGATTCACGTCCTTCTCGTATTTCACCTGCGTATTCACCGAACTCACGTATGTCTTTATCCATGAAATTGGGACAATATCGAAGGAACTTTTAGAACATCTGAAATCCACTCATTTTAGTAAAGTTCATTCGATCAAAGCCTTTGATTTTTCGACACTTTACACTACAATTCCACATTCTAAATTGAAAGAAAGACTCGCAAAAATTATAAGTAATGCGTTTACAAGTAAGAACGGTAATCGCAAATACAAATTTATTGTTGTGAACTATGACAAAACCTACTTTGTAAAAGAAAAGTCCGATTCTGAAAATAAGTACACTGAAACAGATATTATTCAGATGTTAAACTTTTTGATCGACAACATTTTTGTGGTGTTTGGAGGAAAGGTCTTCCAGCAAATTGTCGGAATTCCAATGGGGACCAATTGTGCCCCACTCATTGCCGACATTTTTCTTTACTCGTACGAAGCTGAATTCATTCAATCTCTGGTCTCTGAAGGGAAAAGATACTTAGCTTCTGACTTCAACTTCACTTACAGATACATAGACGATGTGTTGTCCATCAATAATCCAAAATTCGCGGATTTCCTGAGCAGTATCTATCCTTCAGAGCTTGAAGTCAAAGAAACTACAGAGACAAATAATTCAGCATCCTATTTGGACATAATGTTGTCCTACGACACTGATGGTCACATGAACACCTCACTCTATGACAAACGTGACGACTTCAATTTAAGCATTACAAACTTTCCTTTTCTGAGTAACAACATTCCTTCATCGCCTGCTTATGGCGTGTTTATATCTCAGTTGATACGCTATGCCAGAGCAGGTACCAAATATACGGATTTTGTTCTGAGAGCTAAGCGTCTTTCAGATAAGCTTCTCAGTCAGGGATATGCTTGTGACCGACTAACATCGTCACGGATGGAAGTTCTACGGTCGATATGGGGAACTCGTCATACACTATGATGTCCCACTCTCCAGAATGATGGGTGATATTCTGTCGTAGACCATTTGAACCATCCAACCCAAGATTGTACTCTATGTCTTCCGAAATGGAAGTTACCGAATGTGACAGTTCTACCGAATTGAAGCGGCGGATGTTGCATGCAAGCAGGAGATGCTTACTCTTCCTGGGCACCTGGTCTCACTCTCATATCGGGAGCTCGCTTCTTTTCATATGGTGGAGGTTTTTGTTTGTTTGCTTTTGTTCCTGTTTTATCCTGATTTCGTATGCCTCGGTTTCTGATTTTCTGAATTATCGATTTTGTGCTGTAAACAGGGATATGGTCATTATCAATATTTGTCACTCTAACAGCAGTATTGGGCTGTTGTACATTCTGTATATAGATATTTTTGTTCAGAATGCTGCCCTCTAACAGCAGTATTGGGCTGTTGTACATTCTGTATATAGATATTTTTGTTCAGAATGTTGCTCCCTAACAGCAGTATTGGGCTGTTGTATATTCTGTATATAGATATTTTTGTTCAGAATGCTGCTCTCTAACAGCAGTATTGGGCTGTTGTATATTCTGTATGTAGATATTTTTGTTCAGAATTCTGCTGTCTAACAGCAGTATTGGGCTGTTGTACATTCTGTATATAGATATTTTTGTTCAGAATGCTGCTCTCTAACAGCAGTATTGGGCTGTTGTACATTCTGTATATAGATATTTTTGTTCAGAATAGTGCTCTCTAACAGCAGTATTGGGCTGTTGTACATTCTGTATATAGATATTTTTGTTCAGAATGCTGCTCTCTAACAGCAGTATTGGGCTGTTGTACATTCTGTATATAGATATTTTTGTTCAGAATGCTGCTGTCTAACAGCAGTATTGGGCTGTTGTATATTCTGTATATAGATATTTTTGTTCAGAATGTTGCTCTCTAACAGCAGTATTGGGCTGTTGTACATTCTGTATATAGATATTTTTGTTCAGAATGCTGCTCTCTAACAGCAGTATTTGGCTGTTGTACATTCTGTATATAGATATTTTTGTTCAGAATGTTGCTCTCTAACAGCAGTATTGGGCTGTTGTACATTCTGTATATAGATATTTTTGTTCAGAATGTTGCTCTCTAACAGCAGTATTGGGCTGTTGTACATTCTGTATATAGATATTTTTGTTCAGAATGATGCTCTCTAACAGCAGTATTGGGCTGTTGTACATTCTGTATATAGATATTTTTGTTCAGAATGTTGCTCTCTAACAGCAGTATTGGGCTGTTGTACATTCTGTATATAGATATTTTTGTTCAGAATGTTGCTCTCTAACAGCAGTATTGGGCTGTTGTACATTCTGTATATAGATATTTTTGTTCAGAATGATGCTCTCTAACAGCAGTATTGGGCTGTTGAACATTCTGTATATAGATATTTTTGTTCAGAATGCTGCTGTCTAACAGCTGTATTGGGCTGTTGTACATTCTGTATATGGATATATTTGTTCAGAATAGTGCTCTCTGACAGCAGTATTGGGCTGTTGTACATTCTGTATATAGATATTTTTGTTCAGAATAGTGCTGTCTAACAGCTGTATTGGGCTGTTGTACATTCTGTATATAGATATTTTTGTTCAGAATGCTGCTCTCTGACAGCAGTATTGGGCTGTTGTACATTCTGTATATAGATATTTTTGTTCAGAATAGTGCTGCCTAACAGCTGTATTGGGCTGTTGTACTTTCTGTATATAGATATTTTTGTTCAGAATGCTGCTCTCTGACAGCAGTATTGGGCTGTTGTACATTCTGTATATAGATATTTTTGTTCAGAATGCTGCCCTCTAACAGCAGTATTGGGCTGTTGTACATTCTGTATATAGATATTTTTGTTCAGAATGCTGCTCTCTAACAGCAGTATTGGGCTGTTGTACATTCTGTATATAGATATTTTTGTTCAGAATGTTGCTCTCTAACAGCAGTATTGGGCTGTTGTACATTCTGTATATAGATATTTTTGTTCAGAATGCTGCTCTCTAACAGCAGTATTGGGCTGTTGTACATTCTGTATATAGATATTTTTGTTCAGAATGATGCTCTCTAACAGCAGTATTGGGCTGTTGTACATTCTGTATATAGATATTTTTGTTCAGAATGCTGCTATCTAACAGCAGTATTGGGCTGTTGTACATTCTGTATATAGATATTTTTGTTCAGAATGCTGCTCTCTAACAGCAGTATTGGGCTGTTGTACATTCTGTATATAGATATTTTTGTTCAGAATGCTGCTGTTTAACAGCAGTATTGGGCGATTGTACATTCTGTATATAGATATTTTTGTTCAGAATGCTGCTATCTAACAGCAGTATTGGGCTGTTGTACATTCTGTATATAGATATTTTTGTTCAGAATGCTGCTGTCTAACAGCAGAATTGGGCACACCTATATCTTCTTCGTGACCTTTAACATGGATTAGTATTAGGTGAAACAACTCCAAGACAGAGTATGATGAGTTTGTCTTCTAGAATGTAAATGAAGTTTTAAAGTTAACATCCTTTTATTCCTTTGCATTTAATTTGGCAGTGGAAATGTAAGTACAAGCCAGTACACATGTACTCCTAACTCACTGATATTGTCATATAGCTGACCTTGTAGTACTCACTCCAAAAATGTATCACATTAATTTCACATGAAAGTTTGTTTAAAATTCATGTAAATTCCCTTTGAATTTCACATGAGGAGTATGAAATTTGTATGAAAATATTAATTGTATGAAGATTGTAGTACATGAATCTCTTATCAACTTTTTTTTACTGTGAAATACACCTGAATTTATTTATTTGTTTTTTTGTAATGAAATAATCATGCATTTTACTTGAGGCAACTTTGGCTAAAGGAGCTAATAAGGGCTGTATTTAGCCCAGAATCTCAATGACCTATATGCAAGAAAAACTTGATCATTACTAAAATGTAATGTATTTTGAGATTCCTTATACATTTTTTTTTTATTTTGGTAAGCTTATTTCTGGATACTTTTACAGTAGGGGGTAGCCATGTTGAAAAGCAGCTAATATCGATCATGAAACGTTGAAAATTAAGAACTATCTGGCTAATATGAATATCTATAACTTTTAAAAATAGTTTTAGTCTAGACAAGATACTAGAAATCAAATTTGAAAGACTTGTCTCAACTTTATCCATAAATTTTAAAATCTTGAATCTGAAATACGGTTGTACTTTGTATTAATTGGCTAAAAAGTAAGCATTTTGCGGCGAAATACACACTGTAGAAATAAACAGCACTCTCTAGTTTATTTTATTCCAAAATCTTGTGCATTTCATGTGAACATGTTTAGAATAAATGAAAATGGGACAGACGGACAGACGGACGGACAGACAGACAGACCGAGAGGAAACTAAGAGTCCCCTTCGGCGTTGCCGGTAGGGGACTAATAAATGAATTACTTTAAAAGGGAAGAAATGAATCTTTGCTTATATTATGGCCTAAACAGATTTGTAAACAGTCCCCACCCTTCCTTCTTCAATTTTTGTCTCTGGGGCATCCCCCCTAGCTACAGAACCCCACTTTGTCAAAAGATGTGTATTAGTGATATATACCTTCTGTAAAAGTGGCGTTCTGTAGCTAGGGGGAACAATGTTTTTAAAAATTTCCATTGATATCTTTAGAAAAAAGAGACACATTTTGTCCCAAAATTTAGGAAAATGATGCACTATAAATCTTATCTAACTGCTGATAATGTTAAAACCAAGAACTGGCATAAATTTTGTGAAAGAATTTTCTTGAATTTCCCATTTTGAAAATTCCACTTTTTCAGGGCAGATTTTACGCCTTATCTTATCGGCTCCTTGAGAATTTGCACATGATATAGCAAACCATTTCAAAACATCTCATGCAATGCCAACTGGTCATATAACTGTCAAGGTAACTAAATTTTCTCAAGTTGAACAATTTAATAACGGACTTCAAGGAGTAGAATGCAGTAATCAATGTTGGATAAAAAAACACACACACGCTGTCATTATTATAAATGTCAAATTTTATCATAAATAAACAACATGTGCATCAATAAACAATAAAACTGGAAGACTTTGGTTACCATATTTGAGAGGAAAAAAAATGCAAAAGTATAATATGGAATGTGAGTAGGCAAAATTGATCATAAAATAGATCGATCAGTCGAGTGATTGGTAAATATCGATGCAAATGAGGTCAATGATATTATGGATATACATGTAATTGATGAGTCTTGTAAAGCCGGGCTTCCACTGTCGCAAATGCAGAGGCGATAGAGCTACGATTAGGTGAGTTTGTTTAATCGTAGCGTATTCTCCTCTCAATTGCGGGCATCCTTGTCTCATCGTGTCATATTCTCCTGCATTCTCCTCTGTTCGCGGCACCGAAGCGAATGTTTCAAACTGTTTAAAACATTCGCGTCTGAATTCTTATTCGCCTCACAATCATGGCACATGAGCAGCGCATTTGCATCTCCTCCATTCGTAGCGCGTTCTCATCACATTCGTGTGCATTCTTGTTCCTAAGGTGGAAGGGAATGAGCAACGATATAGCCCCGACAAGAAAGAATCTGACACAATTAAATGTGATGCGAATGCGCCAAGAATGTGACGCAAATGAAAAAAAAAACACAACACGAATCAGTCACGATCTTGACACGATATTGCCACGATAGTACAGTGGTCCCTCCTTTATAAGACCACCCCAAATACAGTGGATTTGTGGTCTTATAATGGAGGTGGTCTTTCTTGGGGAGATTTTGAGTTTGAGCAGTCTATCTGACAGTACAATTTGTTTACATCTATTAATTCTGTTTATAATGTTACAAGAATAAATATTTACTACTATCTTGCATTTACTGATACTTGAGTCTATAATTTGATTGACTACCTACCAATTCAGAATGAAGAAATTAAAAAGGTGAATGTAAAATATTTAATCTATGACATACATCTAATTACATAATTTAAAAACTTAGATTTCTTACTAATAAAAAATCTAAAGTACTGCTTAATGAAGAGAGAACAAATATTACAGCTTATGAGTCAAATAAACTTAAACACTAATTAAGTGCCTGTTATTGACTTGTTTGCCTGGCAGTAACTGCTAATTAGTCAATTTACCTGGAGTACTTAAAGTTGGAGGATAAATGAGATATTAATTAAACTATGTAAACATACATGTACATGTACATACATGGTTCCTCCTGGGAGTGAATTTTTCTTATATTTTGATAGATTTGGGGTAGAAAAAAAGCGGTCTCTTATAGGAGGTATTTTAACACTGAAAAATGCTAATGCTAAAGGATTATGGTCACATAAGGGGAGTGGTCTTTGGTGGGAGTGGTCACATGTAGAGGGACCACTGTACTACATACACACACGACATTGACAAGAAGAATTACCTCAGAGTTGATGTAAAAGTGTGCGGATCAATATTTTGAAAACTTTGACAATGCCTTTCAAGAGAAAACAACCTAGAAATAGGTCAAAGTCAACAAAGGGTATTACTGCTCCTGGATATGTCAAATGATTTTGGATTTGCTCTTATCACATTCTTGTCTTGATCACAGCGCTATCGGGTTAAAGTCATGTCTCAATCTCCTGCTTTGCAGCGATTTCGGGTTTAAGTCGTGTCTCAATCACCTGCATTCGCCACTCATTCGCCTCAGTGACTCTTTATCATGGCACTTTCGTGTTGCATTCTTCTCTATTAATTCTTATCACACATTCGCCTCAAAATCATAGTGGACGCATAGCATATTCATGTTGCATTGGCAGCGCTATCGTGTGCCTATCATGCCAAGAAAAACTTCATGAGAACAGACAAGAATGTGACACGATTGTTCATTTGCCTCTGATCTTAGCTCTTTCTCCTCTACATTTGCGACAGTGGGAGCCCAGCTTAATAGAAACTAATAATTCGGACACTTTTAAAGCATCTGCACAAAAAATAGAACATTCAAACTAATTTATGCCTATCAAAAAATATAAGATTGTAGAAAGAAACTTTATGAATACTTAATTACACAAGGTAATCAACACATAAATTGGATCCACTCATTATAATGGTAAGTTTCATGTTAACTATATAATCAGTCAAGAATACTTCAGAATTGCAAAATTGCACCGATTTACTCCATATGAACTATTGAGAAAGTTTCAATTCATATTGTGTTTATAATTATATTTTTAAGTATTGTTACTCCAAAACACAATATTGAGCATTTTATAAAACTCTTACTGAGCACGATGTTTTATAATAAATACATGCAATGCAAACATAGCATCCCCTCGCAATTGTATATTTTTTTTGCAAATGAGCAAAATGATTTTAAGCTCAAGTCCCCTGTGACCTTGACAATCAATAGGATTCATCCTCAAGCTATCTATGAGGAACATTTGATTTTTTTATGACGATTGCTTTGGATTCTATGCTTGTCACAAGGATTTAAAGCCTAAGTCCACTGTGACCTTGACCTTTAACTTTGAAAATCAGTAGGGTTCATCCTCTTCCAATGAGGATTATTTGTGGAAGTTTTGACATTTCCATAATGATTGCTGTGGCTTGAATGCTGTTCACAAGGATTTAAAGCCTTAGTCTATTGTAACCTTGACCTTTGACCTTAAAAATCAATAGGGTTCATCCTCTCCCCATGGGGAACATTTGTGGAAGGTTTGATGTTTCTATGATGATTGCCTGGGCTTCTATACTGTTCATAAGGATTTTAAGCCTAAAGGCCATTGTGACCTTGACCTTTGATCTTGAAAATCAATAGGGTTCATCCTCTCCCCACGGGGAACATTTGTGGAAGGCTTGATGTTTCTATGATGATTGCTTTGGCTTCTATGCTGTTCACAAGAAAATCTGGACACATACACCCTCACTTTTGGATGCACAGCAGCGATGCTATATCCCCTCTGCAACAGAGTTGGAGGGGATAACAACATGTTGCAAAAACTCACATTTATTTCATGCAAATTCTATACAATATGAAAATATGGTTTTAGATGAGTTGGGCACATAAGTACTGTTCAAGTATTGTATAAAGTATGTACTAGTTACAATTACAAAGAATGAAAGTTCATGCAAAGGGCATCTAAAATCTTGACAGACAGATGATCCAATTTCAAACATGCATGTAAATGTCAAAGTGATGGACAATAGTCTATAAAACAAAAGAAAAATTTGCATTTCATAAATGTACACAATATAAAGATACATGTATAAGAAACAATTTTGAAATAGAAAAATTTAGAGACATGAAAAACTGAGATTTTCAGGTATATTTCAAATAGATGTTCTTGGAATAGAATATAATGAGTATATCTATAAGCATACAGAAGTTACAGATCTATGTGTCTGAAGTATCACATGAATTATTCATAACAATGTAACAAATCATGAATAAAGAATATCACATATGTCGTCATTAATGCGCTTGAACTGAACAAAATAAAATGATCTTTCTATTAATCCTGACCAAACAATAAATTCCTGTCTGATCAGGATTATTTTTGGCTGTTTGAATATCTTCAACATTTAGTCACAAAAAATATCCATTATTTATACAGACTGTTCATGTTGATAGTAATTCCACTGGTTGAAAAAAGTCCTTTTTAAATGTTCCACACTTGTTGTACCCTGCGATGATTTGTGTAAATCCTTTATGAACCTGGCCGTTCTGGAAGCAAGTCGTAGAACCACCTCTGTGAAACTGAGTTTCCTGAGTTAGAAAAATACAGTTAAAATTCAGACAACAATATCTTAAATAAATATTTATTCACACACAGATCTTTATATTTGTCAAACCGTGTATCATTTGTATTAGGCTTTCAAATTTGAAATTCTACTAAAATCTGAGATTTTTTTTTTTCAATTTTACAATGGATTTGAATATCAGAATTGAGATCAAGGAGAGACTACACTTTTAGCATAATCTCAACTTTAACATTTTATACAAGTTTGCTGTGACCTTTTCACTGTATCTGAATGTTCAAGATCACATTCATTTTACATCAACAAATATGTGTACTTGTAGCTTTGTATAAATTGAGTATTTTTGCCTTATTTACAAAGATCTACTGTGACGGTTAGTTTTACAATTATCTTGAACAATTTATAAGCAAGAGTTATCTGCCTCTTGTGGAGAAAATATCGTATCTTCACAAAAATGAAGTTTGCACATTCTTTACACAGATTAATATGGTGCTATTAAAAAATGTTTCAACATGATGCATATCATTTTTTTTTTTGGAAGATACCTTATTTATTATCTTAACAAATGTATAAGTAAGAGTTATCTGCCCCTTGTGGAAAAAATACCATATCTTCACAAAAAAGGAATTTTGCACAACTTCTCAAATTTTAACACAGTGCTATTCAAAAATGTTTCAATATGATGCATACAATTTTTTTGTAAGATAAATGTACCATATTTATAATTTTAAACAATTTATAAGTACTGGTAAGAGTTGTCTGCCCCTTGTGGAAAAATACCCTATCTTCACAAAAATGAATTTTGCACATACTTTTCACAGTTTTGCAAAGTGCTTTCCAAAATGTTTTAATATGATCTTTGTAATTTTTTGTAAGATACCATATGTATTATCTTGAACAATTTACATAAGGGAGTTATTTGCCCCTTTTGGAAAAGTATAATTTTGCACTTAACTTTTTAAGTTTTGTCAAGTTTTATCCATAAGTGTAATCAAGGTAAGGGGAAATGTGACATCAAAATCTATTGGTATGATGCATGTAATTTCTCATACCTGGTGGTCAGTAGAATAGAGAACTTACCAGTCTGTTTATATCTCCAATGCATACCCATTGGTCAGTTTTAGACACTGCCCATTTAGAATGGTCCTTTGTCTCCTTGAAATTGTCATCTTGGATAGATATGCTGTTTATGTTAAATACCTAAAATACAAAGAAGGACTTGATTAGTAACAAAACATTGCAATTTATAAAAAAAAAGCATTATATGGCAGGGGTATAAAAAATTCTGAAGTCTTTAAATGCTTTGCACAATTGGATTTTTTTTTTTGCAAAAAAATATTAATAACCAATGTTCTTTGTTTAAAGCTGTCTAATCTACTAAAAGTGTAATAAATATTTTCAAAGCATGTACATGTACTTGAGATCTTAATTTTTTCTTTCACTTTGAACTTTTTTTAAAACTGCTTTGATAGAAGTTATATCAAATGATTTCCTCTTTCATTCATATAAATTTGAGATTTATAATCACTGATCATTTATAGAAGCCACAAAAAGTAGTGCATGTATTTCAGGAGAATACATACTTAGTGCTGGCGTTGCACTAATAGTATAACATTTTTATTATTTCAAGAAATCGTAAGCAGAGTGGAACATTAGAATATAAAAGCAATTTATCTCCTACTTCTCTCAATAACATAGCCTACCCATGATAAAGGAACTCATACAGTTTTTTGCATTTTTCCTTAATTGATAGAAAAATTACCGATCGTGTTGATGAGTCACCTTCACATTTAACGCTACAGTTTGACGGCAATACTTTGGATTTTTCTCCATTCTGCCAAGTCTCCACTTGCAAATCGTTCTTCAATTGGCACGAGACAAATGAGTCATATAAATCTGTAATGAAAGAAATGTTTTAAATGTGTGTCAATTAACTATTTGCACAGGCTTTTTCTTTGTGTCATAACCAATGCATTGTAAATATAGAGTTTGACAAATTCTCTTATACATGTAAAAAATATTGGTCTAGACCCTAGACAAGAATTCTGATGAATTTTCAAAGGACTTGATCATTTACCTACGACCCTGAAAATATGTACAAGTAAATTCTATTTTTTTTTCATTAGCAACACCAGTATCAGGTTTGCAGAAGTTTTGCTTAAAAATGCATCCTTCAGACTTTATGAAAGATTGACTGATTCCAATTTTCTACTTGATTAAGATTTTCCGTAAGAAATCAGAAAAATTCCCTATAGAAAAATGTGTCCTCTTAGGTGTAAATAAAGATTCTGACCTTGACCTTTGACTTTTAACCCCTAAAAAGTTTAGGGGCTTTTATTTACATTATAGATTTTGTATACTAAGATTTTAATATAGTCCAATCTGTGACCTAAAGCTTGAACTTGGAGCTTGAAAATCAATATTATTCTTCATTATGTCATATTAGCAATAATTGTACATGTATAACAATTTTCCTTGAAAATGTTTCCTCGTGGCATACAAGAATTAGTGTTACGTGTACTGACATACCAACACATCCACTGAAAGATCGTAATATGCTGTGAGGGGGTTATGATAATTTCCTTTTACTTTTATGCTTATACAAGCTTTAATAAACATTCAGCAGTGAACATTTTCAGTTCCTTTTATCAACACGATTATGTCAATATTTAAATCTTAATTTCCTCTAATTTCATAAATTTACAACCATATGGAATTGTAAATACCTGCTTCAAAATTTCCTGCTTTAGCAAAGTTTAGGAATTCCTGTCCTGCTTTGCTTTGAAGAGTTGTCTGCCCTTGGTATGGAGGTGTGGTCACATGCTCTTGTTTTTTATTCAATATGGCTGTCATTGCCGGAGAAGCATCAGCAAAACTTTTCGGTAAATTATAGTCATAGAACTTGGGGTATGTGAACTGCATTATCTTGGCTGAAAATATAGGAATTCAGTAAATCTCCTTTAAGGTGAACCTTGATAAAAAGAATGCCTTAAAAATGCAGGACAACATCATGAAAAGCAAACACAAACATTTTAATACACTAAAGTTTTAATACAGGAAAAATTTATCAACATCAAAATACATTTTCATTTTAAACGATGATTTTGATTAGTCAGTGATATTTCCTATAAATATATAAGTAATGATTTCTTCACATCCACATGTGAGTGTGATCAACATCAATACAAGGATAACTACCTCTAGCATACCAGTACATCTGTCCGTCCATCCGTCTGTCTGCCTCTTTGTAGTCACGCTTTCACATAAACTGCTATAACTTACTTGACATTTATTATACTTCCATCAAACTTGCAGGGATGTTCAAGAATAGT
Organism: Pinctada fucata; assembly: GCA_028142955.1. Lineage (NCBI taxonomy): Eukaryota > Metazoa > Mollusca > Bivalvia > Pterioida > Pteriidae > Pinctada > Pinctada fucata. The sequence goes on along the minus strand of AP027109.1, from coordinate 38,912,118 downwards.
GAAACGCACCTCCGTTAAGGTCAAGGTCACTTTCAAAGGTCAAAGTTAAATAGAGTCAAACCTGTGACAGGTGACATACATATGTTGTTGAACAAAACAGTTCCTGTTACCTATATTATCCATAGATCCGTATTTCAGACTGATGCATAGAATGGTCTGTCCATTATCTCTGCCACTTTTAGGATATAAATATCCTAGTTTCTTTGGTGACGGAAAATGTGGAATACTAGAGATCATCCAAAAACCTCCTGTCTTCTCAAAGGCAAATGCTCCTGAAAAACAAACAATTATCAAAGATATCAAAAAGTGTCAGTCTGAAAGAAATGTCGAACAAAAATTTCTTTGGACTGACAAACGTTCTTGGTACTTTTCATTGTACAGACTGACAGAACTACTAAAATGTCTAACAAGAGTGAAACAGATTTCGACATTTCTGAATTGTCTATAAATGCTGGCACCATGGTCTTGTGGTTTAAGTGTTGGAACAGTAATTGTAAGGTTACTGGTCCATCCCCTCTAGTATCATGGGTCAGCCAACACATACCATTTTTAAATTTTTTATCCCATCTCTAACAAATTTCATACCATCTGATTGCCTGAGAAGCAAAAAATATTATGTTGAAGTAGGTCATTGAAAGGATATTATTTAAATAGCCTGCTTCTACTGGTAAAATTAGATAATACAAAAGCAATCAGTGGGATAAATTAGTTATACAACATTTTACAGCCGGATACAAAAATATATTGTGTCAACATAAATTGCTGTAGCTGTATTTGGCCCGGCTTCGCCTCATTAAATACAAGTTAACCTTTTTCATTGACCACATATACTTCTGTATCTCCACCTGTAAAGCACTGTATAACTAATAATAATAACTAATAATACTGTCATGATTTTCATGGAAGAGAGAGGTATAGTTAAAGACGATAAAATAATTTGAATTTTCTCAATCATCTCTTCATGATGATGTTACTATCATATATTTTACCTTTTGTGTGACCATGATTAAGAGACTCCGACTTAGGAGGAGGTTGGTCATTGTAGAAAGCATACAGGAATGTGTCATTCTGAAAGTTAACAAACTCAGGTAATATTATATACTATGCAACTCAGGCTTAATTTAATGAAATATACAAAAAAAAAAAAAAAAAAAAAAAAACCATTTATTTAAATATACAAAATATCTTCATCAGAGAGATTTTGGAAGAATATACATAAGATCTTGCCAAGTTTGATGATAATGAGTATTTTTAGAAAAAAAAAACGAGATTTTGTGAATAATCTAGCATAACATCTAATATATCCAAAGAAAAAAATAATCAAGAAACTCAAAAAAAAAAAAATCAAAACAATAAATGTTTCCGCAGTTAAAGTAGTACCTGTTTAGTCCCATAAATCTGTTGAAGAGTATAGTAGACTGCATGGCCACGATTCTCATTGATACCAAGGCTAGATTTACTCCAGCTTGGATTGTCTACATCCATGTAATAAAAGCTGTATCCATCATTGATTTTATTCTTTGTGTTCTCCGGTAGCTTATATACAATGAACCTAATAAATAGAAATAATAAAATGATCAATATCTATACTTAATCATGAAAATTTCTAAAGTTACATATATCAGCTTATTATATGAGAAATATGAAGTACATCAAGGTATTATTGTAGCTGGACATGCCCAGGCAGACTTTATTCAACAAAACCACAGATGTATACAAACTATTTGATAGATTAGACAGAGTCTATAATAAACAATGAAAGTTCTCATTAAAATTAATACAGATTGTGATGAATGTACTCCCTTTTTTATAGATGAAAGAGGTATTACTGTAAGTGTCCAGTAGTAGGTCAATTTCACTGGGTCAAAGGCCAAGGTAACAAATAAAGGTTAGTCAAAAGTATCAAAAATGTGGTTTCTGTACACTGCATCTTAAAAAAAATAGAATTAATAACTAAGGGTGTGTTCCTAACAAGACTTGTCAGAAGGATAAGTGGGCATTTGCTTAAAAATTGCAACATTAAGAAATTTTCTTTTTGTGTTTATGTGGGAAAAAGCCAAAGTCAAATAAACTAGGTGCAAAATGAAAGCTCAAGTCTTAGAAAAATCTGCATATGAACTATCAAAGATCATACACCTGCCCCCTATGTTGAAATTAATGTGACAAAGATTGAAGGTGTTTTCAGTATGTTAAATTCTAAATTCAAGGTCACAATGGCATTGTAGCAAATGAAAGCTCTGGTCAATAAGGACTATATCTATGTGAAATATAAAAGCCAAACCTGCAGAATTATATGGCTGATGCTTTAGGGGTTTTTTTCAAAGTAGGCCAAACTCTTTATATTGTGAATGAAATATGTAAGCCCCATTATTTACCATTAAAAAGGCCAAAGTTCAAGTTTTTGCTAATTAACATACAGACAGACAGGCCAGAAACTATGGCGTTTGATGGAAAGCGGTACATGTAATAAGTGCTCCATCTATAAGAACCACTCATGCAGACTGTTGCAATTGAAGAATGTTGCAATTGAACTTTGTCCTGACCACTGTGCTACTCCAAAATTTTTAACCCAGTTCCTCAATTAGATATAAATGAAGGCTATGTAAATGCAGCATCTGACAGACTGATACAATATAGTCTATATTTCAACTTGCTGTATGCATTAGAAAAAGGTGTAAATTTGGTCACTTGGGCATCAGTAATCTTCCTTACATAGAGCTATCTCCAACTCTTTACCATGTTTTGCTCAAGTGGTAAATGAAGGTGAAAGATGAAGTAGCAGATTTAGGGAGGGGGGCTCTTGCCCCTCTCCAGCAGTTATACAATATTCCTCACAAACCCTACATTTTGGACAATATTTGGTGAAAATTGGCAAATATCTCCCATCAACCCCCCCCCCCCCCCCCCTCTTCCTGGTGCTGGATCCTTCATTGAATTTGCAGTCTATGAAGTGGCCAATCTAAATTTATGATTCCATTTTATAGCCATTGAAATTGGTTACTGGTCAGTTGAACATCAGATAAGGGATTCCAGATTCTCAGTACTTTATAAGTAAATGGGGATTCTGAACAGAGCTAAGGAGCCGGCACTCCGTTTGAAGGTTTTTTTCAGTACACTTTGTTTATATTTATAGTAGACAAATACTTATAATCCTAGATTAAGTTTCCAAATAAGAAGAGAATTATTAAACCTGATACAGTGGTTTTCATAGGTGTTTGACTCTCAGCATTGAGGAGAGGGGGAGCAACATGTAGTTTCATAGACGTTAAGTTGATTGTTTCAATCATTCAGTGAATGATACAGTCATTAGGGTAAAAAATGTAAATTTGTTTGGTCAAAGAAATGCAGACATCGCAAAAGTTTTTACAACTTACCAGACATTTTTGAATTTTTGTAGAAATTCAAACATTTTTATTAAGAAAAAGTTAAAATATATTACAGACCGAAGCAAATTTTACCAGGTTTAATTGTCTGGTGATTTTCGGATTGTCTGGAAATGGAGACATCATTTTCTGCTAAATCTTTTTTATTCATCTAATTATTTCTTTCTACTAAATCTTAACAACACAGATTACTTGAAATTTTCTGAATCAAAAATTTTAGCAATGTGAAAACCTGAATTTCTGAAAACCTCAACTTACCAATCAACGGAATTTCCATTTGGTGAGAGACAATCAAAACAGAAGCAAAAACCTACAGCGGAATACGAAAAGACCCAAGAGAAAAATATGAATGATACAGACATTGTGGAGAGATATAAATCACATGATTGATCTCAAAAACCTGGCTGACTGCATGAAATGTTTCCTTGTTCTACTTTCGTTTTGTCAACACTTTTTTAAAATTTGGAGTTATCTGCCCCTGCTTTTCTGAGCGTCGTAGAAGTTAGTGGGTAGAAAGGGGGGGATTAGGGAATTAGTAAAACGCCTTGAATTTTAGTTACAGTGCAACGAAGACGTTATTTTCTTATTCTGTTATTTTCCTGTTATTATGCAGGAATCGACTGCAACGAAGACAGGAAAATAACAGAATAAGATTAGAAGTTGCACCCATCGTGTGGACCCCCGCCTCATCGCTCCTTAGTGAGAAAAGATACAGTTTAAATTGTAATGATGCGAAGATTTGAAGGTTTATAAGTCCTTGTTTCAAGTAATGATGCGAAGAGTTGAAGTAATGATGCGAAGATTTGAAGAATTGAAGAAATGATGCAAAGAACTGAAGATTTGAAGAAATGATGCGAAGAATTGAAGTAATGATGCGAAGATTTGAAGAAATGGTGCGAAGATTTGAAGAAATAATCGTTTCTTCTCATCATTTCTTCAAATTTTTGCACCATTAATTCAATTCTTCGCATCATTACTTCAATTCCTCGCATCATCACTTCAATTCTTCAACTGGTGATATATATGTAGTAGGGCGAATATTTGAAGAAAGAACTGTTTGTATTTTTGTTGTAACTTTATTGGAACCATTTATGCATTCTGAACTGGAAATTCTAGAGCAAATACATTTTGTAATCTCCACATGTTTGTTCACAGCATATGATAGATACCCATCAAATATTTCGTTTCACGTCCGGAACTTTGAATAGGTTTCTTTCAGGCTTTCTTCTTCGACCCGCCGAACTCATCAATGGAAGGCA